>VXAK01008814.1:189-68636 GCA_013399435.1 Arenaria interpres | reverse complement strand
GGCTTTAAGGTCCTTTCCAACCCGAACTGTTCTGTGATTCTGTGAAAACCTTTCATTAAAATAGTTCTTGCCTTTATGTAGTAGTTCTTTCTATATTGAAAGCGTGGCCTGGGAGGTGCTGGCTGCATCCTGCAGCGTGGTGGGACATGGCACCCTCAGGCAGGACAGGGCAGATGCTGGTGTGGGTGAGGGCCAGGCCAGGCCATGGGGTCAGACCCCGCCGTTCTCTGGGGTTTCCATGGGCAGCTGCTCACCATGGTGTAGCTACATGTGATGCTGTCAGGGAAATAAGGTGCAAGAAGTTGATATTTCAGGGGATGAGATCTACTTGTAGCTTGAGGTCTGTTTCCAAGAGGTACGTCATGATAAAAGCAGCTCTTCTGTGTAGCGGGATCTTGGTTTAATGTTGCTGTTTCAGGTTAGCTAATACCACTTTTTTTTTCTTTCAGGGAAGTAATTCTTTTTATCAAGAAGAGATTATTCTTCAGTTCTGGGCTGCGTTGTGTGTTGTCTGTCACACGTAAGTCACTGAGGTATTTCATCCTCAGCACCTCATGCTGTATTTGGACCGACCTGCCAAGGTCTCTGCTGGGCTGAGATCTTCAGGACAGAGATCTTGTCTTCTCCCCTGTTCGATGAAGTGCAGCACATGCCGTGAGCAGCTCAGGGGATCTTGTTTCTTTTGAAACAGAGAACTCTCTGTGCTGCAACTATACCTATAATATAAGGAAATTTTGGCCAGCGTATTGAGAGAGATCCCAGTGTTGCTGAAGAGTAAATAAAAGCGTTGATGCAGTGGAGTGTAAAGCAAAGTGGAATGAACAGGTCTGCCTACATTAGATACTGTTCAAATGTTTTATGATTCAGGCGTTCACTGCTTTTTGCAGAGAGTGGACTGCTTGGTGCTGGCCGTTTTCGTCTGGCTTGCCACGAGAAATTAATTAATTTACGTATGATAAGCATTTCTTGTACATTTTTCCAACCATACGAATTGTAGTAGTGATCAGAGCGGTGCACGACTGCGAATGGAAGGGGCAATTACCCATCCTGCAGGAGTGGGAGTCAGCTGGATAGCGCTGCCCACACTAGGGAGGGAGGAAATTGGGGAAAGTATATGCCATTTAGATCAGGAAAATCTGCGTTGTGTACTAAACCTCCCCGGCCCAAAGATTCCCCTTTCATTGATTGCTCGACGGTGTATTTTCCTTCTCAGGAAAGTAAGGTTGCAAACAAGGTAGCAAGCACCCGAGCTGAATAAGATCAGTGTCTGGAAGAATCTAAGAGGTAGGCTGACAGTTTTCATGCTCTGGGTTATAAACAGTAGTCAAATAGGGTTGGGAGAAACATTACCTTTTCCTTAAAATTCTAATCAAGATACCCAGAATAACTAAGAATAATACAGATCCTCACAGTTCTCACTAAATACCTCCCTGGCAGCTTGGTACTTCATTGTTTATCATCGTCCGTTTTTTTTTATGGCAACAGTTGACATTAGATTATTACTGACCTGCTTGGTATTTGAATTTATTCCCTAGTGGTTAAAGACTTTGTAGTTTCATGTTCTGGGTCCTTTTTAAAATTCATCATTTTAGAGCATGGAAAATATATTGTTCTATCAAGTTTATTTCTCTGACATTTATTCAGTGGAGAGTGTGATCCTAATATTAAAGGCTTTTGTTTTGAAGCCCGGCATACAGATCATTCTTTTCACTGGTCTTCCCTAAACCAGGTCATTTTATCACTGTGGTTCCCCTCGTTGGTTAATATGTTGAACGGCATAATTATTTGAACCATTATTTGTTTTTAGAGGATCTGTGGGTGATAATAGATGGCTCAACCCAGTTGTGTCAGAAAGTATTAAGATTTCTGTCTGCAGATGTCCTGGAGTTGGTCCTATATGGAGCCATAAATAATATTGTGTGAGAAGCAGTGACAGGCTTTTACTCCAGCTCCTCTCTTTATCATATGTTATATTAAATTTAAACACAGTTGTTGAATTCCTTTGTGTGGGTAAATGCTTTTCGATGTCTCCTTCTATTAAAGTTGTAATATCCCCTTTAACCAGAGGGCTGCATAGGAATTCATACTCGCTAGGTGTATTTCTCAAATAATCATAACCTCATTAATGTTGCCAGCAGAACTAATTGGGCTGTCACAACGAGGTTCAGTACCCGGTTGGAGAATTATGGTGTGAGGCTGATGGAATTAAGCATATTCTGTTGGTGGAGAAAGTTAATGTGACTCCTAGATGCTCATAAGCATTACTCTGTATGGAAAGGCAGGCGGTTTGAGGTTGGTTGTTTTAAACTCTGGAAACATGAAGGACAAATGCAAGAACTCTTATGACATTTCAAAGCACTCGTTGACAGTTCAAGGTGCAATAAAGGTTTCCTTCTTTATCAGCACAGACGTGGAAAGTACCGCCAAGCAGCAGCTAGACACCGTAAGTCACCGATGGGAGCGGATAGTTTGAAAATCTTACAAAGGCAATTCTCGAGGGCAGGCAGCATCTCAGGAATTCATTGTTTAGGGCCCGCCGGATTGGAAGGGGTCCTTTCAGTTGTCACTAATTCACATCTCTAATTAAAGAAATGGATTGATCTTTGCTTAAAGTTGCTAGAGACTGGCTGGTGTCCACGGCAGATCAGAGCTGTGCATACAAATTAAATGTTAAAAGTGTCCACTGCCTTTCAGAAAGGAAAAAAAAAAAAAAGGTAGACCTGTATTTGTGGGTGGCTGTTGTTAATTACGCTTCGGGTGGTGGGAGGGAACCACAATTAGCAGCGGTTTCATTAGGCTTCATGGTGGAGAAAAGAGGACTAAAAATCTTTTGTGAGAAAAAAGAAACTGTGTCTTGCTGTCTCGTCCTTGGTCACAGCAGCATCTCTGCGACTGCATCTCTGAATCACATCTTTCACAATAATCTTGATTTTTGGTGTCTGAATAGATTCAGCGCTACTTCCAACAGCCACGTGAGCGTTAAGAAAGTTCCAGTGCATCATCCTCTTGCTTTCAGAGACAAAGGTGTTGGTTGTTAACTCAGTCTGTGTCCTTTTCTACGTGTTTGCACCAGTTATTTTAATTTTTCCCCATATAGAGTTATTGTTGGTGCCTTCAAGGAGATGCATTAAATAGTTGGGTATTTGAGTCCAGTGGTTTATCATTGTGCATCTGAGGAACAACGTGTGCCCTTCAAAGGACAGGTTGGGGATTTTTTCTGAACATGACATTAATTCACGTGAAAGAGGAGAACTCAGAAACCCAGAGAGTAAATTTTTGAGATTTTCTTCATTTTCTTGTCTCCTTTTATTATTTTTGCTTCATGGTTTCTCTGTGGGCCCTCCTGCTGAATTCCCAAGGTGCTGCTGTGGGGAGGGCTTTGAAAGGGAAAGGCAAAGCCATCACACACTTTCGACAGATCGATACTAGACTTATTAATCAGTTTTCTGCAGTAATAGGTTGACTCTTTTGGGAATCTTTCAGAATTTACTTCAAACTGGTGAGTTGTTTTGACAGTTCAGAAACTGTCTGAATTTAGAAATCGCAGCTTTTCATATTGACAGTGTGTTTAACCCATCACGTATCCATCTGTTGGAGAACCACAGTATTTATTCCTTCTTCAGCAGCTTTTGTGATACTACCCGTTGCAGGATTGGCTCCTACACATGCCGTCAGTCATATTAGCAAGGCTCTTCCCGTTTTTCTTCTTCTCATTCTTTATTGGTGGAATATACTGATTTTGTAGTTTGTTCGGAGGACGCTGGTTTGAGATCTTTTAAATCTCTTCTCAAGGTGGGCTTATTTCTGAGAAATCTCGTGGCCTTGCAAGAAGGAACATCAGTGTTGCTCTGAGCATTTCCTTACTGGTAAGGGGGTGAGTTGTTTCGCAGGATCGTATTTTTAGAGAGAGAACTTCTCTCTTAGTTTTCCGAGACTGTTTGAGAACTTAGAAAATGGACACTAATATGAAGTTTGGCAACCATTCTGTGCCACTTACCTGCATGTGTGTTTGAGAAGTTTAGTATCCCGGTCTAAGACTGACATCAATAAATACAACCTCTGGAATCTTAAATAATAATTTTCATTGTCTTGGTTAAGCGATGGTATCCTTAACAATCACTTACTTGAAACATGACTCTGATGTTCCCCGCTGCTGCGGGACGGGAAGCTGGAGGTGATCAGAGAAAGCAGTCGGTGCTCGGTGGAACGTTCCGCCGGGCCCTGTGTTGAGTAGTGCTGCCACTGGGAAGGGTGTTTATCATTCCTTCCGCTGTGTGTTGGTTATAAAGACAACACAATTGTAAAATCGTTATCTCTGAAGTCCCATTAACAGAATGTACCTCAGATAACGTACACTTTGGGGTTGGTTTTTTTGGGGGGGGTCTCCAATTACCTACTGCAGCCCGGTAAGAGTTCATATTAAGCGTATAAACATGCACGTGCTTAATGTGTCCTTAAAAAACAATTAAGGATACATATGGGAACACATTTTGCACTGACATATCATTTTGAAGAGCATTAAAAGACACGTAAAATAAGTCTTGGCGCTGCCGTGCTGTAGGTGGGCAGTCAAAGCCCTGCGCTCCCAGCAGGGACGGCCAAGGTGGGACACTGGGAGCGCTGCGGCTTCGGGAGGAGGGGAAGGGCTCAGGGCTCCGGCGCCAGGGCAAGGAGTTCCTAGGATGGCAGCCATCATAGAAGAGAAAAACTCCTCAGCAAACTTTCTAATTTATATAGAATGGTGTGAAATAACCCTGTTGGCAGCTTGGGGCAAGTGCCCGGGTCTCGCTCACTCCTCGTCCCTGCACCCGCATCGCTAAAAATGCAGTTTTCCCAAGCGTTAGGAGAGACCTTACTGAAAAGTAAAATTACTGAAAGAGAAATTAAACCTGCGTCACTCAAACCAGGACACCCGCCTTCCCCCCAGGGAGAGTTGCTCGCCCAGAGCTGGCTACCACAAGTGCCCGTGGACTCTCTGAACGGCCGAGGTTCTCCCGGGCGGCTTGAGTACCAGAAACACACCGACCTGACGGACTTAGCTCAGGCCTGAGGTGTTCTCCCGAGTAAATCGTTCTACCCCATGCCAGTAGACCAAGTCTCCAGCAGAAAATGAACTTGATGATCTGATTCTAATTAGTTTCTTGATTTAATGACAGTAATTTTACTTTCACAATAGTAGCCATTGCCCCAGCTAGCAGGGATAATAGAACTGGTTCCCTTAAAGCCCATTTACGCTGCATCCTCTGTTGAATCTTAAGCAATAACAGGCAGAAGCCTACAGTTATTTCCAAATGATGGTATTTAGATGGTTAACAGTGTCAGGCTGTCTTGCCTGAGGCTGGTGACTGGGAATTGCCAGTATAAGAAAATGAGCGTTCATAAAGCTAAAGTGTAGTTTGAGTTGATTCCATTTCATTCTAAGATGATCTTTTTTCTTTCATTGCTGATTGAAACACCTGGAAGTTAAAGTCCTCGTAAAATTAAAAAAGAGGCAAACGAAATCTGTAAGGAAATTAAACAGCATGGGACGGGATGTGTTTACACCAGTATAAAACCAGAATGACTCCATAGAAGATAATTAAAAGCAATGGAAACAAATGGGCTGATCACCTTAATGACCTGATGGGCAAAGTGTCATTAAAGTATCATTTTATTTCGGTTACCTCAACACCATGTGCTTTCAAAAATTATCTCCCCAGAAGAACTAAAGGTTCTGGCTAGTCCTTCAGCTCCTTGTCCTTTATTCCCTTCATTAAGAATATATCTTAAGAATACACCCGCCCCTCCTTTGTCCTGTATTAAATGGAATTTTCCATTATTATTTCTTGCACCTATTTATCTTTATGAAATCTTCAACCAAAGGAACACTTAGAGCTGTGGGGCCCTGAGCTTCCGAACTCTTCATTCGTAGAGCACGCGCTGGCTCCTGCGGTAGCTCAGCTTAAAAGACTCTGCCAGACTGATCCTGAATTTTGAGAAGTGATGTACATTTCTAGTCCCCTCTCAGTTGTGAATAACAGCGATACCCCCTCCTTTCAGGGAGTTGGAGAGAGCGAGAAGGTCTCCCCTCAGCCTCCTCTCCTCCAGGCTGAACACCCCCAGCTCCCTCAGCCGCTCCTCACAAGACTTGTGCTCCAGACCCCTCACCAGCTCCGCTGCCCTTCTCTGGACCCTCTTCAGCCCCTCAAGGTCTTTCTTGTGGTGAAGGGGCCCCAAACTGGACACAGCCCTCGAGGTGGGGCCTCACCAGTGCCCAGGACAGGGGGACCATCACCTCCCGAGTCCTGCTCCCCACGCTGTGCCTGACACAGGCCAGGATGCTGGTGGCCTTCTTGGCCACCTGGGCACACTGCTGGCTCCTCTTCAGCCCACAGTCCACCAACACCCCCAGGTCCTTTTCTGCCAGGCAGCTCCAGCCACTCTGCCCCCAGCCTGGAGCGCTGCAGGGGCTTGGTGTGACCCAAGAGCAGGAAGCTCTAGAGGCTGGGAGCTCTAGAATCCCATTAGCATTTTAGATGAACTCTGAAGCTTTTAGAGATTTGCATTCCTGCACGCACACACTCGCATGGAAAGGCTCAAACGGCTTCTGTTTCCAGCCCCAGAGAGCTCCCCTCTGGTAAGCAAAGCACCCGGGAGCAGAGGCACCACTCAGAATAGATTAAATTCCAGCCACAACGAAACATCGTTTGGATTTTTCTTGCAGGAGACACTGTGCTCGGCTTCTTCAAACCCCAGAGTATGAATAAAACTTCAATTAACAAGGCAGATAGCTTAGGGATTTTCAAATACGGCCTAGACAATTACATGAATAAGAATGGGTTGGAGAAAAAGAGAAGGGCTATCCAGTCCCCTCCGTCTGCTCATAAATTCACCCCCAGTAAACAAGTAACGTAAAGCTCCCGGGAGCGCGGCCCTCGGGGAGGAGATCTCTGGGTGAGCGGGATCTCGCAGCAGGGCCTTTGGGTTGTTCCCGGGTGCTGAGCAGCGACGGTTTCCAGAGACCTGGTTTTTCAGGAGGTGGTCGTTCTGCTCTTTCTGACACCCAGGTTCCTTTATTACGGGAAGAGATGATGCCTTAAACAGCTGAACGCTTTCAAATACCTGCTCCCTGTGAGGGGAGGGGTGTATTGCTCGTTGTCTGGGGCTGATCTGAGCTCCGGTAGATTGTTCTTACTCTTAGGTTTTGAATTCTAATATATATCGTAGTTATTCCCTATAACTAGAGGGGAAAGGAACTTGGATCCCTTTGGTTTGAGCGCTGTACGCGTGTTACCTCTGCCACAACATCTGGGGGAAGAGTTTCACCCTGAGATTTGTCGTCGGGTTCACCCTAAATGTGTAACTTGTGAAACACGGGGCTGCCCTGCCGAGGGACACGGGGTGTGCAGGTCTCTCGCGGTGAAAGCGGGACCTGGGTGGCTCAAATCGAGGTTTCTCTGTCCCTGCACTGACTCTAGAGAGAACCGAAGCAGAACTGAAGCCGTAGCTGATCCATGCACAGTCCCCCCAAAATGGGGATACTTTCCCAATAACCAGGGGATACATTGCCATTAGAGGCTGTCACCCCAGGATTTGACGGGTGGGTGAACAATTTTCATCCTTCCCAGCAGAGAGAAGCGATGCACACACACACACACACACACACACACACTCTCAAGTGAGGATGACGTTGTTCCCTCTGTGTTTTGTGAAACGACGGTTACCGGGAGGATCAACCCAGACGAACGGCTCGAGATAAATCTTTATCTAAATTATCAACAAAACAGAACTCTCACTCTTTCTCTCATTTCATAGACCATTGACCAATATTCCCACGCAACCGCCTTTTAATAGAAAAGAAAGATTTCCTCCTCGGCAAGGGGAAAATAAATGAAAAGATGATTTGCTTGGACAGATGATCAGGAGCAGGGAAATCAGTTGGGATTGTTTATTCAGCGGAGGAAGCAGGGGAACTGATGGCTCAAAATTACTTGTAACCCAGGAGACATCTCACACCCTGTTTGGCAAAAGGCTTCCCGCACATACGGGTCCTCTGCTTGGGGGGATTTTTGTGGTTGTGATACTGAAATGAAGGTGATTTCCTTTCCAATAGCCTGCTGTGATCACCTGGGGAAGCTCCTGCCGGAGGCAGGGTTGCGGGATGGGTGTCTTTGCTCCTCAGCTGCTCTGTGGTGGAAGGCGGGTGACGGTGTGCGCTGTACCTCGGAACCACAGGTGCCGGGTATCTCACGGATTAGCGCATCCGGGGGCGCTGAGCCTGCCCTTCGCCAGCTGCGGGGCACCTCTGGCGGGTACTGCTGCAACCTTCCCTTTCCTTTCAAACCCTTCCAACGCCCCTCCTCACGACGAGCTGTTGGGGCTGTGCTTTCCAGCGCAGTGACGATTCCCTCCCGAACAAGCTCAGAGGAAAAAGCGTAACCTGTGGATAAATGAACTCATTTCCGGCAGCAGCTGGAGGAACGGTCGCTGAGCGCGGAGGGAGTTTCCATGCGGGAGCCGGGATCAGCCCCAGGCGAGGGCTGAAAAGGCGCCCTGCAGTTTGCTGTGGGACCTCCTGTAGATAGAGCCACCCCAAACCAGCAGTTCTGGGCTCCCCAGTTCCAGAAGGACAGGGAACTGCTGGAGAGGGGACAGCAGAGGCTACAGAGATGCTGAGGGGCCTGGAGCATCTCTGCTAAGGAGAGGCTGAGGGACTTGGGGCTGTTTAGTCTGGAGAAGAGAAGGCTGAGGGGGGATCTGATCAACACCAATAAATACTTAAAGGGTGGGTGTCAGGAGGATGGGGCCAGTCTTTTTTCAGTGGTGCCCAGGGACAGGACAAGAGGGAACGGGCACAAACTGGAATATAAGAAGGTCCATCTAAACATGAGGAAGAACTTCTTTAATTTTCAAATACCTTTATTTTAAAGTCTATTTCTACAAAACAAGTGGGTGCACACATTTTAAAGGGATACAGGGCTTTTCATTTTGGCATAAAGTTGGAGTCGCGGCATCACTGACTCTTTTGAAATTGTGAGACATCCAGAGGGGTAAAGGGAGCTGTGTCCAGTCCAGTGAAGAAGAAGCAAGGAGGGAGCAGGGCTGTCCTTCACTGCTGTTTTGGGGAGACCACGCAGGTAGGCGGGGAGAGGAGGGGAAGAGGAGAGGAACCGGGTGGGAGAAGCAAGAGGAATGGAAGCAAAACCCCCGAGATGTCACCCAGCAGAGACCAGTAATCCCCTGGGGTGGATAAAGAAATGCAAAGGACGTCGGGCTGGTATCGCACGGCAGTAACAGAGTTATTTAATATTTCTGATGTTAATTACTGTGCCAAAGATCTGGAACTGCAGGAACTTCTGCGGCGATATCTGTGTAGTGCAGGTCACCATCTCCTGCGATTTTGGAGCTCTCTTAGCAGGAGGTGTGTATGTGAGTCGTGGGGCGCTGAAGAGCCAGTCTGTGAACTCAGAAATGAGCCTCTTCGGTGAAAAATATAGAGTTATGAGGAACAACAAAAAACCCAGCATAGGAGTTGCGTAGAGGAAACTAATTGTTCATGGATTTTGTAGTCCCTGGCTGAGCGAGGCTGTCTTCATACAGGCACAGAAAAGGATAACTTTTCCCTGAATTAATATTTTCACTGATTTATCTGGTTTTATGCATAACATTTCCTTAAGAAGGGATCGTTTGCTCTAGTTTCCTATTAATACAAGTGAGATTTCCTATTTATACAGGGGGAGAAGTGCCTGTGCATGAATTTAACTGTTAAAGAAGTCCCAAGGGCTTTGTCCACCCTCCACCTTTCTGAAGTACAGCTCTGAGTTACGCAGCTGATGGTCCTTGCATTGCAGCTGCTTTGTGGCCAGGTTTTCATTTTGTTTCATTATTTCGGTTGGATTTGGCTTTGTAAAAAACCTGACAAATGAATTGTATCTACTTGAAGGTGCTGCCTCCCAGCCAGGATGTGATTTTACATGAATTTCCTTATTGCAGAAGTCGGTCTGAAAGGCAAAGCCCACTGACCTCCAGCATTTAAAACATTCGTAGAATATTTAATTCATGTCTTTGAGATAAACTGTGAGATTAACCTGAAGTGAATATTATGATTAATTTGGGCGAGCGCATATGTTGTGCTCGCAGCCGCAGCTGTTCTCTTCTGGAGGGAATCAAAAGCCTCCATCTGTTTATTGTAATAGTTTCTGCTCTGGGTGTGTGGATTCTCTTTGATACGGAATTTCAGAGCCTGTGTTTGTAAACCAGGTGGTTCAGAGGGTGAGATCTGAAGACGCCTGGAATTCCAGGAGCTGTAACAAGCAGTATAAATCCATACTGTCATTTCAGAATGAATGTGGACACCTTGAAAACCATATCTTAATTTGAACAATAGAGAAGGAGGAGATTTAAGAAGAGAATGCTGCAATCCACACAAAACTACTGCTGCTTGGCACAGCAGATCCTGCCTGTTGGGTGGCAGGAGAGATGCCCAGAGCCTGCTCCTCCCTTTCCCTCAGCAGCTGCCTCCAGGGTCCCTTCTCTGGGCCCGAATACATACGGGTACATTGTTTGGAGTAATAATACCCTATTTCCACTTCTCCCGTGTAAATTATAGCCTGCGAGGTGGCACAAGCTCATTACATTCATGAATTTTATCAACAGAAAGTTAATTTAAAAGTAAACCCTGTTAGACCTGTTTCCATCCAGCCCTCCAGAAGCGCCTGGCCTCTGAGCTGCGTGTCTGTCAAGAATTCAGTCATCAGTCCTCAAAAGACGTTATTATTAATGTAAAAATCCTGGGCTGGTTAGAGCCACATTCTTTGGCAGAGTTACTGCTCCCTGCCCGCACTAATAGGAAATATCAGCGGGGCTCCCTCAGATTTCCCCCCAGATAAGCAGCGGGTTGGGATGCGCTGGGTGGAATGGACCCTTTGGCCACGTGCCACACGATCTAGAGTGAAAATGGCCAAAGAAACTGACAGAAATTAAGACTCTTGGCAGAAATATCCCTTAAAGTGAAGGATAAATGTATTAAGTCGAGCAAGAGAATTCCCAAAGGTGTTCTGCTGAGGGTCTCGTGGGTTAAAAGCCCCCTTACAAAGCAGGACCAAGCAAAGTGGTTTTGCTGTCAGAAATCTGATCCTTGCTCCTTAATGAGCGCAAAAGGAAAATAAACTCCCACAAGTTCCAAGTCTCCTACTCCCTGTATGAGTCTCCTACGAGTTATTCCGTTAATCCCCTTTGCCATCGGAAAAGCTTGGGTGGGAGCTCTGAGGCTTCCTGAATTCCGGCTGTGACTGTTGCCACTGCACAGCAAATGGGAAATTAAATTGGTTTTGATTACGGTACTTGCAAACATTCTCGTGGCGATCGGGTTATAATAATTCTGATTAAAATCAACAGTGTAGTTTGTGAAGGATCAGTCAAGGTTTTGCTTGTAGGTGACAGGTGTATTTGACAGCTTAAGCTTAAATTCTACAAAATGGTGCATTTTGGCACTTTGTAGCAGATCAAAAGCTCCGATGAAACGTGGAACAAAGCATTGAACTAGTGCAAACTCTCTGTTTGCTTCAAGTCTGTAAAAAAAACCTAAAAAATTGTGTAATAACTTTGTCTCAGCAGATTTGATGACACACCAGGTGTCGTTTATCTGCACAGAGCTGGCAGAAAGCGAACACGAACCACAAAGGCTCCAGAAATGCCAGAGTGTACACTCTGGCTCGTTTGATTGAAAATGTGATTGTATCGTCCTGTCTAATTCCATCAAATTTATGCTGCCGGATTACCCCATACCTGGTATGTCTGACTTTCAAGTTGATCCACAGCCTCCACAATTAGATCATATTATCTGAGTAAAGGAAATGTTGCCAGGAAGTAGGATTAGGGCCTCTCAAGGCTGAGTTTCAGAAGCAATATCTGGTTTGAGGGGCTCTGGAACACCCCCTTGGAGACTCTGACCTCTGGGATCTGCTTCTCTACACAGAAGATGGGCGTTGCGGGAGGAGGAGGACAAAGATCTTCTCATTGGAGAGGAGCCATTAAGGTCTTGACTCATTAAAGTGAGCGGACGAGCAGGTGCTGCAGCGATTCACGCTCCGGTATAAGAGAAAATCTGGGTATGTAAGTCCGAAGAGCATTGGGTTCCTTTTATAGCACTTCTGTATCGTAAATATTGGCAGCTGCTGTTACCGGTGCTCACAAAGAATTCTGCTCCCCTGCTACACTGGAAATCTTGGCAGCCTTTGTATGTACTGGGGGACTCTGGTGCGTATTCTCCCGTACACCACTTCTTGCCCTCCCACCGTCCTTTTCGGGGCGGGAGCAGTAGGTCGCAGGGCAGACACGAGGGACGTCTCTGCAGGTGAAAGATGAATTTGATAGCGAGAGAATGAGAAATTAAGAAAATAGTGTTTAACACAGATAATTGAAAATTGTGCCTAAAACCATCCCCAAAGCAGAAAACGGGTTTCCTTTTATCTACAGATTCTTTTTAAAAGACACAGACATGAATGTAGCAGGTTCAGTTTTATATCTGTGAGGCAAAGAGATTTCACTGGAAATAACAGGAGTTGGCTTCTAAATCAGCCTTTTTATCTTCCTTTGTCTCCAAGCCGCGGATATGACAGGATCACAGCAGCGGGAGATGGAGAGATTTTGGAACAGTTTTTTTAATGATTAGGCCAAGAGCTTGTGCAAAGGCCCTCCTCTTCTCCCAGTGGAAATTTACACAAGGTCCTTTCTGAAACGTGATCGTTTGAAATTCAGGAGATCCAGAATTCAGGAGATCCAGAAATTTGAAATTCAGGAGATGAGGGAACAGAAAGAAAAAAAAAAACCAACCAACTTCCAATGGTGATCTTGGAAAGACCCGATGAGTTAATGAAGGGCCCCGCTCCCCGGCACGGCACAGCCTGTAACCCCGTGTCCCAAGGGGTACTGTTTTCTAATGGGGTCCCCAGTAATCAAGGCCCCCAAGGTCATTTTTGCTGTGTTTGCCAGAGCACCTGGTACTGAAGCACAGCGGATCAGCGTGGCTGTGCCTGAAGGGCAGAGGGGGGCCTTGTTTCGGGTCAGAGTTGAATTGACTCGATCGGAGCGGATTGTGGAGGATCTTCGTGAAACCCTTGGAGGAAACACGCAAAAAACCCGTCCAGCACCCGCACCGGTCAGCTCTGCTCGGCCACGTAAAGCACCGCAGCTACGCTGAATAAAAGCAGATCTGTACCTTCACGCGAGGCAAATATTGATCATTATTCTTAGCCAAAGAACTTCATTCTACTGTTAATACCGACGGTGGACTCCTCTAAGTGACGCAGCCAGGGCTGCTGGAATCGCTTCCAGTCCACTGGGTGGCCCTGGAAGAGGTAAAGGGTGAAAAAGGTGAAAAACCTTGAAATAACTTCTCTGTCCCTTAGTTTTCCCCGAGGGAAAACGGAGATCCTTGCCCGGGCAGAAAGGGGGTTTGGTTTTTATTCTGTACTTTAAAAGCCATGGCTTTGTAGCGTGAGAACTAAAAGGTCTTCAAGTTCCTTTGGTTTTATTTTCTCGTAGCACAGAGCGGATCGAGCAGCGCTGGGCATTGATTCGGTGCAAAAAAAAAGATGAGTAAAACAGGAATATTGTGGAGACAGGATTATATGAAACATAGAAATCCACCGGGCTTTAAACTAGTTTGGTTAAAACTGTCCCCCCCCCCAAAAAATCTGGACAAAAATCCATTGTGGTTTATCTCAGCTCAGTTAGGAACAGACGGAAGCCGAAGCAAAAGCCCACCACTGCTGGAAGCAAGGCAACGCCACCAGGGCTCGGAACAGGCCTTTGAGGGCTCACGCTGCCGTCTCGGCCCTCCCCATTCCTAGCTCTCACCTTCTTTCTTCCTAAATCCAGAGGGAATACGGCAAGAACAATCCAGATCACCCGTGCCATCACTGAGGCTTAAGGAGCAAAGAGGGTAAATCATTTCTTAATTAGAAGTGGAGGGGAATGGGATGGGGCATCATTAGGCAAAGAAAGCCAACCCCGTGCAACGAGCGCTCAGTAGCCGATTAGTCTCCGCTGGGTGCTCTGCTCCGGCTTGAGCCGGGAAAAGCAGTTTAGGGGAGACAGAAAAAAAAGGGATTTAGCTTGAACGTATCCCATCTGTCTAAAGATGTGCTAAGCTCAGCGGCCAGGCCCCTCAAATTAGCAAAGGGGTAGAATTTACATGCAAAGTACCCTGTGCTTTTCCCTTGGCCCGCGTCGCCCCGCCGTCCCAGCCGATGCCGATGGGACCGCCCTCATCCCAGTTCACACAACGGTGCTTGATGGAACCCGTCGCGAAAATGGTCCTTCAGAAAACGTCTCTCCAGCCCGTGGGGTGCAACGCGTCGGTTAGTTCTTGTTCTCTCACAGATTTGAAAAGAAATATTGAACTCTTGAAAGATTCGACCTGGATTTGCTGCCGCAAACGCTAATTCCAGCTATATATGAAATGCTGTCATAAGGATCCAGAAAATCCTGCTGTTCCCAGTTGGGAATCCAGAGGGAGGTGGGGGAGAGGAAGATTTTCTGCCTCCAGACACTCTGCTCTTCCTCACCTGGGAGCCAGTCAGGCCCCGTTCACAGAAACCATTCAGCTTTTCTTTTCCTCGCTGCTAAGCAACTTTTTTTCTTTTCTTCCCCCTTTTCATTCTTTAGGCTTCCACGGGAACCTCTCGACCTTTTTCCGTTTCATGGTACCAGGAAGGCTATTTCTCTGGTTTCTTGTTTAATTTAAAACTTTCTCCTGGAGAGCCTTCCATTTCTGCTGGAGCTGACAGGAGCTCTGTGGACACCGATAGATCCTGCCTGTCAGGTCACATATTTCTTTACCTTTTTTCCTTCAGAAAATCTACAGTAGAGAATAATCACGTTTTGGTAAAGGAGAGACCAGCTGATAAACCCATCAGTTCTCCATTTCTAATGCCCGAGTCTACTAAGCATGAATTACCTCTTCCTGGCAGCGTAGATGTGCCGCGAGGGGCTCTGCGTGGGCTCTGCGTTTCCCAGAACAAAGAGCATCAGGAAGGATTTTGTTCATTTGTCTCTAAACTGACACGAGTTTTTGTCCCGTGCTATCAAATCTGGGCATTTAACCAGATGAACTGCTCCCTTCAGCGACAGATTTTCCTGAGCCGACCGCAAACAGCAGCTACTTCAGAAAATAAAAGAAGCCATTTCTGAGTGCTTTCAGCAATACCAGTCTAAACCCCAACTTTAAAAACCAGCTTTCCACCTGCCGTACTGGGTGTTGGTGAAGTTACCAGTAAATCCCAGTGACCTGTCACCGACCGGAACAAGGACGTTTTTAAGTTCAAGCTAATATATTTTGGAAGCCTTAACTTACTATTTTTTTCAGTACTAAAACGAGCGTACAACGTGAGTCTCAGGATTTAAGGGAAGCTTTTATTTTTAGGGCATTCTGTTTACGTGCTTGTATTCTTATTCCAATTTTAAGAGGAACTGGCCAAGCGACCGTCCGTCACAGCCCTGGCTCAGCTGAATTCTGTGAAATTTCTGACCCACACCCATGAAAGAGTCAGGAAATTATTCGGATGTGTCGCCTTGCCCCTCGGAACCGGGGCTCTGGGATATCCAGGGGCTTAGCATAAGCATCGCTGTAGGACATACTGCTCACCAGAATTAAGATATAACCTTCTGAAATAAAAGATACACTAAGTAGTGTCAGGTCATACATTTGTTTACAATATATGATATTGTATATTGTTTAAATTGTACAAAATACAGAGTATATTAGTCCAACTGACTTACGGGAGAAGCCTCCGAGAGCCTTTATGGTACCAGTTTTCTGTCTGACAGGCGCGGGGAAGGCTTTAGCATTTACACATACAAGATTTTTAAGCCTTGGCCCCTGCTCCTACCGGTAACGCCTGTGGAGTCCTGTTGACATGCCTCGACAGCAGCAGCACCCAGGGCTCTGCGCTGGAGGAGGTGTTAAAACACTCCAGCAGCCAGCAGTGTATTTTGACAACTTCTTCCTATGGGGCCCTGCTGGGAAGGGGAGGGCTGCAGCCAGACAGCGGCGTCTTCACAGGGAGTCGAAGCAGGCAGCATCTCCCAGAATATTCTCAGAAAACTGATTGGAGTTTTAATTAGTTCTTACCTTCCCCTCTAATTCTTCATCCTTTTGAAGTGTCCAGTTATGTAAAGAAAGAAAAAAAGAGCACTAAGCCCCTGGAAGAGAGAACACAACACACACAGTGTTTTATTACCTTCCCCTTGTACCTGTACTAAACCTACATTTTACTGAAATCAGGGTTAGAAGTTGCTCCTTTAGCAGCACCAATTAACTGATAGTTCATTAGGGTGTTTTCCCATCCTGCATCCGTTTAGGGGTAGGAGTGTGTGGATTAAGTACATCCTTCCTGGGCTTTACAGGCTGCCAAGTGTCCACAATTAATAACTCCTCTAAGGCACCTCCCTGTCCGAAATTGCTGAGAAGTGACACGGCCACAGGAATTGAAACCAAGCGCTCTGACATGTCCCCTCAGCGTGGTATGACATCTTGAAAGCACCAGGGAAGGGTGAAACTCGTTTCAGTCACTCCTTGAACAGGCTTACAGGCCTCGGAATCTTGCCTTTTTCAATAGCATTAAAATAACACAAGTTAAAAGAACAAGAATGAAAAAGAAGTTCTAAAACGTCATCTTCAGAGCTGTAAAAAGCCAAAAAGCACTTCCTGAGAGTGTCAAACATTGGAAAGTCCTCGTTTTGGTCCCAAAGAACTTTTTCTAATAGGATCCAGTTGAGGCTGCGTCATCCCCTCAGCCATGAGCTCCCGAGTAGATCACTTGGTCACCCTGTGGTACCCCAAGGGGGAAGCGTTAACACTGTGCCCATAAATTGTTCTTCGAAGGAAAGCTGTCGGAGGGATTATCACGGTGGGGTCAGTCGGAATCCTGTGGTTGGCACGGGACGGGTGCAAGGGTTGTCCACTGGGGCGTGGAGGACTTAAGAACCGAGCATCTTCAGCCAAGCCAATAATAGGGAGGGATGGAGCCAGAGTCACACGGATGTTGCTGGTCTGAGGACCATTACTCAGCGAGCTTCTGGTGGCAGAACTGGAACTGGAGAGGCAAGAAGGAAGATCAGGTTCTAGTAGCCAAGTCTGGCCGGGTGCAAGTCCACTTTGCTGCTCCTCCTCCTCCTGGGATTTTAGGCATTTGCAGCAGCAAATTCCAACGCAGGCACCGCCAACAACAAACGCCACAAATACAGAGCCCACGAGAAGGAACGGCAGGTACACGGGCACTGCAAATGCAAGAGTGACACTAGCCAAGCATTCCTTCACGGATATTCCAGGTTATATTCTCTTCTCCAGTCCTGAACGTGCAGCAGGGAGCAGGACAGAGCAGTTTTACTCTCAACTCTTCTCTTGCTAATCAAGAAGATGAGAAGCTGGCAATTGCTCCGACAGGTTCGTTTGAAAAAGCCTGACTAAAGTCCAGAGGGTCGGACCAGTGGCTCCTACGGCCTCTGCCATTGCTGTCCATGCAAGGGCTGTGCCAGCACTCAGATGTCACAGCTTCTGTCACTTGTGCATGTCTAAGTAGAAATTCAGACTTGTAACTGAGTTTTACAGTGCGTACCTGAACCGCTGCTGGGCTGCCTGTGGATTCTGGCTTTGAGGACTAAAAGCGTTTTCACAAGAGAACCTCAGTTATGAACGCGTTACTTGGAGGCATCCCCATGCAGTAACAAACCAGGCTGGCAACACCACGCTCCACCAGGGATAGAAACATCCGAGGTGTCACCACACCACTTTGTTAGTACCTTAGAGCCTTTTCTAAGAGTAGGACCGACAGAAAAGTCTTTTGAGTGAAGCCCCAAGTTCTTCTCTCTTCCCAGTGAAGGGAACCGAGTTGTTTTGGCCGTAATAAGAACCGTGCCAGGGCTCCACACCTTCTGCATCGGTTACAGCTCCGAAGGGCAGAGAAAAGAGGAAGGATGTGGCTGATGCCACCAAGGGAAGGCTGTTATAGGGATCACAAAGAAGAAAGCACATCTGGTATGTGCCCTCCCCATCTGCTAGAGGCACGGGAAGCTTACCTGGCACTGGAGGCCTGGGGCTGGGCTGCTGATAGTCACCAGGGCAGTGGCCCTGGTCCAGACGGGCCTTTCTAGACAAGCAGCAATAGCGCAAGCTGCAGGTGCCGCAGCACAGAGTGGCCTCTGTGCCATCGTAGCGCTCAGGGCACTGGAAGCCGCGGTGCCAGCGCTGGAGGCTGCCGGCCCAGCCGTGACAGTCCTCCCCTGCCTGCCCAGGGGCGGGTGGCAGGGCCACCAGCAGCACTAGGGCCCAGAGAAACCCCCGGGCCATGGGGACTCACGCAGGGGTCTCACCTCTAGCCATTTGGCCCTCTCTGTCCCCCTTCTTTCCCTAAAGGCAAGGTCCTCACCACCCCGGGCAGCCCCAGAGTGCGGTGCTCCCGACCACCAAGGCACTGCCCAAGCTACTGTTTGAGCAGGTTTTATCTCTGGTCCTCTGACCTGCCCCTAATCCCCTCTCTTCACAGCAACAAAGAAGGACCCACTAATTGGAAACCATTTGCAGCTACTCCAGCTCCACCTTCCCTCCTTTCTCTCCCTCATTCCAGCAGGGAGCAGCCACCGGTTCCTGCTGGAGATGGCACTCGGGGTGAGTCACTTCCACTGGCAGGGGTGGGTGCGGGATGCAGAAAGCCCAGGGCTGTCCTGGTACCGAACCTTCACTCCCTCAGGGATTTGGGAGTAGCTGAAGTGTCAGAGGCGGGAGGCTGGGGACTGCGCTGGGGACAACACATGGTGACAAGCGAGAAATCACATTTCCAGAGCAGAAAGAGCATACAGGGATAACTGGCTTCTAGCGGGCTCTAAAGTGTAAGTGAGGGGTACCAGCTGGTGACAAGGTAATATTTACCGTATTTAACATGCATAATCAGTTACGTAAGTACAAAGAAGAAGATGTTAATCTGAAAATGTAGGAAAAATTTATTTTGAAAGCTCTAAATTGGTCTAATTTCTGTCTCCGTGGCTGAAAACCTAGAGGCTGAAAATTTTAAAGGGCGCTTTGCACTTTTGCTCTCCCTACACACAGTGCAATCCCTGGATTAAAAAGAGTATTTCTGGGGACAAATGCCTATTTTAAGATCTTAGAAGTTTCACCTACGCAAGAAAATCCCACAGCGTTCCAAAGACCCCCTAGCAGCACGCCGTGGTAGTGACCTCTCCATCTTTGAACTGCAAATAAAATTTGTGGTCTTCCTTAGTCCCCTCACACACCTCCCCACCCGCTGGACTAACAGGGTCCGTGGCTGAAGCCTCGTCAGCCTGTGCGCCACTGCAGCGAGGAAGAAAACTGATGCTTATTGAGCACCTGGAAGAAAACTGATGCTAATTGAGCACCTGGAAAAGCCAGGAATTCGGGCAGCATCTTTGGGACTGCTATCCTGCACAAAAGGTGGTTCCCACAGCGTTTTTTAGGATTGCATCGATTGCCGAGGGAGACTCTCCCATGATGCAAACTTACAGAAACATTTGCACAAAGTTATCTCCCGTCTGATGACTTTTTTTTTGTTTTAATATTAGATAACAGCTTGCACATTTATGCTTTATTAACTATTTTGTAGGTTCAGTTGAGTCATATTTCAGTCCGCCAAAGACATCAGTCACCTTTCGTGTACCATCTTTTAATTGGCTTTTTGGCAAACACGGTTAAAGAGATGCTTGGGTTCAGAAATGTTAACTGAAATCTCTGCTTGGAACTAGAGACCTTTCCGTCGCTGCTCAGCGCAATGAGATGCATTTTCTCCGGCTGCATTTCAGCTCTGCAAGTGCAAGGTTGGCTGACAGCGTGGGACCTAATCCTATAAATCCATGGGCACGATCAAGAACACACTGAGCAGCCCCAACACCCTTTAAAATACAGCCAGAGGTGAGGGATGTGCTGTCTTGGATTGGATTCTCAAAACACTGATGCCATACTTTAAGTCCAAAGCTGTATTTGCCTTAAGGCAGATTCCAGGTTATTCACACATTCAACCTCAGCAGATCAGGCCAGGCTAAATACTAACTTTATTATTTGTTGTTATGGGAAAAAGCAGCCTGGGACAGGTTTTAAGCATGTGCTTAGTGCTTTGCAGAGTTCATCTTAGTAAAAGGGACCTCAGGAAAGATAAGGGGATGCAATTATTTCCTCCCCTCTTACATTAAAAAACATAAAATACCTGCTAAGCCAGGTATTCAAATGCTAAGAAAAGCACAAAGTTGTTCCTTGCATTAACGCCTTGAATGAGGACTGCCCTTACACCATTTCCTCTCTCTGCATTTATCTCTCAGCAGGGATAAACTCTTGGAAATTAAAAGCAGAGTTCCTACCCAGGGTCTGCGTGTGTGTTTGTGTGTGTTCCAGGGGGCATTTGTTTCCCGATTCTCAGTCCCTCATCTTCTTTTTGCCCTAGACCCTTGTGTGCTGTGATGTCCCCTTCACCGCTGCAGGAGGAAATGAATTAATTTGTGTGTAAAAATTGTACGTGCTTACGTAACTTGTGACCCACTTCCAATTTTGAGAGGATAAAGAGAGCTGCGTGGATATATTGGGATGCTGGTTGGGAACTACAAGGGTAAATCATGAACAAGTTTCTATTCTAATCCCTTCTGTTTGGTCACTCTCAGCTCTCTTAGTCTTTCACCTGCCAGGGTGAAATTTTTCATGCTTGTTCTTTGCCAGCTTTGGGGAAGTTTTAAAGAAAAACGATGTAGCCTGTTTTGCATGGGAGGCCAGTGATGATGGTTTCCTATTATTAACAACAACAAACAATCTTGTTACCTTTTCTGAGTATCCCTGCAGCCAAAACAGCTTGAGCTTTGAATTTTCAAGTTACCATGGAAATAGCCCTTAGAGAGAAGTCTTTTTTGTCCGTGTGAGGGTTGTTGCTCTTATTTAGGGAAATGTACATTCCCCCTCGTGAATTTTAGGTTTGCAGCAAGATGATTAAAAATTCCTGTTATTCGAAGCAGAAAGCACAAACTGGAAACTTCCTGATTTGCAGCTGCTTTCCTTTCCCTGCAGTTTTCTGTTTAGTTTTCTTTCGTGATGTGGTACCACAGTCTCCTTCTTGAGAAAATAGCTCTCTGTGATGTGGGCTTGTCTGGCTTCATCTGTCCTGTAAATGCTCTGGCCAGGTTTTAGGTGAAAATGAAGAATCAACAGTATTAGCATCTGTGAAAATGTCTCCTGCCTCTGCAGGAGAAAACTAGCAGATCTGTGAGCTTATTAGTTTAAAAAGGAACACAATCTCTGCATGTTTTATATATTCCTGTTGGTGGGCTCTAGGGCTGTGTGTGTGAGAGCTGTGTCCTGCTGACGCCTGGCGTTTCTTCATCCACAGGAGTGAAGATGAGGGTGATGGCAGAGCAGGACGGCGGGGCTTTAGGAGCAGATGAAAAGACACCACCACTCTCTCTGATCTGAATGTACCCTTACAACAGTGGTTGTGCACCCCTGACACCGTCCCGCCCCATCCATGGGTAATCGCTTGCCTAGTCCCAAAAATCTAAACGGAGCCTGTATTTTACATTCTCGTTTTCTAGGTTGTGACTTCTTTAAAAGTAAAACCGAGAAATATTAAAAACAGTCCATACTGTTCATCCTCCTCAGCGAAGAGGATGGGACAGAGGTGGCTCACATCAGTGCATTTAACACCGTTAGTCCTTTTTTTAGGCATTATTTTTTGACCAGCAATTTCCAGCCGACCTCAGTAAAAATCCAGGTCCTAAATTCTCCCTGAATTAGACTTTGGCAGCCCCTTCACTCCTGGTGATTTTCCTTCTTTCCTTCTTCCAACTACATGCCTGTTTTCTCCTTCCTGAAGGGCCAGCCTCATTTCAGCACTTTTCTACCCCATGAGGGAGGAAATTAGGTTTTCATGTGTTCCCTGCTGGGCTCTTCCCTCTCGAATGAGCCCTCTTTTGATGGCAGCGAGAAGCTGGACCTCCAATGGCCCTCCTCCCCTAAAAAGACAAACCACCTATTACAAGGGGTTACTCAGAAGAGAATGGCAGACCCTATTGAGATGGTGAATTCCTGAGGTGTGCTTTCTGAAGGGTTGTTCAGCCTGAATGCCCTTGATTGTTCATATACAATAGGCCTGATTTTCGAGAGGGGAGGGTTCCCCCTCCCTTCCCCGGGAGCCAGCGGGAGCTGCCGGAGCTCTCTCTGGGTAAAGATCAGGCCCAGGCGGTGCCCAAGGACGGTGCCCTCGCAGATGGAGCCTGAGAATCAAACACAGCAAGGGCTGAGCCAAACTTTCCATTGCCAGCTCAAATCACAATGCTTCTGGAGTTCAAACAAGTCTATATTATTATTTTTTTTTTCAGTTAGTTAGTTGTAAGTTTTTCTTTTTTTTTTTTTTTCGAGATGCAGCCGCTTCAGAGTTTAGAGGATTAAAAGCCTGAAATGCTGGAAATCTCACAGGAAAACCTGCTCTTAAAATCTCCAGCTCTGAATTGGACGAGTGTCTGACCCCTTGGGCTCTTATTATTTTCTGCTGGATTGTTCTGCAGTAGGCATTTTCTGACTGAGTATAAAAGACTGCTATCAGAGGCTCGGCGCTTCTATCTGAACCGAAGTCAAGTCACCGAGAAGTATCATGACAGCTTGAATCATCCTTCATAAGCTTAACTCAAAGTCTTCGCGGGCATTCGGGTTCATCAGAGCGTGGTCAGGAATAAGCCCTGACAGGGCGTCTGCGGAATTTCATTCCTATTTCTCCGTGTGTATTACCCAACTGTCAGTCAAGGAAACTGTGCAGGGTGCTGTATAAAATAATACACAAATAGTTTCTTCACTAATTTGCTAATAGTTTTCATGTGGCGCATCAGTGGGACTACAGAGGTTAGGTTCCTTGTGAGCTACACTGGTCATGTATTGCAGAACTTGCCTTTGAGGAGGAGCTAACTTTTTGAATATTGAGTTACAAGGACCTTCTCTCAAACAGGACAATGGAAAGTATGAAGAAAGTTGAATATTAACAAGCTGGAGGCTCTCGGTGGGCAGCGAGGAATCAGACCCAACATTTTCATAGCAATTGGGAGATGGTAGAAAAGGTGAAGACTAGTCAGGAAGATGTTGGAAACTGGTTGAGGAAAAGGCTGTGAAAATGCTGAAAATATAGGAAAGAAAGTTTAGCTCAACAGGAAAAAGAATAAGGAGTCAGCAGGGAAGAATCAGAGAGAGGGGTGAGCAGACAGAATAGGGTTATATTTATCAAGGTGATAACCATAACAATATGTTGAAAATCTGGCAGAGCTTCTCCTAAGAACACTTCAAACACTGAGGATAAAGACAAGAAAATTACTAGATAATTTCATGCAGGAACACATCCTTCACAGTTACATTAAGAAAAGGAGATGTGGTAAGGTAGATGCCTTTCTAAATCGCTTTCTTTTTTAAATTTCTGTAGGAGCAAAGTGATGTAGTAAATGGAGGTTTGGAACCCAGTAGCTGTAAGTTCCAGGTTTCCATCAGTCCCAGAGAAAGGCGGACAGACACACAGAAAATATGCAAACCAGCAAAAAAGCAATCCCTTCATAAACACCACGTCGCCTAAGGCTTTTCAGAAGACAGTTCAGGTGCATGATGACTGACCCAGAGCAGGTCAGTCCCAGTAGGCTCTGTATTGGGCATTAAATTAAGCAGTGATTTAGATGTCCATCACAAGACTCATTCTTCCGTTTCTTGGTACAAGCCCTTCATCGCGCTTTCTGGTTACTGCTTGTTTCTTTCTTGAAATTACTTTGATGTCTCTTGTGATTGTCTCTCTTGACACTTTCCTACATTCCGCAGACACAAGTTGCGATCTGCCTGGCAGTTCTGCAATTGCTCTGACACTTGAGAGAAACCTTCTATGCCATCAGTCACTTACGGCTGCTTTGAATTTGCTGGCAGACCCTGTGCCGCTCAGCCATTCGCTGTGGAATTGGCTTTATCTTCCCTGGCTTGTGGTTTGGGGACCACCTGTCAGAATGCTGCATTTTAATCCCTTTTTTTCCCGTGTGATTGCTCTGGGAAGATTCATGCCGCCGTAGCACAGGGGCAGTCTGCAACAACCGGTGTGGGTGGCTCAGATTGTCGACCACGAAACTGTGCCCTGAGGAAGAAGGGCAGATCCCGGAGAGCAGGGGCTGTAGAGCCCCCTTCCTCTAGGCTATTTATCCAGATTTCTGGCAGAACAATGTGTCAGCAAACCCTGTGAAGCTGAATGTTGGTTGTTGCTTCGGTTTCAAATTAGAGCTCCTCCGTGCAGACTGTAAGGAAAGAGGAACTCAACAGGATACAAACCTGGGTGATAAGATGGGGATCAGATCTTTCTCTGAGGCCATTCTCTGTATTTCCCTCAGTTAAGTTTTTCGCTACCTACTGGGCTACCTACTGGGGTGGATTTGGCCCAAAGGTCTCAACTGTCCTGACAACACCCCTGTGAGGACAGACAGTGAGTTCTGCGTGGCGCAGACAGACCTTGCAGCGGGGAAAGGCATTGAACCGCACACACTGGTGTGTACGGTGGAATGGGTCACTTGGCATTCAGGCAAGGAGAAATATTTGAAGAAGATAAACAGAAAACCAAATTGTTGCCTTCACAGCGTCCAAGCCTTTCTAGAAATTTGGAAAAGTTCAGTTCACTTAGTATTTTTACTATTTTACATTTCTGCTCCACAGCCATTAAAATAAGAGCCTCTCTGAATGAGTCCCGAGTAGAAAGGGAAGCAAAGTGGCCGCATTTTGCTGTTCTCCTGTGCCCGGGGAGCAACAGAAAATGCTGGAGAAGCAGCATGTCCTCCCTGCCCCATTCATTACCAACAGGTTCAGATCATTTAAAGAGGCATTGGTATTTCTGGATACTTAATCAAAGCCAAACCTCAAGGTGAACCTCTGAACCTCTTTCAGCTTGACCATTACTTCTTATAAGTGATGTTTTAATTTTCACCTAATGCCAAGAAAAGTCTTTCATTCTCCCCAGCTGGCACCAGAGATAAGGGACTAAATCCCCCAGACATTAAAACATTGAACAGTTCTGTCATGTTACTTTAGTCTCCTGCTCAAAGTCTTTTCTCTTCTTCCCGACTGATCTCAGATATAATGCAAAATAATCAGTGAGAAAAAAAAAAAAGGGTAGCAATTTAAAGTGTGGCTTTGAAGTTTAGCCTGTGTTCTGGGCTGTGCCCTTCATTTTCCAGCCGTCTGAGAGCTGTCTGTCCTGAAGGGTTAACCCAGGCTGTCAGGTCACATCTCCCCTGGCCCCTCTCTTACAGCAGGGAACACTCTGGGCATGCACTAGCAATGGGCTGTGGGGCACAAAACTGCACTTTCACCGAGATATCTCCTGGCTGATCCCTTTACCCCAAATGAGCTAATAAATACCAGGATAAGCTCATTCACATCATGGTTTTAGATAACTGTTCTGGTCTGTATCACCCCTGGCTGAACATCTCTTAGTGCCTTCTACCACTAACTTCCCATTGCCCCCCAACTCTGAAAAGATCCAGCCTGGCAGGACGCTCATACAGTGATTTTAGCACTTGGCCAGGGCCAGTCCCATGCCCTGTCCCTGCTCCCAGCTCCTGATCGCCCACAACGTGCTCCTCAAATGACAGTACCGTTGGTGGGGTTTCACCGCACAACAGAGAAAGAATGAAAATGTGGAGACCTGCACAGAGCTCTCTTCTTGGGGTTAGGGATGATTAAGTGCTGCCAGGAGGAGAAAGAACGTGGCAAGCAGTCTTTCATGATGGAAATCTCCTTCTCCAGGAGCCAGCAGCCAAAGCTGGAGGTTGGTGTAGCCGCCTTCAATATCAAGCCTTGCAGAAGACCTGTCTTAAGCAGGTTTCTTTTCACCCTGAATGAGTTGTCATCAATTGCCACCAAAACCGATAGTGCTTCCGCACACTCTGAGGAGATACTAGACCTTGGTTGGTTTGCAGAACTAGTAACACTCTGATCTCTCCCAGAACACAACCCAGCACAACATCACAGTACACAGGACAGGTCCAAATGTGGCTTGGCACTTCAGTGGATGGACCAGCAACAACATGGCAGAAGCCTGACAGGATACAGCTCCCCTCTCACAGAACACAACTCTGACCTTGTGCCTCAGCAATGAAGTCCTCCCTGTGCTCTCTTCCACCAGAGGGTGCCAGCGACTGAGAAACCACCGGCCTTGGCAGCCCCTTGCCAGATTGCAGAGACTCCTCTGCTCCCCGGGGACCCTAATGAAAGAGCAGGATACACACAGCTGATGAAATTTGATTTTACTTTTAGCCCCCTCCTTGATAGAAGAGCTATTGTACGTTGGCAGGGTTCAACAGAGCTGGCCACAAAGCCCCAGCGCGGGTGTGAAGGTAATTTGGGAGAAAGAGCCCCAATTTCTGTTCCAGCCATGGCTGCACCCTTCCTGGGAGATGCGAGAAGGGAAGTGGTCGACCCCCGGGGTATTTTCAGAATGCCCAGCCTGCTTGTAGCCCTTGGTCACACTAAAGCATCTCTTTGTATTTTTAACCAACCTTAACATCAAGAGTTTCTAAGGCCTTTTTCAACATCGGCTATTCCAACCCAGCGAAAATTTAAAGGGCCAACTCCTCACCTGAAATGAAACTGTTCAACTTGATTCATCGCCAGCTGAAGATTTGGCCTAAAATCTTTTATTTCTTTGACAGAGAAGATAAAAATAGCCTTTTTTTTCCCATTTGCCATATGTGGTCACCTGTCCCATTAGCAGCAACGGCAAATTTTCCTCCCTTTTTCTCCTCTTAGCCATCTAGAAAGAGCAAAGCCAGGCAACACCAAGCTGGAGCCTGTTCTGTCCTGCATGAGATCAACATACGTGTTACATGAATTTCAGTTGCAAAACCAGCAGTGCCATTCCCTTGTTTTCCAATCCAGCCATCAATCATCGTCTCAGAGTCCCACTGACAGGAACAAGGCTGGACGTCTGCAATAAAGGGCAGTGTTTCTTCATTATTTGTATATCAGTATCTTCAGTATTTGGCCAGCATATCTTCATTAATTATTAGTGCCGGGGCTGAGTGTGCAGAAATAGCCGTGGGGTGAGCCCGTGCCTCGACCTAAGAAAGAGGGATACGGACGGAGTGACACTTAATGGAAACAAAACTCTAGGATGAGATGTTATTTGTCTGTTTCAGAGTCACTTGTCACAGCAGAGTTTCACTCTGGTATTGTAACAAATTCATGAGATCTGCTGTAATGGCAGGCAAAAATAACCTGCTGCATAGACAAGCTGGCGGGCCAGGAGCAGGAAGACGTGGCAGAGACAAGTGGAATTGTAAGACTAAAGAACCAGCCTTCAGCTGCTCGAGGGAGGCATATGTTATGTAGGAATTAATTTTTTAATCTCAGCTGGGTGACATTTTCCCAAATGCAGAAGTGCCACCGAACGGAATGACTGGCTGTGATTGGCAGCTCCCCAGAAGGGGACATCGCCAGGAAGGGCTGGTGACACCTTAGGTCAGGACTACAAAGCGCCGTTGAGCCTCGGGAGTGAAGTAAGGGCTGGTGCAAGAGAGGGCTGAGTTTGCCGACCTGCGTGGGAGCAGGTTGTGCTCTGCCTCCGACACAGAGCGTGTTCCGAACACATTGCTAAAAACCACCGATGGCATTTCTGACACAAACACCACATCTGTGAAACCTCCCCTCTGCCAGTTTCTCTTTCGATTCAGGCAGTTAAACTGAACCTGAGGCTTTTAGTTTTACTATCTGAAACATAAAATTGATCATCTGTCTCACAATGGAAACCCAGGGTGGACCTCACCAATTTGCTTTATTCTCTCCCTATGACCCAGAAGCAGAAAGATGTCCCACCTACTTTAGAGCTGACGGTGTCTCCTGTTCTGCCTCCAGCTGTTGGTGAATGGCTGGCACTTCCCTGGGCGCTGCCACCCTTGCGGGTCACTGAAATAACTCCAATAGCCTTTGGTGGCCTGAAATAACTCCAGGAACCTCTGGAGATGTGGCTGCTGTAGCCCAGCCCAGATGCGATATGTAGCCCACAGCATGAGGAAGCTGATCCTCGGCCGCAGCAGAGGGGAGAGGGCTCAAGAAAACAAAACCGTAATAAAATCCAAGTAACTTCAAATAAAAGCGATCTGGTTGAACATCATTCCAGCACACGATTGTTTCCCATGGCATGTTGCCTCATGCTCTGCTTGTAATCCCGAGTATGATAGATGAAGTTTGAGACACACAGTGAGTGAGAAAAATTGCTGGTTGTCAGAACATCAGCAGCCAAGACAACGGCTATGTTTATTGACTTCCAAATTACAATGCAATCTTAGTTATTGGTAAATCCAGTGTTGTCCAACCTGATACCCTGTGTGGCAGCACAGCTAATGGCCGGCAGCTCAGCTTCACACTGCTCATGTGTATTAAACTGTCACTGTAACACGCTGGGTTTTTAAGAACTGGTTTTCTTCCTCTGTCTTTAAATTGCTGTGGTTTGAGGTCTTATAGCCAAAAGGAATCAACAGATAAAACCCACAAATGTGCATATTAGAAATTAAAGATGTAATAGGAGAGCACAAGGAGAGTAAGAAATTATTCACACGAATGGAAATAATAGAATTACTAAAGGGCATATGAGCTTTAGGATTCTGAGGTTCAGCAGCAAGGCTAATCTTATGGAAGCTTGCCTTCCTCTTGCATCTCTCCAGACTTTCTAATGTAGGTAATTATTATACTTACCTTAATTCCCTTGAGCAGGAGGTTGGACTAGATGACCTCCAGAGGTGCCTTCCAATTTATTTTTTGGTCAGTAGTGGGACACATGTGCCAAAGTTCCCTAAGTGGATCTATCTGGGGATCTATTGCGTTTCCCCTATGAGATTTCATATCAAAGAGAAAGCGTGGGAAAAGTGAGAAATGGGAGTTGTTAGTTCGTGTTACTTCTCTGACAATACAAGTATAAACCGGTTCTTATGATCTGGAATGACATTATCCAGGGGCAACAAGGTGCTGCTCATGGGTGGGTGATGCAATGGGGCTTTTCAAACTGATTTGTCATCCTGAGCTGAAGACCAGCAGTGGATGAGTAAATGTGATGGGTTTGCAAATAACAGTAGGGACCTATATCTGATAAACACTTTCTGTTCTACAATTTCCAGTGCGAGCCAGTGACTGCTGTTCTCTTCACCCTGCATGGGTTTCTTGTCCAAGGGGATGAGAGAGGGTCTGCCTCTTCACACTATGGACTTTTTCTCTACGTCTTGGTAGTTAAGAGAGCAAAGAGTTGCTGGACAAATTGCTCTCTGTCAAGTTTGCTTTTAGAGTGTCCTTGAAGTACTTTATTAGACAACCACATATTATTTTTCCAGTTCACTGTAGAGAAACATTCATGCTTCATCTACCCACATTCCAGCTTTAATAGATGTTCAGTTGGTGCTTGGCAGGACTTTGTCATTGGACAGTATTGTCCAACAGGCTGAGCAAGAGATGAATGGGATCCACCGTTCTTCACCACTTCTTCCATCACTCTTCGGTTAAAGCAATCTTGTGAGGCCTCAGTGAAAGAGATGGCTTTGAAGAGACTCTATTCCCTGCACCAGCCCCAAAATAGATATTGTTTTCTTTAACAACAACAAGGAGACAGCCCTGCCCACAGCACATTACAGAGCAATGGGCCTGGCCTTAAGGGTTCCTATGGGTGTGGGGTGCATAAGAATGAAACCAGGCAATCAACTCACAGGGGGCTGGAGCTATTGGAACAAGACTGGAACATAAAACCAGCGTGGTGGTAACTGGTATGGGTGGATGTGAGGATTCCTCCAGTGCTGGGCTACCCGACACGGGCTGGTACTGGTGTTTGCAAATTCTCCAGCAGATCTAGGCCAAGGATAGCAGAGAATGGAGAGAGAATTGGAGCCATTGTCATGCCCAGTCCTGGGGCAAGTTGCTGAGATTGTTATTTCCCTCCCTACCCTTTCACCCTTCTCCAGTATTTTTCCAGCTTGTGTCTGGAAGCCACTTTGACCCTGTCAGCAGTGAACAGAGATGGCATGGAAGCTCTGGGATTATACTCCTTGGAAATGTATCCTAACTAAGCACATTGCAACTTGGTCCCAGTGCAGACTGGAACAGGCAGACATGGCTCATGGGCCACTGACTTCGAAAAGATGAGGGAGCGCCACTGGAAGAAGGTACAAGTTGGCTGTAGAGACAGAATGAAAACCACAAATTCCGTCTGCCTTCCCTTGAAATTTGCCATTGTCCCTATACATAAAACCACCAAAGATTTCACCAGCCTATATTATATTTCGAATGTGTAAGTACAAAGTCATCTCGCTGTCATTTGCTATCACTCAGTGAGTTTAAGCACTCCACACACCGCTGGTGACAAATAACCTGCAATTGTTCATCTTTGTTCCCTCGGGTGCTCTCCCTGACAATGGCATGATTCAACTCAGTAACATTGACTAGATGAGCACACGATTTCACAATAAAATAATCAGTCACATTTTTTAAAAAGGGCAAATTTATGCAGCCACTTGGAAGAAAAAAAGCAAAGTGCAGCCTAAAATTCTTTTTAGTTACAATGGGAAATGACGCACAAGTAAGATCCTTCTGAATCTGTAGAAGAACTGGAATTAAAGAAGAGAGTCAAATCCACAGATATGCACAACATACAGAAGGAGGTTCTCGGAGAGGCAGCATAGAAGAATCCTAAAGTATTTTTCCACTGCAAGCCCTAGGGACATCCCTCCTCTAATTTGATCTCTAACAAGGAGCTATCTCCAAAAGCCCCTCTGTTTACCCTGGAATAAAACCTGGGTGTCAGGAAAAGGTCTAGCTAATTTTCTCACTAAGAAGGTACTGCATACATAGTCCATGCATAGATACCGAAATCTGAGCTTCATTACAAATGGGAAAAAACAATTTTCTAAGTATGGCAGGGGAAAACCCCAGAGGAGAGTCTGTCTGCAGCCAAGTCAAGCTTGAGTTTGGCTCCAGTCCTGAATCACATCCCTTTCTGTCATTTGCCAAACACCATCTCGGTTCTCCAGATGCTGCCAACATCCTAATATCACACTGCATTTAAGTACTATTCCTGCTCTCCTTCCCTGTATTATACAGTTCTTGGCCTGTTTTCGATAGCTTTTCTAAACCACATCCGAATTCTCTCTGATAGGTTTCAATAGCTCGCTGAGAGGCAGATAATCCACCCTTTGTCACCACGGATTGAGTCCTGTCTCGAAAAAAGAACAACTCCGTTTCATCAAAGAAAAAATAGTTAGGAATGAATTTGCCACTGCTAACAAGCTTGGCTGGGTCAGAGCTTTGTGTGCTGGGACAAAGAGTTTAAGACCCTGAAACATGTTAGTATTGCAAAGAATATTCTGTTCGGTCTCTGTCATATGCATTTTAATGTGGGAGATCACTTGTATTTTGTTCGATCATAACCTACACTAGAGGAAGAGTCCCCGTCAGATCCGTATAAATCCTTACCCGTCAGATCCTTATAAATCCTCCTGCTCCGCTTTGGATCTAATCCAATATGAACTCGTTTTTTCTATTGTATAAGAGGTCTCAGTGCCCCTACCCATTTCCAGATGTAGCAAGACAGCCGGCCAAATTCAGCCCTCAGCTAACCCAGGGCGATGCCAAGGGGAAGACAACCATTCCCAGCTCTCAGTCATCGCTTCATTCATGCAGAGCTTGAATCCAACTGGGAGCCCAGTGTGCAATGGAAGCTGTTAAAAAAAAGTTCCAGGAAACAACTTTCCCACTTGACAGCAGGGCAATGGAGAATAGCTCTGTGTCCTCAGGGAAGCCCAGGATCTGTGATGTTTGAAGACTGAAGGGCTTTATTCTTCACAAACAGAGAGAGACTTACTGCAAAACATTATCTACAGAGATTTGTTTGAAACTGTAAACACATCTGCTTTGGCCTTGCTCAGGCTTCTCTCACGGTCCCATTCCATGAATGTTCATGCAAGTGAGTTCTCAGTAACCTGGTTCTTTGCAAAAGTCAGATTTACATCTGCTTTCCCAAGTTCAGGCGGCAGGTAAATTTTCTATGAGCGTGCCCTGTGATGTTCAGGGAGACGGTTTCTATTCAGGGGGCAGAAACGAGGCTGCTTAATGATAAGAGCATTAAAAACCAAGAAGTGCAGCTCAAATTGCAAGGCAATAAGCAAGAAGAACCTTGTAGGATAATTTTGAAAGAAACAACGCATCTGAGAAACATCACAACCCGCTCCTTGCTGTTCCACTAGAAAAGAGGAGAAACTTCACCGTATGAGCTATTTGTTATGAAAGTATTCAGTTCAGTTCCAGGAACAACAAACCAGATGAAACTATGTGTTCGTCAGCTCCCTAAACTCTGCTGGAAGTGGACATAAGTGTCAGGTGATTTCATCAGAGTTGTTGTTATGACATTTTGTTTTCCTTCCATTAAAAACATCTAACCACAGCAACTGCAAAGGAAAAAAAAACAACTCCCCTGAACATTTCCTTACCTCACATCTCCTTAGTGATTTTCCATCTCTGCAAGCGATGCTTTAATTAACTAAAAACCTCCTGACTCTGAGCAGGTTGGAGGTGCTGTCCCACAGCCCCATCACAGCACGGCAAGCAGATTATTCCTCTAAAGCAAAGCAACACAACTGGGGAGGCTAAAAATACCGGGGACACCTGAGTTGCTCCATTTGATTGCACGGGATTTAGCCAAGGAGAGGGATGGTCCCTGCATGCAGATAGCTTACTGCCTCTTTGTAGTCACCACTTCTTCTGGGGTATAAAACCTTTTGAAGGGGAGATCAGGGGCTAGACTGGACTTTTTTAATTACTTTAGCAACCAGGCGTTGGGAACCACTGCACTTGACCCACACTAAGATCATCATCACTGTCCAGGGGATGGCAGTGGAAGGTGTAAGAAATGGTAAAGATTTTTTTCCATGAGGTATTTTCCAAACCAAACTTGCAGGGGAAAACTCATTAGTTGCATAATATTGGGTATCTGAGCAGAGGCTGTAATTATAACGATGCTGCAACTCATCACATAAGGACTCTGACACCACTTTGTGATATCTGAACTTTAAAAAATTCCCACTGAAAGGCCCTTTAGAATAAGGACAGTCCCAAGGGTTAAAGGAAAGTTTGCAGAAGCCCATACCCAGTTCTGCTTTTGTGCTTCTCAGCAGTCTCATATTCCCTGAATTAAGCTACTTTTAAATTTTTCTTCGCTGGGAAGATACTTCAGAATCTATTCGTGACAGTCAAAATTCTAAAATATGGGCAAAATCTCTGCTCCCTAAGGCTATTTCTTGAGACAGCTATTTCTTGAGTATCATTAAAGTGAGAAAAACAAACTCTGAAGGCCAAATTCATGCCTGGTCTCATTTAACTGACCTCAGCCCCGGCGCTCCAGCAATGGACTTGGCCATGCACATCCATTATGCTGTCTGCTTACAAACTGACTGAATTGCATCTAAACCCACCATCTCAGTGGATATTTTGGCACCATTCTCTTTATAACACTTGTAAACGAGGCTCCCTTTTCCCCAGCCCCTTCGGCATTCATATTGCAGGGGTTTAGCAGTGTGGGTGTCGAGTAATGTCCCGTCCCAGCCTCCACTCAGTAAAAATGGCACAACAAATTGTTTTTTTCTCAAATGTTTCCCAGAAAAATGTACTTTTCATTCCCATTATACAAGATTTCACTGTTTTTTTGATAGCATTTTATCGCAGTAGACTTTAGCTGCTTGCTAAACACTTCCTAAATGGTGAGTGACTAATAAAAATGAGATTATGGGAATTGCTTGGTGTGGGCCACATCATGCCTACAATTTAGCTTACCTTTCCCTGCAAACTGAAGATCTTCACACTGGTCTTCAGGCTGCAAAATAATTTTAGAAAGCCACTCTTTGATCAGTAGAAAGTCTGTGAGTAACCTGACCGATTTGATGTCTGGGGGTAGCAGCACTGACAGGCTGATGGTGGCCCCCTATGAAAGGTTCCTGTAGTACAGTGGGATTTCTCAAAAAAATGTGACTTAAAATGATGGGAAAAAATCTCTAGTCTGAAGATGCTGTGAGCTGTACTTAGAAGTTCAGCTAAGGCTGTGACACTGTCTTGGTGGCCTTATACAAGACACTTGCTGCTCTGTGGCAGTTTTCTTCATCCATCAAACGGGGTTTTAACACGCTGAGTGCCCCTCGTGGTCCAGTGGAGGACATTCAAAAGCCTCCTTCCAAGAAAAACAGTCACCGAAGCCACTCTTCTAATGGGTGCTGGGCTGATTTCCCCGGATGTGCCTCCACAGCCAGACGCAACGGAGAGAAACGCTCCCTGGAAGAAGTCAGCATCTTTTTTTCTTGAGATTCCTGCTCAAAACTGATCCCTGTGGCATAATAATGAGTTTGGGAGTAAACTGTGAGGGTGAGTGTTTGGCTGAGAAATGTATCTATTACGCCATCTCTTCTACTCCTCATCCCAACATGCTTATTTCTTCCCTCATTTTTTTATTTCTTGCCTTCTGTGTGTGAAGTTTCTTTGGGAAGAGGAAAAAGTGTTGCTATTATACGTGGTCATTGTGTAGCGCCATCGAGTCCCCTTCAGTGATCCCCACTCAGTTTATTATTAACGTTGCAAACTATCACCATCCTTCTGCAAAGTGCCTTTCTTGCTGGGATCCATAACAAACACTTGAATTACACTAACACCGCCCGTTATCTAATGATTAAAACCTGTTAAATTCTCAGGCTCGATAGAAGGTTGTCTTCCTGAAGTGAATTTCTCAGCAAATTAAGAGTTTAGACGACACCGAGCACCTGAGGCGACTCTGCTGCCCCTGGGTTTGCCAGGCACCATGAATATTCGTTGAACATTTATTGAATATTCATTGCAGAGGCAGCAGCAGGTGAATAACAATTACCACAGTTCTTCAGGATCCAGCTTGGGTATCCATGAGGGACAGCATCATGCTTTGAAATTAAAATATGCAGAAAAACTGGTAAAATATTATTAGTTCTGTTAAGTGCCTGTACCAGTCTCCAACCCCCTTTTCTGAGGGGAGAATGAATTAGCCCACTACCCTTTGAGGGTAATACTGCTGCTAGAGCTTGATGGCTTTACATATTGAGGAATAAAAAGTGGCTGGTTGGGTTTTTTTCCCTGAAATTTTCTCCAGGAGCTTCGTGTACACCTGTACCAGGCGGGAGGGCTGGCAGGGGGCCTGGAGGCGGTGGGACCCCAACAGGACAGAGGGGCCTCGCTGGGGCTCAGCTCAGGACTGTGGAGGATGGCGAGCTCCCCACCGCCCTCCCGGACCAGCCCCAGGGCCCCGGCACACAGAGACATGGCGACAAGAGCACGGCGACCCGACACCCCGAACACCCCCGACGCCCGCCATCGCCCTGCCCTCACCCAAGATGGCGGCGGCGGTGCCGCCCCGCCCGCCTCTCGCGAGCTTTGCGGCGGGGGCCGGGCGCTGCCCCCTGCAAATGGCGGCGCGGAGGCCGGGCGTGCTGAGGTGAGGCGGGAGGTGCCGCCATGGAGCACATCACCACCCCAAAGGTAAGGGGCTGTGCCGCGCTGCTCCGGGAGTCGGTCGCCCTCTCATCGGGGTCTCCCGCCCAGGGCTGCGGGGCTCCGCTCGCCGCCCTGCGCCAGGGCCTCCCCGCCGGACATCTGAGGTGAAGTCCCTCTGAGGGCAGCCGGGCTGTTGTCAGGGCCCTGCTTACAAGGGCTTCTTTGTTTTTATTTGTTTATTTTAAGGTGATTAATTTCAGTAAATGAGCTACCTTTGCTTTCCTTCAAGGCTTACTTATCCGTGACTGCCCCTTGCACCTCTCAAGACGGGTCACGGATAAGTCTGGAAGGCTTAAACCTACTTGATGTGGTGTTTAAGTATTTATTTCTGCATCGCCTTGTTGGAAAGGGAATTTTTAGTAAGAGTACTGGTCTAAAGGTATTAAGGGTACGATTCCTGTAAACTTTGTGTCAAAGCGGGGAGATCTCCTCAGGCCGAAAAAGTGAATCAAAGTGAGCTTTTTCAGTTGAATAAAGTGAAACAGGAGCCCTGGGAATGCTGTGCTCATGACAGCTGAAAAAAATTGTATTTACTTTAGGCAACTGTCTGTCCAGCGATTTATTTATTTTATTTTGTTAATCCTATGAAGGTTGCTGTATTTTGTTTTGCCTTATTCTGTAGGATATTATTTTGGGAATGCTCCTTACCCGGGTTGCCTGAGGTGCTTTGCTGGGCCTGCCTGTCTCTAGTGGCCTGAATAAAGGGCAATTCTAAGTATAATAATTATATGTGCTGCAAAATAGGACATTCTAGGAAGACATACAGCCGAGACCTCTGTGCTTCAAATTTCTTTGCTGATGTTTTCCATCTCAGACCACTGACTCTGTAAGGAAGCTTACATATTCAATACCCAGAAGTAATTTATCATATACTGTTACACTGTTTGTTTTCATTGTCCTCCCAGTTCTGTTGGGTTTTTTCCTCCATTATTTTTGCTTAACGATGAAAGAAAAATTCCATCTATGTTCATTAAGAAGCAAATAAGCCAGGAGAAAATCAAATAACATAAAATACTTTAATATTTTATTATGTCTGTGCTGATATTTTTTAAAATTGTTTTTATTTTATAGTGCATTTTATGAAACGCTCTTCCGTGCCTAGGAAGTGTGTTACAAAAAGTAGCTACTAATACTTTTTTTTAGTGGCTGAGCAGCTGAAGGTCAGACTGGAGAGGGCTTTTTTTCCAGAGCAATACTTTGATTATACTCAATGTGAACAGTTCTTTGTCTTATTATTTGTCTTATTTGTCTTATTATTGCAGCCTTGCATGGTAATAAACTGTGATCATCTTGGCAAAAACCCAGTAATCCTGTTACTTATGCTGGTGCTAAACCTTGGCTGTTTGTCTAACCTTTTTGGCTTTGATTGCTGGAGAAATAATTTGAATTCATAGTGTTTCAGGAGAGACTTTAATTTAATTTTTCTGTCTGACTTCCTGAGTTGTATATTAGAAGTTAAATGATTGAGGTTCAACAAGTGCTTAGATATTTCCTTGACCGAAGTTAAATTCATTTTTTCATACTCTTTGTTATGTTGCAGGTTGAAAATGTGAAATTACTAGATCGCTATACGAATAGGAAGGCAGCAAATGGGACATTGTACCTGACAGCCACCCACCTCATCTATGTTGAAGCTTCTGCTGAAGTCAGAAAAGAAACATGGGTATGTTGTGATACCTGGACTCGGTTTAAACACGGGTTTAAAAATGGCTTTATATCTCGTATCCAAAATGAAATGAGTTCCAAAGTTGTAATGGTTTTTTATACCATTTTGATGCCACTTGCTTAAAAGAAACAGCTCTTTTGGAAGGAAATGAACATAACGCGACTTGATAGAGGTCACTCACTGAATTACTGTTAGTTCCAGGAATGTAAAACACATTTCTCGTTTCCTATGTCAAACTTAATATGCCAAGCCACCAAACTTGAATTTACAGCTTTTAGCAGTGCAAAATTAGCACCGAAACTAACCTTTTTTATTCTGAAGTAAAAAGGGAATGACAAAATATATTGTGTATGTGGTTGAAGGGAAAGCAAAATGAACCAGGTAAACCAAGCTGTGTGTCAGTCTCTAAAAATAATTCATACACATCTGTGTTTTTCAGTCTTGCTCGCTCTTTGCCTTTGGGCACACAGTCTGGATGTTTATTATATTTGTTTGATAAATATCACAAATAAACTCATTTTCTGCTGCTAGTTAGATGCAGTAAGCATAAATAACTGATAGTATTGCAAAATCTTTAATATCTGCTTGTACTGCTCTGGACCTTATCAGTGGCTTCTGAAAAATGTTGTTTATTTCCTGTTTTTCAGATTCTGCATCACCATATTGCAACCGTAGAAAAGCTGCCTCTGGCCACAGCTGGGTATCCGCTCCTTATCCACTGCAAGAACTTCCACGTGGCTCACTTTGTTATTGGGCAGGAACGTGACTGTCACGAAGTCTATACCTCCTTGCTTAAACTTTCCCAACCAGGTATTTGGGATGGACAGGAGTCTGTTTTGCAAACTGTTGAAAGCGTTTAAGCTGGGAGGATCACCTGAGTGCTGGAGAAAGCGTTGCCAGAGTGTTGGTGTGGGTACGGTAGAGGGAGGGTCACGGAGTGGTTAGAGCTGGAAGGGACCTTAAAGTCCCCCCAGTGCCACCCCCTGCCCTGGGCAGGGACACCTCCCACCAGACCAGGTTGCTCCAAGCCCCCTCCAACCTGGCCTTGAACCCCTCCAGGGATGGGGCAGCCACAGCTTCTCTGGGCAGCCTGGGCCAGGCTCTCACCACCCTCACAGCAAAGAAGTTCTTCCCCACGTCTCAGTTCCATCTCCCCTCTTTCAGTGTCAAACCCTTCCCTCTCCTCCTAGGGCTCCCCTCCCTGATCAAGAGTCCCTCCCCAAGGATGTGAAATCAGAATTGATTTCCACCACCAGAGGCAGTCTGTGTGGGTTGGCTCAGAAGCAGAGTGCTGCCCCGCTTCCAAACTAAACAGATCTTTTGTGCTTGTGGGAATGAGCTGGTCTCCTATGAGGAACTTCTGAGGACGCGTGTGAAATTAATTTGCCTGAGTCTGTCTGTGGCATCTCAGGCTTTTTTCCTGTATAAGTGTCACATCATGGGATGTGACATGGTATGGACCTGGCTATTGTCAGTCATTCCTGTGACTTGCCTGTGTGTAGTTCTGCCCTTTCCAGTTGATCCGGATGTTCACAGAATTCTGGAATCCCACAAAGAAAGCTTTAAACATTGGCACCTTCCATTTGTTGCCCAGTAGCAGGTTCAGGCCGTTCTTCAGCATTTGTCTTCTCTCACTTGTGAAAACCTGTGCTTCAGCCTGGCTGCCCTGACGTGGAGTCACTTTTAAAAGGACTGTGAGCAAAACATCCTCAAAAGCCCATGGTCTCTTCAGGCTTTGGCTTTTCAGTCCCATCAGGGATGAATCTCCAGGCTCCTTGTTCTTCCCGCAGGACAGCATTCCGTCTAGTTTCCTACCTGGCTTTGTCCGTGGCAGCTTCTGGGTTTGGGGTGCTCCTTTGGTGAAGCACTATTTGGAGTTTGCCATTATTATAAGGGTGCCATTTGTAATTGCATTTTTAAAATCATGTCACTAGTCTAATTGACAGCACCAGCCTGCTCCATGCTGGCCATCATATAGGACTTGAAACGCTGTAGTAGAAATGGGTTTTGCTGAGTCTGGAGGTTTTTTGATTGATATGAAGGCCTGCGTCTGTTCCCAGCATCTCCCCTGTGCTCTGAGCTTTGGAATTCTCTTAGTTCTAAAGTTGTAATTCTGGTGCTGTATCTGGCAAGTTTCTGGTGTTAGGTTTAAAAGCTGTCACTGTTCTTTCAGTTTAGAAAATTAGAGACTTATGTAGCGCCTTGAAGCGTGGGAGCTGTCACTGCAGGGGATTACATCAGCTTCTTTTGTCTTGTGGTTATTTGTCTAATACGCTGTAGCTCTTTCTTGTGTTCTATTTATGGATTTTAACAGTTCTCTTTTGTTGTTTTAAAATATCTGTATGTGTGCTTCCTTCAGCTTTTTTTTTTTTTTGGCAGAGCATATAATTATTTATGATTAGTACAGGTGTGATTGGCAGCTGTGGGTTACCTGTCTGGGAACCCGGCGGCTTTATCAGACTCTGACAGGTTTCACTCTGTCTCTGGAGCTCTTGCTGCCTTTGGGAATCAGCTGAATGAGTTATTGGTTGGATTTGCATTTTATGAAGAGAGGGAAAGAAATTGGGATGGTGAAGATGGAGGGAGGAAGAAATTACCATTTGTCAGACACAGCCTGAAGCTTTTGTTGGGCTGACAGTAATATTCAAGACATCGATCAAATTTTCCATGTGGCTCAGGGCTCACTGTTGAACAATGAACTTACAGGTGTGCGAGAGCTGGTTTAGGAACTCTTCACACAAAATATATCTTTTAATATAAATTTTCAGTTATGGATTAATTCTTCTGGTATAAATCTCATCTAACGTGCCTGTACTTGTCTGACATTGCAGTTAATTCAGTAGGAAATCATTTGTTTGGGAAAAATCACTACTTCAAAGTTTTAATTAATTCTAACAAAGTGTTGTAGCATACCTCCCCGCGTGTGGGAACTGAGTGTTGGGAATTCCTGAGAATTTCAATATGGATTGTTGGCACTCGGTACTGCCCTGAACTAAAAACTGTAAATGTGAGATTCTGTACACTTCTATGTAGTACTCATACTTAAAATCTCTCAATTGGTTGTTTTGTTTTTTTTTAAAGGAGTGAGAATTAGTCTAAGTTTGCTTAGAGTAGTGAAGTGTGCAAAGTGATAAAAGAAAACTTCCTGCTTCTGATCTTTGAGGAGGCAGCAGCGTAAGGAAAATAGCAATTATTCCAATATAGCCAACTCTGCAGTGCAGTGGCATAGCCCTTTGGCTTCTGTAGGAAATGATTTTTATGTCTCCTGGTCTTTCTTGGCTGAGTAATTTATTTCAGCCTCGTATTAGTTATGCACCTGCAGCACATTCGCTTGCGAACATCCAAAAGATGGCCTTTAGGAGGAAGTGTTGACCTCCCCTTGTGTCTTTGTATCTCTCTCTAACTAGTTAATTTTTTTTTTCTTTCTTCTTCCCAGTGAAACCTGAAGAACTTTATGCTTTCTCTTATAATCCGAAAATGTCTAAAGAGAACCGGGAGATTGGATGGAAGCTGATTGACTTAAAAGTAGATTACCAGCGTATGGGAATTCCAAACAACTACTGGGAAATAACAGATGTTAATAAGGACTATGAGGTAATTCTTGCCCAAAGTAGCCATCTTATGCAGTATCTCTTTGTTATTAATGACATACAGCAGTCCTTCTACTGCAGCAGAAGTGATGCCTCTTGGGAGGAATGAGCTCAGTTGGCTTTAATCGAAGCAGCATCGATGCGTCTTGATGTGAAGTTGCAGATAATGAAGCTATGGAAGAACAGAGCAGAGCTGCAGAGTCACCTTGCTTTGCTTTGATCCCCTTGGCAAAGTACCAGATACTTGTTTTTCTAGAGGAAAGTCATACCATCTGTTATGAAAAACCTGAAGTATCATTAGCTGCTTTTGGTATTTCCAAACCTTGTCCCACCAGGCTGGTGACAGATGTGTAGAAGAGAGATAAATCTTGCTCAGAGTAGTGAAGGGTCAGGGGTTTGGCTTGGTGGGGAGTGAGGGAGAGTGGAAGGGGACTAGGTGAGGAAAGAAAAAACAGTAACAGAAAACAGACATTGTTTTTTTCCTTGCTTGGTTGGATCTTTTGTGAAATAAGGTCTCGGTCATTTCGGTCTTAAGTGGGTGTTGCCACTTTTTCTCCTTTCTCCCCTGGAAGGATCTAAACAGCATTAAATGAAAGTTGGATCTAAACAGCATTAAATGAAAGTGTTTTTCAGCAACCTTACTCAAACTCCTACTTTGTATTATTTCCCTCTTTATTTTTTCTGATGTTGTGTACAGTCAGACCTTTCTGTCTAAATGACAAAGCAAACAACTCTGAGGAAGACACTGATACATTCTTGGATCCCTTTCCCCTGCTCTCTGCTTCCTTCCCCCACTAGGTTTCTTTACTTTTATATTTTGGGATGAAAAAACAGAAGCCTGTGCTGTCAGAAGGGACTGGTAGTTTTAAAGGACTGTATCTTTGGAGCCTGCATTGAGATATGAAGTGAGAGGTGCTCTTTCCATTAGCTGATTTAGGGCATCTGAATGTGGGCGTCTAAAATCATTAATCATTTCGAAGCTTTACTTGCTAGTATATAACTCTCAAGCGCCAGAGATTTATCATTTCCTCAGGTTTTCCAATTTATGTTTGAAAATTGTCAAGCCTAAAGTAAAGCCAGACTTGGGGAACAGCTTATCTCTGAAGTTTGTGCTGAAAAGTCTGTGCTTGCTTGAGGAAAAAGGATAAAGCTGGTCTCTGTGGATGCCGCCTGATTGCTGGAGGCTCATTGCAATAAGAATTAGAGGGAACTCTTTAAATATAGTTGTTCTTAATTTCTCTTTTTGTGACAAATCAGAAACTTTCTTAATATTTATGGATTTAAAGAGCTGCCTTTTAGCATGGATTGCGTCCTGTGTGGTCCATTTGTTGCAGATTCAATTGCAAAATTGTTTCCTTCACCACATTGTTTTATTTTGCACCATTCCTGTGATGTTCTTCTAAATGCATCTTAATGGTGTGAAACTGCACGTGGACTAGATTAGATACACTCTGGCAAACAATCTCTTCCTGTTGTTTATAAATGCTAGATCATAAGCTAAAGATGAATTTTTCATGAAGTTTGAATTGCTAAGTAGTGATACCTGCATTTTATTTTTTTTTCCTTCTCGCTTTAGGTTTGCAACACTTATCCCCCAGAAATAGTGGTGCCTCGAGCCGCTAATAAGGCAGTGGTGATCGGAAGCTCAAGGTTCAGAAGCAGAGGGCGGATTCCGGTGCTTTCTTACTTGTATAAAGAAAACAACGTTAGTTATTCGTTCACTTCTGTCTTTGTGGGGAGTAAGGGTTTCCCCTCTTTGTCCAGTCCCCTTTTAGTGAAAGGATAGAACAAGCTAATTATTAGAGTGTATTAAATTCATGTCTGAGAACTGTGCTTCTCTTAATGGCTTTAATATTGGTTTGTTCTGAGTCACAGAATAAGCTGAAGACAAACGCTTGGGATGCATCCAGAGCTGTGCAAAAAGCACAGACCTTGTAAGCTTCCTGTCTGGATATTTTTTTTTAAATCAGCTTTCAGCAGTGCCTTCTTACGTATTTTTTTTTTTAATCTACTGTTTAGCTATATTGAACAAGGTTTTAAGAAGATACGCGTTAACTCAGCTAGATTTTCTTAGTATTGAGGAGGAGAAAACCACCCTGAAATAAACCCCCACTAGCTTGGAATAAGCAAAGTTTTCAGTTTATTGTTTTTTTTTTTTCCGCTGAAGACCAGAATGTAAATTTTTAACTTTGCTGTCTCAGCACTGCTTTAGATGCAGATGTTGGGAAATTGCTGTCACAGTCAAACTGTTGTTTTCCTGAGGAAGCGCGACTTGACCTGGGCAACTGAATGGAGTTGTACTGGCAGCTATTGACATTTCCCTAGAGCATGTGCGGCGCGGTTCTGAGCCTGCAACGGTAACAACCGATAAGCAAAGTTGTGGAAAAGAAAAATAGAAACCAAGTAGAAAACATGAGAAATGCTAACATTTGGGATACTGATCATCAGGCAGAGCACAGTGGGTTTGAGAACACAGCTATGAAATTTGCAGCAGGGCTCCTTAGCCTCACTGCCTTAAGATTCCCAAACTTCTAGCTTTGTGGATTATCCCAGTGGTATTTCTGTACGTCCATTTAAGTAGGAATTTTTCAGTGAAAGAGAATAGGACACCTAAACCTGACGGATTCTTTGGGACAGTGCAGTAGAGGTGATCTGGAAGCAGTAAAACTGAGTTGCTGTGTGTTGCAGGCTGCCATATGCCGCTGTAGCCAGCCCCTCGCCGGGTTCAGCGCCCGCTGTCTGGAGGATGAACAAATGCTGCAGGCCATCAGAGAAGCCAACCCTGGGAGCCCCTTCATGTATGTTGTTGACACGAGGCCAAAGGTACCTTCATGGGGTTTGTGGCTACTTTTAAAGCTTACCTCTGAATTAGTAGTGATGTTTCCAGCCCATTCTTTCACACCTCTGCTGATGCTTTCTTATGCTGTGTTCGATTAAATTGTGCCAGTCCTGAATCAGGGATTCAGTATCAGGCTCCTGGTTCAGTGTCTTAATGTGACAAATGCTTGAGCATAATAAAACTGGAATGTTAAGTGGAGTTAAGAATTCTGGCGCTGCTGGAGGGTTCTGGGTTGAGGCTGGTGTTAAGGGTGACCTGGAGGAACTGGCAGTCTTGAAGTTGGCGGAGACAGTGAAGCATTTTCCTGCAGAGAGCCAGGTCCTTAATATGTTGAGTTGGAGAGAAGCCTCTGGATGCAGTTCCGTGAGGCTGAAGTGCCGTTATCAGCAGATCTGGGAAGAAGTGGGACTCTGTGGAGTCTGATAATGATTGACAAAAGCAATCCCTCCATTCTTTTTTGGCCTTTGTAAAAATAACACAAATGTTCCCATGATGCGCAGCTTGGAGTTCGATGCAGTTCAGCTCTTCTGGTCTGTGGCCACTGTTTGGGGCTAGAACTTTGCTGAGGTGTTTATGTAAGAGGATATTAAAGAAACATTTGCAAAATGAGATCTCTAATGGCTGTCATCTTGAGGAACTGAATTTAGAAACCAATTCAAATTATTATCTTGCAAGCGTATTGATTGGGAGTGTCGGTATAAGGAAATTAGAACACAGGAATCGATTATTTAAACTAAGATTTAAAAGTGCTCTGTTTTAAAATTGAGCTTTCTGAGAACCTGCTTCACTGGTCACATATTGCAGTTACTTTATAGAAACTACAGATTTAGTTAAACTATGGCAAGGGCAAGAAGGGAAAAAGTCCTGGAAACGTTTCACCTGTTGTTCTAAGATGTATTTTGGCTTTTTTGGTAGTATGACATTTCCTAGAGAGAAACTATTCTGTAATTACATCTACGTTTATAGCAATCACTGCGTGTTCTTCTGGTGCAGTGTCCAGTATCATAGATGTTCCACTGAAACCTATCATTGATGGCAATTTTGTTCTAAAGTACTTGGTGAAAAAGGGAGAATTAATAATTGGTCCCACTTCTAACACAACATGTCTTACTCGGAATGGTGGAGCTGAAGCACTAGGGTTATTTCACTGATTCTGATTCTTCTCTCTATGGAGGCAAATTGTTCCTCTTCCCAAATTACTCTGGGGAGGGTTTGAAGTGCTTCCTCTTCTGGTTGCTGCTAAAGATTTCCTGGTAGCTCTTGATCTGTTTTGGGTAATTGTTAGAGCAACTGGCTTCTTTTCTACTTCTTTTCTGCAGTTCCAGTTGGTTGCTGTATTCTTTCTGCTCAACTTTAATATTTCTATGTTTCCCTCAGGTGGCTTTATTTCATCTGTGCATGTATGTCTGTGAAAAGCTTTGGAATTCTCTTACTATTTCTATCCCACCATGTATGTATGTTACTCGTAAAAATGGCTTTCCTAGTTTTACTTTCATATCCTTCTGCCTGAATCTTTTTATGTAGCTTCCCTGTTAAGGCAGACTCAATGTCTCTTTACCTGTTTTGATGACAGCAATATTCTGAAATTGGGAACTGTTTTTGTACTGCCTACTCTAAGAACTTCTTAATGAGTCTCTGCATATGACTAATGGACTGGAGACACTGGCGTAATTTTAGTGAAACAGCTGGAAATAATGTCTGGGAGGTGGGGAAGTACGTCTGAGTAACAGCTCTGTTCAGTACATTTTCTGGGAGATTTTAAAAAAAACAAGGACTTGCAAAACACTCATTTATTTCTGTGTGTTGCTTGTTGTAATTTTCTCTTTGTTTTCTATCCTATTCCCGTTCCCTTGAATTTGACAGTTAAATGCCATGGCCAACCGAGCTGCTGGGAAGGGTTATGAGAATGAAGATAATTATGATAACATTCGCTTTAAATTTATTGGCATAGAAAACATCCATGTGATGCGGAGCAGCTTGCAGAAACTCCTGGAAGGTAGGTACGGACCCTGCGAGTGGCCAGTCTTCATTATCTGTGGCTACTTTGGAACAGAACCTTCTGCTGAATCTATAAGCCCTACGTGCACAAACGCGTGTGGACTTGGGTGTTGTAGGGGAAGCAGACGAGCGAAGTCAATATTGTACTGTGTTCACTGTATTGAAGTAGCTGAAAGTATTAATGTTTTTAAAATGCTTTCCTGCTGCACATTTTAGTTATTATCGTGCTTAGTTTTATAGAGGTTCAAAAATAGCAGCTAATATCTTAGGGGAAAAATGTGAAGTAAGGCGGAAGAAATACTTACTGAGCCATTGGAGATCAAGAGATGAATCGGGCACATATTTTCCCTAATGCATTTCTGGAGAAATTCCATTAAAGGCGATAGCCTGGCTTGGAGCAAACCAGCATACCCTGCTAGCTGGTTTCCAGCACCATTGCCATCCTCATGCTGACAAAGACAGTGCAACGGTAGATGCTGCAAATCATTCTGCTTGGTCCCTGTGCTTAGTTTTCCACAATGTAATACAAGTGCTGTCATTCAAAATATGAGTTTAATATTTTCGTAACCAGCCTAATGGTCGTCTTCCTTCAAAATAGTTAAATAATTGATGTTACCAATTGCTTGGCCAGGTGGCACTGCAGGGTCTGAGGTGACCTTGGAGAAAAATGAGGCTATTCACATGACCAAGAGATTGTCCTCATCACACGTATAAGTCCTCAATTGCCTGTTCCTGGCAGATTTATTTTGCGGTGGAAGAAGAGGCAGAATAAATACTTGTTTACTCCCATATTCTTCTTTGACAGTGATAAAATCTCTCTTGCTGGTGCTTACGGATTATTGAGCTGTGTTACTGTCAGTCTTTTCTGTGCTGGTTTCAGTATAGCATCCGAGTTGCCTACGAGGTTAGACGTGTTATTTCTCTCTCTAAATTAGAACTCTCCTTTCTTCAGATCTCTGTGTTGGTAACTGCATGTGTACTGGTTGTTAGATGTGTGTGTGTGATGCTGATTTATAGTGAAGTAACAGATCACTAAACACTTTCTTTGTTGGAAAAAAATTAGCTGAAAAAAAAATAGTTACTGGAGGAGGTTTTCAGATCCTTAGGTTCTGTCATAACTAAAAATTTCTGGTTTGTGTATTCCGGTTTGTATCCTTTAGACAGGATGTTGCTGCTGACACTTAAAGTGTGGAGATGTTGGCTTTTAGGATCTACCAGGCTCTGTCGCTGTGAAGAGGTAATCAGGATGTGGCAAAAAAAAAGATGATGTTAACGGTGCGTCAGCTAATTCCTTTGTTTCTGTTCGTAGTGTGTGAAATGAAATCCCCCTCAATGAGTGATTTCCTCACTGGGCTGGAGAACTCAGGGTGGTTACGGCACATTAAGGCTGTGATGGATGCAGGCGTCTTTCTTGCCAAGGTAAAACTGTACCCCAACCTGCAGGTGAAATAAAAAATATATGTGTTTGTCTGTTAGGGACTGCTCCAGGGCTGGGAAGTTGCCTCTGGAGAGAAGGTGGGAAAATATTGCTATTCAGGTTGGGCTCAGCTCTCAAAACCAAGCCTGCAGGTGGAGCGCATGAGGTGGGTTGCCCAGCTGGCTCTGCCCTAGATACTCCCTGGGACTCAATGAAATTCCGTAGGGGTTGAGACGTTGTCCTGTTCACTGGACTGTAACAAGCAGTTATTTGGGCTTTATTAGAACTGATTTGAAACAAAATCACAGAATGTGAACAAATGACTTTTGTAAGTGCATATTTAGTAGCGCGAACAACTCGTAACCCTGTGCTGGTTAGTTATTCAACTGCTCTGCTTTAAAGGAGGGATTGTTTAGGCCAGTTTGTTTTCTACTGGGTCCGTGTGATGCGGAGACTGTTAATTTTGGTTATTGAACGCAGTCCTCGTTTCTGCAGAGCTTGTGGCTTTGCAGGTCAGGCAAAAGGAGAGACCACTAAGGCAATGTGGCTCTTCAGTAATGACAAGCGGCACGCAGTCAACATGTGGCAAGAGTAGTGTCCTTCTGTAAATACTGGCTTTCCTCTTAAAATTTTCTCATGTACAAAGCTATTTTCTGTTTTTCTTCCACCACCGGTACAAAGGGAAGAAGGGGATCCGTGTGGGAAGGAGTTGGGATGAGCTTTTCTAATTTTTCTTGAGAATTTTGTAGTCTCCGTGTTTTCAGTTACTATTCTTTATTCATCTACCAGATTTTTCCTCAGAAGAAGGGACTGAGAATTCCTGGCCTTTTAGAAGACTCATCGTTTTGAGATCAGAGGGTCTTTGTTTCTCGGCAGCCTGTGTTGCTGACAAGCTGCGCTACGGCATTTTATTCTGGTTGGGATTCCCTGTGGGTTGATGGCCACGTGCCCAGAAATGTTGCATTTTCATGGTCCAGATGAGAAATGACATATTTTTCCCTTGGGTTTTAGGCCAGTCAGGTAAATCCAGACGAAAGGATAGCATTTAATTACAGTAATGAACCTAGAAAGCTGCTAAACCGTTCTGTCTGGTTTCTCCTTCGCAGGCCGTGAAAGATGAAAAAGCCAGCGTGTTGGTCCACTGCTCCGATGGGTGGGATCGCACGGCGCAGGTCTGCTCCCTGGCCAGCCTCCTCTTAGATCCCTTTTACAGGACTTTTAAAGGCTTCATGGTAAGAACATGAATGTTGGAATTCCAAAAATCAGAAGTGCTTCCTGGATTTGAAATGTAAACAGGCCCTAATTAAACGTTTTGAGCCACTTCCTGGAACAAACAGTAGGTGACCTATATAAAACCAGCTTTGATTCTATAAACAAGCTTTAATTACTCCGAATGGCATGGGCACAAAACTGCAGGGGTTGATTTACAATTCCCAAATCTTTGTTTCCTCAAATGTCCACATGAGAGCTGCTAATGACACATTTCAGCAAGCGAGGAGTGAGAGAAGGATGCAGCTCTGGCAGCAATCCACAAAAAAGTGGAGAAGCTTGTTCTCTAGGACTGTTAGCGTGACTGGTCTCTTATCGGATGAGAGCAGGAATTGATCTTTAAATACGACCCAGCAAGGCATGTAATGGATTCAGCATCAATCATTTGGTTCCTTATGAGACATGTTTTTAAGGAAAATGTAGCTTCCTTGTTATTTTCATACATATATATAGCGCAGGAATTCTATTTAAAAGAGAAGTAGCCGTATAGTTCTGATTTCATCCTGGGCTCCTCAACAAGAATGTACTTCTTATATTCCTATTTGTGTGTTAAACATTTATTGAATTCCAGTTGCTGATTTATTTTGCTGAACATCACAGTGCTCTTTTCCAAATTAAATAGTACATAGTGCAATGTTAAGCTGATAATTCTTTTAGCTCACTGTGTTTATATATTAGGATTTTTAACAACATAGAAACTCCCTCAAAGTAGTACTAGACTTGCTTGAAATAACTCCCAGTTCCAACTGTGACATTGTACTGGTAACTGTGGATAATTCTAATCTATAAATCACTGTTACTATTTTCATTGGCTTCTGTGGATAAACTCATAATACTGGGGTCAGCAGGTAGCATTGGTTTTAAGCTTTTTAAGAGTTTAACGTCAAAGGCTTCCTTTTGCTTTTTCTAAGCAAAGTAATGCTTTTTTTTTTTTTTTTTTAAACCTTTGTTTTGAAACTGCAGGTTCTAATAGAAAAGGAGTGGATTGCGATGGGCCACAAGTTCTCACACAGGTAAGAAAAGAATATTGCCTTGGGTGAAGGCTTGGCTGAGAAACTGATAGAGTGCTTTCAGGGTCATGTGCTCCCATGAAAAATTTAAATGAAAATACAGGACAGAGGAGAGAAGATTTAGAAGATACTGGAGTTGGTGACAAAGCCGGCATCTGCTGGGGTTGTTATTTCATCAGTGCTTTTTCTTATTACATTACAAAACAATACACCCTTGAACAAACTTGAATTCTGAGTTCCTACCTGTAAAATCACATTCATACATTATGAGGGGCGTTAACGTTAAGACTGTTAACTCTTCTGCCATCATGGCCTGGAAGAAAATCTCAGCTAATGTTTTTTCAGGACTTTTACCAAGTTCAAAGCGTAAATGTTAGCCCAATATAGTGCTAAAATCCAATTTGACCCACATTCTCTAGGCAGATTAAAAATGCTGCCATTCCTGTGATTGATAGACTGCATCTAGTAAGGATTTTATCGTGAATTACTACTTGTTCTATTTACCGTAGAGAAATTAGAAACTGAGATGTTCCAAAAGACTACAAGGCTGAAAGGGATCAGTCTATTAGTGATATTGGCTTGTTAAAAATTGAAGATTTGTTCTTGATGTGAAACTAATTACTGTTTTCAATAATAAAACAAATCTGTTCCCTTAATGCATGTATATTCTTTAAGGGTTTCCCTTCCAGTAAGGGAGAATAAGCAGTATGCACACCCGTGTACTGGTATATAAGAAGAAACAGTCAAAGATAAACTGCTGTTTGTTTAGTTGTTGGCTAAATAAATGTTCTGTGGTCACTGTTTCTGCTTCTTTAGGGACTCTTTCCACTTTTCTTGCTTTAAAACCAAAAATAAACACTCCTGTTCTTCTATTAAGGGATTGTTCCAAATACGACAACTTGGCAATGGGTACAAAAAGTACTTGAGATAAGAATTTCAGCATTGACTGAGAATGTGAACTTTTATTCCAGTAGATGAAAATCATTCCTCTCATGGTGACAGATGCCTTATCGTTCTGAGGGAAATCAATCCTCCTCCGTGCTGCTTCTTGGGGCTGGAATCACAGGACCGGGAGCTGGGATTTGATCAGCTAGATCTGCCATAAGAAACTTTATTTTTCCATGGAAGTTTGGGGATGCCTTGTTCATTTCTGTGCATTTCCAGGTGTTATCACTTCCTAGAAAAGGAGGATTCTGCCCTAAGCTTTTTTCTCTTGAGAAAGAACAGTCACTACAGTACAACAGAGTGGCTGCTTTCCAAAAATGCTATCATTCCTTTTCTGGGTGTTTTTCCTTTTGTGATGGGTTGTAATGAACACTGATACATCCCTGGGTAGATTTTTGTGTTTCTTCTGAGCTTCATCTAAAGCTGTACAAATATATGTTTTATTATTGTTGTTCTGGGGTTTTCTTTGGCTTTGAGGTTTTTTCTTTCTGAGTAATTGCCTACCAGGTTTTCATTCTTGGTGTCCATTTGGAGCAAAATCAAGTTGTTCCCACTGTTGCTGCCTGTTGTGGCTGTGCCTGCACCATAAAATACACTCACATCCACAGGAGATTGCAGAGGACGCTTCGCCCCAGTCTCTGTTTCTTATTGTTCCTGGCAGACAGACACAATCCCACTAATGTCAACCTCTTTTTTTCCTCCCCAATTAAGGGCTAGTATTGGTTTCTTACATTTGAGCAATAGATGTTTTTTGGAGAATATTGCTTTTTTTCCCTTGTGCTGACATCATAGCATAGGCTTAAGGATTCCTATTTCACATGTATTTATTGTGATGCTTCCGAGTTGTTATGTAGGCTCTTCCATCGCTCGTTTTACCCTAGAGAAAGGGACTTCACACAGTTCCCATCATTCCTACAAGGTACCCTTGGAGAAGCAGTAATGCCGTGGGTGGCAAACCTTAACGTACAGTTGCTGTAAGATTAAACCATGTAGGTTTCTTTCTGACTCTGCAGAATAATTTCTTATTCTAGTAGTGAAGAAAACCTAATGACAAGGAGATTCTTTTTTGGGTGACGGGATTTAACCCCGTTTTGTTTGCATCTCTCTAGGTGTGGCCATCTGTGTGGTGACCCCAAAGAGGTGTCCCCTGTCTTCACTCAGTTCGTTGACTGTGTCTGGCAGCTCATGCAGCAGTTCCCCTGCACCTTTGAGTTTAATGAGCGTTTCCTTCTTGAAATCCACGACCACGTCTACTCCTGCCAGTTTGGCAACTTCCTTGGGACCTGTCATAAGGAGCGGGAGGATCTCAAGTGAGTTGGGCATTAATAGAGCCAACGGTCTAGAAGTCATTTTAAATGTCAGAAAAAGGGCAGGTTGTGTTTCTTTGTGTTTTTAATGTAATTGTAGTTTGGTTAAGGGTAAGTTGTGCTGATAGATGCTTATGTTCTACAGTGTGAAAAAGAATTCTACACTAATTGTATCCCTGAAGACAGATGTTTTAATCTGGACCGCAGTAATAACTTGCAGATATTCCTTTTTGACTGAATAGCGTCTGTTTTAAATGATGATGTATTCCTCAGTGATGTATCTTGTGTTTATGAAATGAATCAGATAGTTTGCAAAAATAATTCTTAGCTCCCTCAATCTAGTTCTCCCCAGATCACCTAGTGTCATTAACCCACTTAACTTGATTCCTTTTTTTAGTGATTAGTTGTTATTTGTAATTAACAGAATCTTTGAGAAGACACATTCTCTGTGGCCTTTCCTCTTGCAGAAGAAGCAGGAATTGAGAAATCCTTTGTACAGAGGATTTACAGCTTACAAAGAGCTTCAACCAAACACATTACCTTTCAGTTTCCAGTAAGTTTCTTATTTAAGAAGGGGGGGGGCGGATGGGACATTTGTAATGTAGACTGGTAATTCAGGTTTAATAAATTTTCACTGGTTAGCATGGTTTGTTTTACCTTTCCCCTTCATTCCTCATCCATAAACTGAGAGTAGTGGCACACAGGTAATTGCTAAATAAGTGCAAGTACTGTAATTAAAAAGAATATTTTTTTGTTTGGTGTTGAGAAAGAGGGAGGAGAGAGGCAAGGAAAAGAAGAACTTCAGATGTGTAGATAAACACTACACACACCCCTGACTGCTTGCTCTGTCAAATTTACATGATGGGGTAGGCAATTGTTAGAGCAAGTTCCTCCTTTCCTTCTTTTTAATAGATATTAAGGAAGTCTTTCAAAACAGGAGTTGCGGTGCCCAGTCACACCCAGAATTATGCAGTCAGGGCGGTTTTCACAAGGAGGGATTTCTTGTTGCCGTGTCTGTTTGCTTGTTACAGCTGAAGTGGTTGGTTTGGCTTTGTTTCTGGCTCCCTCCAGTTCCCTGCTGAGACAGACTGGAATGCAAATGGATTTTTAAGAGCTGTGTCTCGTTACTGGTGGGCAAAGCATTTTAATAAAAGTAGGGAGGTAGAGCACAGTGAGGACTTAAGGGTGAACTGCCAGTGAGTCTGCTGTAGGGAAAAAAAAGTAAATATTTTCATCTCATGCTAATACCTACTGCCAGTGCACATGGATCGTAAGGTAGAAGTACTTAAATCCTCAGAATTTTTTTTGAACTTTATGAAAATTTGTCCGTTAATACTGAATTTTGTAATCCAAGGCTGCGGCAGTTTCTAAAAATCAATTACTGATCTTGCTTTGAAAGCTTTGTTTTTATCCTCAAAGGGTTATCTAGTTTGTTGGCCGGTAGTGTACAATTGGCCATCCAATTCTCTTTTCTTGCCCCGTTCTTGAGGTTTTGGTGCGGGATGTACAATCGCTTTGACAAAGGAATGCATCCAAAACAGTGTGTTTTGGATCATCTGCTGAGCTGCGTGAGCCAGAAGGTGAAACTGGAGGACAGTGCATCTGAACTGGAAAACGTGAGTCCTGAATCGTAATAATATTTAAAATCACCTGATAGTTTTAGGAAATATAACCTGCATTGAATGTTGGCACTGACCAATTGCTTCAACATGCTGGGCAGAACTGGGCAAAATGAAGGATTAAATGACGTTGCTGTAATAAATAGGTTTGGGTACCCCAAATTCTTATCTGCTCCGCAAAAGCTGTGCTGGGTCAAGTGCTGTTGCAGGCATGGGATTCTCTAAATGAAGTAGGTATTAAAAGAACTTCTGGGTTTCAACTCCACTTCAGAAAGCTTCAAGGGAGGGAGGGAGAGGAGAAAAGAATTTCTTTGTGCTCAGGGTTCTACTTGCAACATCCTTTCTAGGTGTATTAAAAAAAACCCAACAAACCAAACCACAGACAAGCATAAAAACTAAAGTTTTCGGCATTCACATTAAACAATGATGTTTGTATCAAACACGTGAGGATCTATGGGCATGTACTTTAATGCAGGATTACAGAGCTGAGACAGGCACTGACACAGGACTGTTACGTTGACACTTGGTTTCTGTATATCCCTGACGTCTGGGAATAACAGCTTTCAGTAATTTTTTCTTAATGTCTCTTTGTTTATGTAGAAACTTCCTTTTCTTGATGGTCCTTTGCCCAGTGATGGTTGCTCCTTATCTAAAGTAGGAACCGCTGCTTCGAAAACACCAATGGTCAACACTCCTCAGGGTTACGAAGGGGACCCACCTCCCGCGTTGAGCAACGGCGCCACAGGAGGGGACGGGGACGTTCTCTCAGATGTGGACCAAAGGAACAAAGAGAACCTGTCTCCTCAGCAGGACCTCCACAGCCACACCATCGAGGTGTTAGACTCTGAAACGAAGGAGGGAAAGCCTCGGCACCACTGATCCATCCGCTGGGAGAACTGGTGGGTGACCCAGGCGAGGTGGTGGCGAGGCATCGGGGAGCTGTGTCCCCACGAGGGCGCAGACCCCGCACCGCTGACGTGTGAGTACGTGTTTGCAGGGAGCTGTGCTCGCTGCCGAGAAGATGGTTTGGTTCCAGTGCTTTGCCGCCGTGATGATGAAGATGCGCACGGAGCTGCCCAGGAGGCTGCCCTGAGTTAGCGCAAACCTTGTTTTTTGGTGGCAACACGATGTGTGTTGGAGGTTTGTGACCGCCAGCCAGCGCTGGTATTTCAAGCTGAAAGAAATCTTGGCCAATTAACATGAGGTTTAGGACTTGTGCAGTGTTTATAACTGGAGTAGGAAAGATGCAAACTCTTTACTCTCAGTGCTGGTGCAAGGTCATCTTAAAATGATTAAAAATGTCAGTTCATCTTAAAATGAGGAAAAAAAAGAATTAATCTTTTCTTAGCTGTGAATGAATCTGCATGGACCCTCACCTTGTGGCAGAACTCATTCAGTTTTTTTTTTTGTTTCCTATGCATATTTGTTAAACAAAACAGCCCCCTGTGCCTTTTTATGGAGACCACTTTCATGTCCAGCCCCGCAATGTACTATTTTTATTATTGTAGTGTAGAGTGTAGTACTTGGTCTTCTTTGTAGTCAGTATTTTTAAACCACGTTTTTTATCTGCTGCCGGCTTCTCCAGGATCTTTGCTGACCCTCTGAGTTAAGTAGCTTCTGTCTAAGCCAACCTTTCAAAGAATAAGCTTTTATGGACCACATTTACTGATTGTGAGTGCAGAAAGCCACAAAGACGGCTTGTAACACGTGAATTTTTTGACAGAGGGAGGATTAGAAATTAGAAAAGATAGGAAAAAAATTGATGCAGAATTGTTCTCTCTTGTTTTATGATCTTGGTTAAATTGAAGGGAGTAACTCTTCTAAGCTGGAATCAATGTTCTTTCCTCACATCCATCGATGTAATTAAAGATGAGGGGTCTTCCATTAGTGAAATGGGTCCTAAAACGATTGGTCACATCACGTGCTGAGTGTCAATCCTGAATGTTACCTTGGGTGTTAAAATTACAGGAACCTTAGAGAAGTTTTGTCTGTACTGTCAGGACGTGGGGAGATGAATGGCATCTCTCACGGCAATGAACATAGTAATGTTGTGAAGCTGGTGACAAGACGTAAATTAGGATGTAACCCCTTACTGGAACCAGAAGGGGACGTCTTGGCTCGTGGCTGTGGCTCCAGCTTTGAAATGGAGACGAACATTCCATTTATAGGCAGGTCTTGTGAGGAAACAAGGGCGTCTCTCCCTGGGGAAGGGATGGCCCAGGAAAGCTGTTCCACAGTCCTCGTTGTGGACAGGCTTCTACAGATGTGCTTAATTGCATAGAGTCCCCTTGTGCAGCTTAATTCAAGATGCTTCTCTGCGATCTTTTGCGTCCTGTTGTTTAAATTAGGTGCTGCCATTTGGTCTTAAAAATCAGTTTTTTCTATTTTATGAAATTTTGAAACAAACTGAAAGTACTTCCTGTGATTCCTCCCGATCTACAGTGAAAAGTAGAAGCATTCCATTAGAGCATCGTAAAATGGAGTAGCCGTTGTTTATGTGTTAATAGTGTATGGTGAAGTGACTGTCAGTGCTCAAGATTAAAGTAGGAAAGAAAAAAAAAAAAACCCAAACAAAAACTCCCCTGAGTGTCTCACTTCGGGTAAGAAAATACATATTTCATTAAGCTTATCAAAAGCCCCAAGGAAAAAGGGCAATACCTGAGAACACAGTGTTTCCTCAATGCCTACAACGGCAAAGAGAAACTGTTTTTAATGTTGCAGGTTTTTCAATCTTAAAGCAAGTAATATTTAAATAGTTTTTTAAAAATAGTTGTTTTCAAGGCAGGGCTGAGAACTAGAATGTGCGATTGATTTAAAAACTAAGCCCATAAAATACTTAACCAGATCTGCTTAAGCAGAAGATGCTCGAAATTTGTTGTGTGGTTACGTATCAAAAATCCCATATCGTGCAACAACTATGTATTGTCTTCTGAAGGCTGCACGTTTCTGAGGGCATCTTTTCTTACTCTCAAGATGACTGTCTGCTCTTGAGGCTCTTTTGTTTCTAAAGAGAAGATCTGCAAAGCTCTAATATTGTTAGACAGTCTGCCAGCCTTTTAAGTTTGTCATATCCATGTACTCCTCAGGTGAAGAGATTGCACCCTAAATCTTAATGCCGCTGCTCTGGACGCCCAGGGTTCAGAATCTGCTGTCACTTCCCCTGGAGGCTGCCGGGGAGATGATTGATTTCCCTCTGTGTAGTGGTAAAAGCTCTATTTCTCGCCTGCACTTTGCAGTTTGGGGCCTGTTTCACATGGATCAACCCCATCTGCTAGTGTGCATGGCTCCTTAAATTGAGAAGGTAAATGAGACCAAGACAGGCACTTTCTAGGACCAGTTATTTAGATGTCATCAGTTCTTTTAATGTGCTCTCTGATGAAAAATAGAGATACAGAATTGTAGAGAATTTTGACTGACTACTGAAGGGTTTAGACGTGTTGCTTGTTAATCACTGTATAAAAGCATTTTGCAGAGGTTTCTATAAATGTTTACACATTGCTTTGTCTTTTGAATTTTAGATTACCTTGAAAAAAAGTATAATAATCCTTGCTTATCCCTAAAACGTGACACTGACGTCTCCACAAATCCTTCTTGACTACAATACTACTGCAGGTGCACATAACCATGAAAAGATTACTTCAGACACTGAAAGTATTAGCAAGCTTGTAGTAATCTTGCTGCTTTGGACTTCAGTAACAAAATAATGGATGAGTTTATGCTCTGAAATGCAAAGCCTAGCCAAAAAAAAATTAATAAATTAATGTTGTGTCTTTTTTAAACCTCTTGGATTTAACATAGACAGACGTGGTATGTCTACAACGTATTAAAAACCATTCATGCTGGTGCTGTAAATTTACAGACCTGGAAAAGATTATTTTTTTTTTTTCAGAGTTTCCTGGCTTTCTGTGAGACTATTTGTGTGAAAACCAATTAGCCGGGTGCTTTTTAGCTTTGTGTGTTTCAAACCCAAAACTGAGCAGCTGCTGAAAGCTCTGGAGCATGTCCTCAGGTCTCTGCTCAGCTCGGACGGGCCCCCAGAGCCTCGCCGAGATCCCGTGTCCCCTCGTTGCGCTGACAGCGGTGAGTCCCTTGGTTTTATGTTCCCTAAAACTCTTAAAGGAAATCAAGGGGCTGTTACGTAGGAATCCTCTGAGGTGAGCACTGTGTAGCTGCGAAGTTACTATAACTTATTTATTCCTCGCGGAGCATCCGCGCCTTGTGAAGTCACGAATAACCGTTTGCTTTTGGGAGCTGTTACGTGAACAGCACAGCTTGCTGCTTTCCATTTGGATCCCTCTACTGGGAGAACTGGGAGGGAGGAGGGATCCTGTTTTGCTGCGGATGGGCTCCATTTGTCTAAAACTCCCTCCTTTCCTGGAGCACCTCTCCCCTTACCAGGATACCCCCTGGTTTCCTGCCTGTACGTCGTGTCTCTCTTGCTGCAAATGAGCATAGCCCCGCAGTGGGGAAGTGCCTGTAATATTCTGCGTTAAAGCTACTTACTTTGGAATAAAGAGGGACTGGTGTAGCTTTATTTCTCAGCTGAGATGTCTTAATGTGAACTTCACAATGCTGGATTCTTGAAATTGTATTTTTGTTTGGCAAATTGTCTCCTGTGGTAGAGGAAATCCAATTGGCGCTGTTTGCTTTACAGAAAAAGGAATAATTGGTTTGTCCATAGATGTTGTCCATAGATGGCCCTCTCTCACGGGAGAGAGAAAGTAGTTTGCTAAAGCCTAGAGGTAGAATATACTTCTTGCTGCACATTTTCTTCCTGCTCTTCTGCCTTTCATTTAAGTGCTTAGAAGAAAAACCCACCTGCTCTGTGGGTGCTGACACAACGCTGCCCTGGCTGGGTGGAGGAGACGTGCTGGCGAGCTTCAGCGAGCTTCCCGAGCCTTGCTGGGACCTTCATGGGATCCCTGCCCTCAGTTCCACCTCGCTGGGTTACAGCTGGGAATCTCTGTGTTCAAGCACCCGGTGGCTGCTGTTTCCAGTGGGTTTGGAGCTCAGAAAGCACCTTTGTGTCTCTCAAAGCCGCAGCACCTTCCGAAAAGCATTTCAAAGGGCTCTTGTGCCAGATGCCGCTTCACGCTCTGGCCAAACCGGTCTCTGGGCAGCGTTGGTGCCTGAGGGTTGCTCTCCTGAAGGGATCACTTCTTGGCACTGTTTAGTAAGGAGTATTTGTAAATGACCAGGAGAATTCCAAATGTGTTGTCTGTTGCTCTTCTCCCCTTCCCTGCCGCCCTGCCCTGGGGTCGCTTGGTGTACGGAGCTGCCGCAGTTACTCCTTGTTTACAGACCCTCCCTCGGGGCAGGGGAAGAATCTGTTCTGAATGTCATAGTCTTGTTTTAATTAATACGCGGCACTTGATTTAATTAGATGAGGGATGTCCCAAGCCTGATGATGTTGAAGTCCATGGTTTTGTCAGCACCAACTGCAGTTGGTGGCATTTGTTGGGGTGTTTCACCGTCCGGCACTGCATCCCTTGGGCATCTCTGAACCACAAAAGCAACGCAGAAGGAGGGGAGGTTAAAAAGTTGACCTGTATCTCTTCTCCGGTCACTTCTCTATGTATATGTGTCCGTATTTACTGTCGCAGCCTACTGCTGGAGTCCCTTGTTGCACTGGATGTAGTCACAGGTCACGGAGCACACGTGCGTTGCTCTTCCTGGCCCCCACAAACTCCTCTTGGTAGGAACATCCCTGAAACCGTGTGTCGCGCGCGGCCGAAAATTGTGGTTTTGCTGTTTCTGTCGGTCAGTCGCTGTTTCTGTCGGTGTCACTGTTGGAGGACAGTTGTATACAGTTGTGGATGGTGAAATCACTTGTTCCTGAATGTGCCGCGATGGCTGTAAACGTGTAACTCACTGTAGTTAATGCACTGCTTAAAAAACCCCTAATTGTACCATGGTGAGAGGAGCGCTGTGGCTTTTCTCTACGTGTATTCGTTCCAGGAAGTTTCACTTGTATTACCATTTATTTTTATTCCCTACAAAAATAAATACCTTGTCTTTTTAAAGTAAATGACTAGTGTGTGTGTTGGTTGGTGAAACTCCAAGCAGAACTTCCCACTCAGAGATGGGAAATCAGTGAAAGACTCCTAAGCAGTGAGCTCATCTTAACCGGGAGTGATGCCGCTTCCCCTTCTTCTCCAGAAGGGATTGGTTTGGGGGGTGCAGGGTGCAACACGAGGAATAGACCCAAGACCAAAACCTGTTACAAGCCCCTGATGGATATTTTCCGCTCCACTGTGCATCCTGAAAATAGCTATTTCTTTTCTATGTATTAAGGCAAAAATAATACACCCGATGCTTGGGGATACTCAGTCCCCAGATGTTTCGGAGTCTTTTTTCCCTCCTTGCTAATTCTAAATATTCTTAATATTGCCAATGAAATCCTTCATTTGCCTACGTTAGCCTTGCTAATTGGATTACTAGCACTAACCCTGACTAGAATTGAAAAAGCTACAATTTACATTTGGGGGAAAACTTGTTTTCTGTTTGATGGCGCCTTTGCTGAGGAATGGTCTAAAACTTCCCTGTTGGAGCTGACTCCAGCTGCAAGGGGGCAGGTTCCGTTCGGAGCCGTGGGAGGCGGATTGCGAAAGCCTCGTGTTCTCACCAGCTCTCAGGAAATACCTTATGCCAAGTTAAGTAAAAATACTGATCAGAAAACCCAAAGGGAGGTGTGTGCTGAAAAATCACCGGTTCAAGTGAAGAGCGGGCACGTGCTGATGTTGGATTCTGTATTTCAGGTCCTTAACGATGATCATCTCCCACCGGGGTCACAGCCGCTGGCTCCAGCACGTCCTTGGAGGGATGGATCCCTAGAAAGGAGGCGGTGGGAGCAGGGAGCCGTCCTGCAACGGCGCCGAACTTCTGGGGCTCCGATGCTGCCGAAATTCATGGAGTCATAGAATTGTCTGGCTTGGAAGGGACTTTACAGATCAAGTCCAACCATCGACTCAGCACTGCCCAAACCCACCATGTCCCTCAGCACCACGTCTGCCCCACGTCTGACTCCACCACGTCCCTGGGCAGCCTCTTCCAAGGCTTCACAACCCTTTCCATGAAGACATTTTTCCCAATTTCCATCCTAAACCTCCCCTGGTGCAACTTGAGGCCGTTTCCTCTTGTCCCATCACCTGTTCCTTGGGAGAAGAGACCCCCTGCCCCAGCTACGCCCTCCTTTCAGGGAGCTGTAGAGAGTGAGAAGGTCTCCCCTCAGCCTCCTTTTCTCCAGGCCGAACCACCCCAACAATTCCTCGAGGAATTCCAGCTCATGGAGGAGAAGAAACAGTCACTGGATTCCTGGTTGAGCTCTAACTACATATTTTGTGTTAACACACCCGTTAAACTGTGAAGGGAGCTGTTGCTGTGTGAGACCCTGCAGTGAAGCCCAGGGATGGTCCACAGGCATCCGTGCCCTCTCCTGGTGAGTATCCGAGTCACGGAGCCACTGGAGAAGGTGACCAGCAGCACCGGCCACCAGTGGCAGCACCAGAAATGTGCCCGCTGATGTTTTTATCGGCTCGGAGGGAACCTCCCACCTTCAGAGGCTTTTTGCTGGGGTTTGGCAGCGATTTGTGGTTCAAAAGCAGGACCTTTGAACCATCGGAGTGGCCCCACGCGATAACTGCGCGTCTCCTGCCTTGAGGACCGTTAGTAAATCCTTAATCCCTTCAAAATGATTTATTTGGTACCGCTTAGCGCTAAACTTTTAAATCGGAATGCTTAGCGGTGTTAAATGAGAAAGCTCATTACCTCCTTTCAGCTGCATTAATTACTATAATCTCTTTAATGGAAGCAACTTCCTTGGATGGGATTTACCTTCCCAAAAAACCTTCTCTATTGGCATTAAATATACTCCCGCCCTTTAATTCTTCTCCAATGGATAGGGCCGCTTTGCGGGGAGCGGGTGTGGGGTCAGGCAGAAGGTGACGCTCCCCCCGACTCCTCAGCCTTCCCCGGGGCTGGAAGTGTTGGGAAGTTTATCCGAAAGGGGACAGGCTTTATCAGCCGCCTCTCCCTGGGCTCCCCTTCAGGGTTTATCGGAAGCTGCCGATCGAAACGTCTGGGCAGGACGGGATGGACCGAGTCTCTCTGGCTGCCAGGGAGCACCGTGAGTGCGTGGTTTGTGTTCTCCCAGCTGAGGGTGCATTTGTCAGCGAGTACCTCGTGGTTTTCTGCTTCGTTAGTGTTTGGTTTAATCTCTGTTCCTCACCAAAGAGCTGCTCTTGTTTCTGAGGTTTCTATTCTTGGTTAACAACTGAACAGCAGTAGCAATGACAAAAGAATATGCAGTTTATCACTAAATTTTCCATTCAAGGATTTTTCCTTTCATCTCCAAGTTCCCTTACAATTTCCTACGTCTCATATTTTCTATCATGTATTCATTTTGCTGTCTGTAGCCCCTTTTTTTCCATATTATAATGTGCTGGCTTTTTAATTGCTGCTTTTATTTCTGCTTCTTGCTGAGGGGGTTTCCAGCCAGGCTTACCTTTTCTGACCCCAGCATCCTCGTTGTGGCTGCAACTTCTTGACACTTAATAAACCCTACTCCAATATTTATCACATTTCTCCTACTCCATAATTCCATTCATAGCGTTGACTTTGGGGAAATGGACCTTTTTGAAGTGACAATCTATTTTTGAGTGAATTTGGAGAGAGTGAAACTGTGAGGAAGCCAGAAGTCTAAAACCTATCAATGTTTAACATTTTCTTGCTCTCTCCGCTTTTCGCAGCGCGGCTACAAACTGCGTGCGGTGGTGACGGCGGGGACATCGTAAATGTTTCCCAGAGCCCCCTGATTTTACCTCTTGCAGCAGTGGAGATCCTTCTGCTGGATAATTTGCCTCCCCTCTCGTTATCTGGTACCGCTGATAACGCTGCCTCAAGCCCTCCGACCGCTCCTGCTCCACCGCTGAAGAGTTTGGGAAAGGTTTAGAGGGAACTGGATAAAATAGGATGACACTTCCCAGCTGCCAGCTCCCGATAAGAGCCCAAACGCTGCCCCCGCTTGTTTCCTCTGCCCCTGCAAAGGGTCCCGCCTTGCGATGTGCCGCTCAATTTTGTGAAGCCAAAGCAGCGGTTTGCTCTGGGAGGGAAGGCGAAGACGCGGCTCGGGTGAGAAATCTGGGCCTTTTTCAGTGCTTTCGTCCTTCTTGTGTTCAGTACATAACCCTGGATGTTGTGAATGAGCATTTCTATTGCTCTGAAAGTGGGAAAAGCGGTGGGGAGAGGGGTTCAGAGGGAATCCTTTTGGGTGGTTGGCAACAACTGGGGTAATGTAGGGGTAGGGGACGCGCTGCCCTGGCAGGGGACTGGAATCGCCCGTGATTTCTGCAAGAAAAGGGTAAAACAAACGCTTTGTGGCTGCTGGGATGGCCCAAGCGGCCCCCAGCACCTGTCCCAGCCTCCCCCCGCCCGGCTGCCCCTCTCTATATTTACCCAGGGGAGCTTTCCAAGAATGGAAGTGGGTAAGATAAAACCCCTCAGGGGCTAAAATTAGCCCCAGCGCCCTGGCCCTTCTCCCCGCGGTGGCATTTCAGCTGTGAGCTTGACAGCCTGCCTCGCTGCGGTGGCGCAGAGCGGACGGCCAGCCCCGGCCCAGCAAGATCCTCGCTCTTTCTCTCCTGTTTTGCTTTTTTTTTTTTGAGGTTTAAACCGAAGGAGAACTCGCCATGGGACCACCACGGCCTCCTCCGCCCTGGCTGTGAGCATCCCCTGCCTCCCCAAGGTAAGGCGGCAGCAGAATGGTGACCGGGCAGCGCTGGGCCATTGAAGGTAACTGGGCAACCGGCTGTAAGAGCCTCAGGGTGTTCTCTGTCACCTCTAGCTCCCCTCATGGCCTTTTTTTGGGGGGTGCCTGCAGACGCAGATTTAGACCATCTCGCTGAAGATGTCCCTGCTCATTGCAGGTGGGGGTTGGAACGAGATGACCTTTAAAGGCCCCTTCCAACCCAAACTATTCTGTGATTCTATAATTCTCTGGTTCTATGCACCGACAGCTTCCTTCCGCTCACGAGGTGACGGCTCTGGTTTGGGCTCTTCTGGCCGGGGAACATCTGTGAGGTCCCCGAGTGAGTGCTTATGCTGCCAGAGCAACCTCTGGAGATGCTGTTTGTGGCCTCAGGAATGTTACAGCTGGTTTTTTCACTTTTCCAGACCATTTCCCTCGGGAATATAAGCAGGCCATCTTTTTGAACCGAATCTGCAATAACCCCCCCACCCCATTAGCCACGTAGGTGTGGTGTTCCCAAAGCTCCAGAGCTCATTAACAGCGTGTCTAATGAGTAATGGTAATGTTATAATTTTACATATTTCTATAGAAATAGTCTGGGTCAGTGGAACAGGTGGAAGCGCAGCGGAGCTCTGCCATCGCTCGCTGCCATCGAACTCGCCCTAATTAAATGAGATGGGACGGTGGCCTCGCGCGGGGGGATTCCTCCGGACGGATGTGGGATGAGCCTCCTGGGGCTGCCTCGTTACCCTCAGGCTCGTTTGCAGAAAGAGGCTAATTACTCCGTGCAGCTCCTCGCCTCCTCCAAGGGAGGACCGGAGGAGCCGCTGGGGCAGACGGAGTTCTCCCTGAGGAAATCCGAGATGCCACGGGGCTGTGACAGGGTGAGAAATTCCTCTGCCCTTCCCCGTCGGGCCATCGCATTCCTCCTCCTGCTGCCTGTTTGGCCATGGCGAGGCCGGATCCTGCACCAGGCACCCCCAAACCTGTCGGGGCTCAGACCTGGCTCCGGTGTGGCCAGCTCAGCATCCCATCCTCCCACCACCCCGTCCCCCCGCTATAAAATTCTCAGATCCTTCTTGCAGCTGCGCTGCTCAGGCTGGAGGAGGCAGGAGAGAGGAGAGCGTTTGATGAATTCACACGCCGAGGTCGTTTGGGGAAGGGTGATGCTCAAAGCCCTTGGTCAAACCAGCCACCTTCGCATCCCCTTCACCTCCTGTTTTGAAATCCAGTCCCTTTAAAGAGCGTAAAGAGTGTAAAAACCTCCTAAATTAAAACTCCTCCAAGTTTTCTGTGAGTGCAAAATACTTGGAAGTGCAGGTGCTGGTAGGGCTTCCCCCAGAAGCCTTGGCTGGTCCAAAGCAGAGTTGATTCCTGCTGTTTTCCAATGTGCTCTTCCCACAGAGAACAGCTGGATGGGGTGACTTCTGCAGGTTTTGGGAAAAATGGGTGGCTTCGACCACCAGTGGGGTGCAGAGTCCTTGCGAGAGCCTGTGGCCACCCAGGACCCCTCCTGAGCCCAAGGTGTGGGTATCCCACGAGTAGTCCCACCCTGGGCGAGCAGTACAGCATTCAAGAAATTAAAAATATAAAGCAAAAGTCTTACGAGCTCCCTCGTGCAGCGTTTGAACTCCAGCACCAGATCCAATTATCTTGGCGTGTTCTTCATTACAACACTTTAAGGGGAGGTGGCCCGTGGACCTCCATCTTTGCCTTCACCAGCACGGATTTCCTTACCCACAGTGACAGGTGATAAGCGTGTCAGCAGCATCATAATTTTTGGGGGGAACCTTCTTTAAATTGTGTATCAAAATAAATAAATAAATAAAAAGATGGCGTTGGTATCAGGGGGATGGTTCTAACCCAGTGGTGGTGGTGTTTTTGTTATCCCATAGACCTTTGGCTTGACCTTTTACGATGAAAGCGGAACACGGGAGACAGACCAAAAGAAAATGAGCCTAATGGATATCACTAAAATGTTCTCCATGCTCCAGCCCAGAGAAGATGAAGAAGACAACGGAGAAAGCGAGGAGCTGAACCGAGCAGTATCCGAGGACAACTACCAAACCCTGGATTACCTCTTGTCCCAAGACAGGTACAAGAGGGTCATCAACCGCAGGAGCGGCTGGGGGGTACCCAGCACCCCCCTGCGCCTGGCCGCCACCTGGGGCCGCGTCAGGAGCATGAAGGTCCTCTTGGCCCACGGGGCTGAGGTGGACAGCCTGGACGTGAAGGCCCAAACCCCGCTCTTCGTGGCAGTCAGCAAAGGCCACCGGGAGTGCGTGAAGGTCCTTCTGGACGCAGGGGCCAGCCCGGTGGGCAGCATCTACAACAACTGCTCGCCGCTGCTCATCGCCGCTAGGGATGGCAACGTGGACATCCTGCAGCAGCTCCTGGACCACGGGGCGGAAACCAATGTTCAAGCACGGTTGCCCGAGTGGGCTGCTAACTCGGTGGCTTGTTCTGGGCCCCTCTACTTTGCCGCCGTGTACGGGCACCTGGAGTGCTTTAAGATGCTGCTGCTTTATGGTGCTGACCCCAACTATAACTGCACGGAGGAGAGGGTGATCGCCCAGATCAAGGAGCCCAAGACTCTGCTGGAAACCTGCCTGAGGCACAGCTGCCGGAGCGAGTTCATCAAGCTGCTCATTGACTTTGGAGCCAACGTCTACTTGCCCCACCTCACGGTCGGCGAGACGCAGCCCCGCAGCGAGGGCCTGGAGCTGCTGCTGCAGGCGAGAGGTAATCTGTGTGCGTGGCCCCGGGGCTGGAAACGAGCACTAATTGTGCTCATTTGGGTGCAAGTTGCTTCAGATTGCCCTTCCCTTTGTCTCTGCTTCCCCACAGCCTTACCCAGGGTGCCCCACAAGCTTCATCTCCCTTTGCAGCATCACTTGAGTGCATGGGTCTCTCTAGTCTTAAACTCTCAAGTATTATCACTATTTTACTACAAACTCTTAATCGTCCCTCTCCCCCAGTGACTGCTGTGTTTAGGCCAAAAAATCCCAAGTCTCCAACACTGAACAGGTCAAGAGAAGGACCTCACAAGGTCATGGAGAACAGGTCCACCGCCAGGGGTTAAATCTGGTGGCTTGGATACACACGCTACCGCAGGAAGCTCCTAAAACAAAGTGCTGGGATCTGGGGAGGAGTGTGACGGGAGGGCTTGCTTCTAATAAACACCCACCAAATACCCCCGATTGCCGCCGCTGGCTGCGGCTGGAGGCAGGCTGCCTTGGTTGGGGTCTGGGGTGCGACTCGGCGCAGCCACCACCTACTTTATGTCATTATTGCCCTCCTGGACTCACCGCAGCGTCTGCTTTTCATCGGCATTTCTAGATACTAAAGAAGCTGCTTTCAGGGTCTGGAGCATGGGGGGGGCGGTTCCGCAGCCTGTTTTTTTCACTTAATAGAAATCTGTTGGGTTAAAGGCTGCTTTTTTGCCGTTCCTCTCCTTCCTGCTGCTCAACTGTGACTCTCCTGTGCTGCTGATGACCGGAAAAATTGCACTTATTTCCATTTGATGGTGGAAGATCTCATCTCAATGCCCAGCTCCCGTGAGCCGCCGCTGTGAAGCTCGTGGCTCGATACGCGGCGCAACCAGCCCTGGCAAAGACGTTGAGTTTGGGTCTGTCCCTGTCCCTCGGTCCGTCTTGAAGGTGACCACCTCATTTTTCCTCCCTCTCTTTTCACAGCTCACCCCAAGTCCTTGATGTCTCAGGCCCGGCTGGTGATGAGACGCCTCCTGAAGCAGGTTGGTCGCCCGCACGCCCTTGGGGAGCTGGAGATCCCCACCGTCCTGGTGAACTACCTCCGACACCAGCCATGACCACCTGCTGCTGGAGATACCTGCCCCGAGCACACCTCGAATTAAAAGCTGCTGTGGCACCTCCCTGCTGTGAAACACCACCGATTTGTGGTTGCAAAGAGTAATTTTTGCTCATGAGGGGTCTCCAAATAGCGGTGCCCGCGTGGAGGGACAGGAAGGGAGAAAGCAGAGGAGACCTCAGCTCCAGCTCTGCATCAGGGTGACGGTAGAGCAGGATGACATTTAGCTGAGTTTGGCTTTAAAGCCTTTTTACTGAAGGATTTTAACACTTTTAATTGATGCTGGTTGGAGAAGGGGCTGGGAGAAGGCGTGGAGGGAGAGGAGCAAGGGCTGCTTTTACCCCCTTCCCTCCGGGGACGCTCGGGAAGGAGGGAGGCACCACCGGGCTCCATGCCCTTGGCTTTCCCCACAGCCACCCCGTGGCCACCTCGTCACCATCCCATGGCCACTCCTGACCCTCAGGACAGGGGGGTGCAAAGCCCAGCAGGGGCCGGGATGCGTATCCAGAGGCTGGAGCCCCCAGACTCTCGTCTCCTCGCCCCAGCTCTGTCTTGAAACATCATCTTGTTGTCCTCGAAAGTGGTTCCTGTTTTGGCGGAGGGGTCTTTTGTGATTGGGCAGGGTTTTTTTTTAATTTAATTAAAAATGTTCCTACCATCCATATTAAACGATCGTGAGTCATTTGGGGAAATACCCTTTAATGGGATGAGCTCGGTGGCGCATCATTTGGAAGGGATGGAGGGAAACACTGCAGCTGGGGAATCCTCGGTGGGTCAGAGAATCACAGAATTGTCCAGGTTGGAAGGGGCCTTTAAGATCCCCCAGTCCAACCATCAACCCAACTCTGATAAAACCATCACTAACCCATGTCTCTAAGCACCATGGCAACCCCTCTTTTAAATCCCTCCGGGGATGGTGCCTCAACCCCTGCCCTGGGCAGCCCATTCCAAGGCCTGATAACCCTTTCTGTGTAAAAATTGTTCCCAATCTCCAACCTGAACCTCCCCTGGTGCAACTTGAAGCCGTTTCCTCTTGTCCCATCGCCTGTTCCTTGGGAGAAGAGACCGACCTCCCCTGGCTACCCCCTCCTTTCAGGGAGTTGGAGAGAGCGAGAAGGTCTCCCCTCAGCCGCCTTTTCTCCAGGCTGAACACCCCCAGCTCCCTCAACCTCTCCTCACAAGACTTGTGCTCCAGACCCCTCACCAGCTCCGTTGCCCTTCTCGGGTCTTTTTTGTGGTGAGGGGCCCTCCATCGCTTGAGACCAGCGATGGGGACAACCACTGGTGGTGGCCGGAGAAGTGCTGCTGGCTCTTCCCGCAGCCGGGAGCCGAGAGGGATGCCCCCCGCTGCCCCCCGGGGCTCGGCACAGGGCAGCCGCGGGCGCACCTCTTGCTGTGGAGCTCCTCTCCCGGAGGCAGAGCTGGGCTGGACGATGTCACCCACGATGATGGTGGCAGAGGATGGAGCCAAGCTCTGCCCCGTGGTGCCCAGCGGCCACCGGCACGGCCTCGGCCACCGGGGGGTCGCTCTGAACCTCACTCCGGGGGTGACCGAGCCGGGAGGCGGTGGCGCCTCCACCCCTGGAGATGCTCAGGGTCTCGGTGGCCGGGAGCGGGTGACCTCCGG
>VXAK01008813.1:8889-27678 GCA_013399435.1 Arenaria interpres | reverse complement strand
TCCAGGCATTCTACTGTGCTGCAGCCTGCTGTAAGTCTTTCTGTAAACTTATTTCAGAAATAAGACATTTTACTCTAATCTCTTCCTTTTACTTTCATATTTTTCTCCCTATCTTACATCTGAAATTATAGAGTACGCTCTTGAAAAACAACACTGGAGCTTTCACTGTGAGTCCAGCTCAAAGAAAGAGTATCCTCCCTGCCTTAGTTTAACATTCCTCCCCAGTATTCCATACTGCTTGTTAGAGTATGGAAAAGTGTCTGCAAAAGTCTAGGAGAAAACAAAAACAAATCAAACTAATCAAACTCCCGAAGAAAGACATTCCAGAACAGAACACACGAGCGTGGATTAGTAGCAGAATGTTTTCTATAAAGAAAACTCACGGATCTTTGAGAAAACAGAAGGAAATGTAGCAGCACAAGAAGGGCAGATGTCTTAAAAGTTTTTTATCCTTTAGAAACTCATTTTTAAGAAAGAAAAATTAAGCAGTAATCTATAATTTGTGGAAACTAGCACCAAATCAATCTTCCCAAAGATGAGCAGGGAATATCAAGGCTGGTTTTTTGCACACTTCAAAATAGTATAGTAATAGGTATTTTGTAAATTAATTCAAGATACTTTCCATTGGCTTTTTTTCTTCTTTTTTTTTCCTCTTAGCAATACAGCAATGCTAACCACTGCATCCTAAGACACAACTATGCACAGGTCTGCTGCTACACAAAACCGAGACTGATGAGCACCATCTCATGGGCATTTCAGGTAACAGATTTTTAACAGAAAAGGAACTTTGTGAATTCTCCAGTATATGGAGCAATCTTCTAAAATAAGCACATTGAAAAGGAATGATACACAAATGTAATTTCAAAGCTTCAGATGCTTAGATCTGAAACTATGGCACAAGTTAAGGACTTCTCTAGAAATTTGTCACTGTAAATGTATCTGACAGGAACGTTGCCACATCCTCACTGAAAGAATTTTAGAATTATTCAGACACTTAAAATAAGTATTTATAAGCAGTTACGTACACACAATTTACTCCACCCGCATCCCAAAGAATCCACTTTCTTGCACAGGGAGTCTGAAATACGTTTTTAAAAAATAAGATGAAAGCAGTACCAATAGAACTCTCATTTTCCCTTTTAAGGCAGTATGAAATTAAAAAAATAACTTTAAAAGCATAATTGCATACTTATGCATAATAAAGTTATGCATAATTGCATAACTTTACAATAGTCAATGAGATTCCAACAGATTGTTTATATCCATTCCTGCAGCTCCTAGGATGACTAAAACATGACTTTATTAGTCTTATGGACCGGATTACTTCGAGTAGCTGACACTTGACAATACAGTCCCTCTGTGACCTGAAATTTTACCCAGTAATAGCAATACCTCAGAGAGAACATCCCCTTTCACTTGTCTACTAGTTCAAGTTACAAAGATACTCCTGTTGTAGCACATCACATGTTGATTTTTCTTCAGTTAATCAAAATGCTTAATACCAAATAAATTTAGGGACAGCTAACCTCATTAAGCACATTTCTGATAACTAGAAGTTTGCTCGTTATGGTTTCTGGAAGATGATTTATTGGTAAAACATCTTGTAATAGTCACAGTCAAACTAGTTTTACTCCTTTGAGTGCTGGCTTTCAGCAGTCCTGCACATCAAATGAAACTTTGCTTACTGTATTTATTGGATACCCCTAACAAAAAAAAAAAAAAACCAAAATAGTTTAATTAATATTTTGTTTTGGTTTAAGTACCACTGCAGAAATTAAATTAGAGTGAATGCGGATTCTGCAAGTACATACAAAGCTGCTCCTGTTAAAGTACTCCACTACAAAAATTAGATTGTTAATTCTAGAGCATCATTTTTTGTAAGGTTAAAGCACTGTTGTGTCCCTCTCTACACTGAACACAATCTAATCCAGCTTTGAGAAAGGCATTAATTCAAACAGCATGGTCTGCACTTGGACGAGGAGGCCACAGACCCTGCGTTGTGTCCCTCGCCTGCACCACCTTCGCAATCGTTTCACAGCAGCTGAGGGTCAAACCAGATCTAGTGTTTCAGACGCAGATCAGAATGACTCCGTGTAATCCTTCCCAGCAAACCCTACAGTGTTTCTTGGGCTTCCTTCCAAAACTCACTACAGTGATCTCTACGCGCGGCCTTCTCAGCGCTAACGCTCAGCCAGCTCCCACTCACAATATATTAGTAAATTAGCCAGCCTAAATCCTCTGGAATCGATATGAAGGAGGATAATACGTTATGAATTCCTGTTACCTAATTTATCTTGTCACCACATGAATCTCTGTGACACTATCAGGATAAAAAGAAGTGCCTTTTCTCAAGTTCACTTTGACCAGGACAAGTGTATAAACTCTCAGACAGCTGAAATAATTCTCTGAGTTCTGACAATAGCCAAGACACAGCAACCCACCTGTAGGAACTCACCACAGAAGAAACTGCGTTTGGTCATCAATCCTGCCTATCTACAAGGGTTACCTGGCTCCCCAGTTCCAGAAGGACAGGGAACTGCTGGAGAGAGGACAGCAGAGGGCTACAAAGGCGATGAGGAGCCTGGAGCATCTCTCTTATGAGGAGAGGCTGAGGGACGTGGGTCTGTTTAGTCTGGAGAAGAGAAGGCTGAGGGGGGATCTGATCAAGGCTTATAAATACTTCAAGGGAGGGTGTCAAGAGGATGGGGCCGGTCTTTTTTCAGTGGTGCCCAGGGACAGGACAAGAGGAAACGGACACAAACTTGAACATAGGAAGTTCCATCTAAACATGAGGAGGAACTTCTTTACTTTCCGGGTAGCGGAGCCCTGGAAGAGGCTGCCCAGGGAGGTGGTGGAGTCTCCTTCTCTGGAGACATTCAAACCCTCCTGGACACATTCCTGTGCAACCTGCTCTGGGTGGATCTGCTTTGGCAGGGGGTTGGACTGGATGATCTCCAGAGGTCCCTTCCAACCCCACGTGATCCCAAGATTCACATCTCGCATTAAAAAAGTTAACACTAGGGCAAGACAGACTGTGCATGAAGCTTGGTCTGTTCCTGACCCAATCAAGTCCGTACCAGTTTAAACAGCACATTACCCACGTTTCCAGATTTCCCCAACAAAGACGAGAGATTACTGTAAGGCCAAAAACATAAAGTCCCATCCAATGTATCGAGTTGATTTTAGGATCTTTGCTTGGGCTTTCATTAGAGCACTGAATTTTCTTCCCTTCGCAATCAAAGTTTATGCATCATTTATTATAGCATTTCACAAAACCCAGCTTTTTTTGTTAGTCTGCAAGCTTGACCTGGACTCTGTAAGACTCAGTGGCACCCAGAACATTTCCTGCATCTTCAAAATCTCCAGCAGAACACCTCATCTAAGAAACACTTGGCTATTTTTAAGTTTTTGCACTGTAAGACTTACTGGCACTCAATAACTGACTGCGGGCTTATTGGCAATTGTTCTAAGCTGTCCCCCAACCCGCTTTGTGATGATTTATTATTTACATTTAGTCTGTAGACTAACTGCATAAAATATTAGTTGGCCTTATGGCTGATGTTCCGCAGGAGGTCACATTAGCACATTGATCGCTCAGCTTCATAATCTATACTTGACAGTCTTTCAAGGAAACAGTAAAAGTGCTATTCCAAGATAAGCCTTTCATTATCTGAATTTCAGGAGTAGCTTTGCTCTTCTCTCAAAAAATTGTATCTTGGTTTTTAACACTTCACATATTTGATTGGTCCACTATTACGACACAACTCCTGCCTATCTTTTTATGTCAAATGCCATAATTACGTCACAAAATACTTTACTTGTAAGTGGTACCGTGCTGCTTCAAAGGAGTTCTAATTACTGGTTTCGTTATACAATATCATGGTTCTCTTATACTTCTACATAGAACCACAAATCTAAAAAAATCCATGAGCACACCCATAGACACCATATGCCTGCAACACTATAGAGAATTAAGATTTGCATCACACGCAAGAACAGTATTTTACAGAAGACCAAAAAGTGAGACACAAATCAAAAGGGACAAGAAAAACGGAACTGAGGTGACACTCAAGAAAAAAGTAATAAACAGAAGTGGTGAGTAAAAAAGAGATGTACAGTAGAGGTAAGAGGAACAGGAAGGCCAGCAATAATTCATGCAAAATTATCTAAGCTAAGCTGAGAAATAGATGTTAAAGGCATACAGCTCTGCAGCCCTACAGCTTTACAGTATAGCCCTCTCAAACTCAACTGTGGGGATTTGCTAACAAGCCAAACTTCAACAGAAAGCTAAAAAAGAATGTCTATAAAACATACTATATAAGTTTTTATCTTAAATTCATAAAGATTGAAAATAAATACTTTCAAATGTAAATTGGTATGTCTTAATGCACACTAAGTACCTCGCTGATGGCTTTTATACACTTCACTGCAAATCTAACTCGGGTTGGTCTCTAAGTGTAAACATCCCCATTGTGCTTCCCAGATTCAGTTAATATAAAAACCCAGAGTAAACCTCTCATGTCCTCCTACTGGCATTACGGGTGAGCACGCAATTTGTGATACAGAACACTTTTTTGTAACTGAAAACTGAAGCAAGATATACAAATATAGGTTTTGGCATAACCACCACATTATTTCAGCTCTGTCAACTGCTAAGTCAAAACAGCATGAAAAAAAACCCCACTGCCTCTACTTACTCAAAACACTTCAGCAAGTGCAACAAAGTCTTGAAAACCCGATTATTCTTACAATCCCAAAGGTTTCCCCAATGTCCTTAAGATGTTTGGAAAGCATTTTCTGCCTAGCAAAGCCTCAATTTTCCTTCTGAAATTTATGACATAGATAAGTAAATACTAAATAGGAAAAAGTTAAGATGGAATTATGCAGTATAAGTGAGACAGATTAACATTCTATCCACATTAAGCCCTCTTCAGGGGAATAAGTCTGTGGAGGCACATGGGCGCCTCATTTATGACTATCTTAGCCACACTAACATTGCATTCTTGTTCCACACGCTGACATGACTACTTGCAGATATTTGTACTGCGAAATTGTAGCATTACACACTTAGTTTCAAAAAAATCAGGCTGTTTTTGTTTTTTGACAGATGTAAATTGAAATGCTGAAAAAAAAATAATCGTTCAATTACCAACATTAGGGAATATACAGTGACAGTGGATGGAAGGTGAAAGGAAAAATAGTACTATTTTCTTCATGTATCATTTTAAAAAGAGGTGGGGATTGTCTGCTTTTTGCTTATTATCGGACTCTTTGCAAAGCATTCAGCACAGAATACAACACTTGTTTAAGAAACCATCCTTATTTCAAGATGAACCTCAAACTCGTTTCATCCTTGTCCCCATTCACCTTTTTTCTTTTATGTGCAATGTTGCCTTTGGCAACACTGTCACCTAAACACAGCTGGTCAATGACAGATCTGGAATGCGAAGTACAGACAAATACAGACACAGGTGCCATTATTCATAATTTGAAAAGTACTTCAAAATAAAAAAATTTAACTCTATCTTCTGTCCTTCCTCTCACGCAATTTTCGAGACGAGACAAGGGACTCGTGGAACACGATTACGTTCAGCACAACCAATCTAATGAAACGCTTAAGGCAACGTTCAGGAAGGAAAGTAGAAGTTATAGAAAGAAGAAATTCAAGTTACACTTTTATTGTAACCTTACCAAAGTATAAACCTAGCGTCAGTCATACTCTGACAAAATACTGTCAGCTGAAGTTTGTAACCTTCGTATCATATTAAGCAAAGTTCTCTTTTTGTTTTAATCACTTCCTATTAAGACAACTAAGTTGAGCGCTGGGTGCTATATTCATCACTTCATTTCTTAAAGGGTCCGTGTGCTGCTTGCTAAAGTTGGAAGCTAATTTAGCCGTTTATCTCCAGAGACTGATACAAATCCTGACACCAATAGAGTAAAGAACAATCATCACAGCGGTTCTGTCTCCTCCTGTACGTGGGCACTCTGTGCCAACACAAGAGGCTGCGGCAAAGGACAGTTAAAACAGTCACACGGTTCTTCACCCAGCAGAAAATACAGATGAAATAGACAGCAGCAACGTTTTCTCCAAGAAAACTTACCGTGACAATCACTTCATTGCCACCATAGTTCTGCACCGAGAGGACCAAAGAGGAGAGGCAGTTGGTTGAGGAAAACAAAGCTCCAGATAAAAACACTTCTCCATGGAAAACTCCTAAATTCCTAAAATGTTACACAACCATTTGCTCAGTAACCACTTTTAATTTAACTGTGTTTATCCTCAGCATCTATTATACTACTTTAACTGTGTTACACATGGCACTACAGATGGTGTTAAATGACTCCAGGTAATCAAAAGAATGCTCTTGTGAGATAATAACAATTAAGAAGTGATAAAATGAGATTTCTTCCTCTTATTATATTCCAGTCCAATTTCTCATTGTGTTTAATACAAAACTAATTTCAGATTTAGAGAGCAGTAACATTTTTGGAACCCAAAAATATGTGAATGAAGTCAGTCACAAAAAAAATCAATACTTTTTAAGACTGTCAAAAATAAACTAAGAAATGCATCCATTTAAGGGAGAATTTGAAAGAGTTTGGCAGAGAGAGGAGGAGTAAATTTCTCTGCTTATGCCTCTTATTACTCCAAAAATTAATAAGTTTTTATTCACACTGCATAAGAATGTCACATTTATGAAATCATCCAATTTACATATTTCAACATTTAACATGCATTTGGTCCACGAATCACCTTATCGGCATTAATGCTTTCCACCCAATCCCCAAGCAGATTCTCATAAATTTAAGATCATCGTCCTAGGGGACAACAATTCTTGATTTTTTTTTCAAATTACAAGTTATCAGTGTAAGGAGTTTTACACACTGGGTGTATATAATATAAAAAGCTCTTGTTTCTATCCTCAATTGGTTGTTGGCAGTAACCATGGTTATCATCACCTACGGTGGTGGCAGCTGCACCCACAGCAAAGCAAGCCAGATACTTCAAACTATAACAAACCTGTGCTTCCTCGCTCATCACCTTTCACACTTGGAGCTTGCTGCACAAAACCAAGCAACTTATATATTTGTCCACAATGTTATCTCTGCCTCCGGTAACGTACAGGAAATCCAAAGAGCTTTAAATTAAAATAGTTACATGCTTCTGACTCTAGATTTGAGAACCTGAGAATCTTCATTTCCATCTTGAGATCTTCCTCCATTCAAAGCTTCTTCTCCAGTACATACATTCCAGAGAATTAGCAGATAAAACAGAAAAACAATTCCCACTGTCACTTCTAGAGCCTAGCGAATAGGACCACCTCAGTATTTTCAACATGCTTTCTTTAGTTGCTCTTCATATTGAAAAGTATTTAGTATTATTTCTACTGCTACATGAAGAAACACTTTACATTCAGAGTTACTCTAGTTTCAAGCAAGTATTGAATTGAAGTTCTGGCACGAACTGACTTCAGGTTTTAGGACACTCTGCTTCAGAAACTTCTGTCTGCCCAACACAGCCTGCCTTCTGCCCTTACAGAAACAAGAGTTAGAAGAGTTTATCTGAGCAAAGGCTGAACCCCCACATGTCTCTGGGGCACAGTATCATACAGTGACTGGAAAGAATTAGTGGAATTTCAGAGAAAATCCTTGAAGATTACCTAAAATGGAAGACATCAAGTAATCTTAATGTATGAATCACTGACTCGAGTACAACTTTTCAATTATTTTAACATCTTTTCTAGCTTTCATTTTAAAATCCTGAAATTCCATCTTGAGGAACCGAACTCACTCTTCCTCATTTTCAGAGCATAATCCTGAAGATCTGTAACCCAAGTGATGCAGTCCGGCAGAAGTAAAGATGTCACTGACATCTGAACCAGTTCACACGGAGAAGAATACGGACATCAACTTTCCAAATGTTTCTGCTAAATAATTTATTTATGAACTCATAAAAGCTTCTGAAGCTCATGCTTTTTGTTGCCAACACTGAATCGACATTGTGGACTGTTAAGAACAAACAATACAAAAATGCAAAGACAGAACTTCTCATTGACTTATGTTGCCATTGGAACAACGAAGCCATTGTGAAATCTCTCTTGATGGAGCAGCACAGAAAGCACAGCCCAGGAGGAAGGTGACTTCCAGCAGCAGGGACTGCTGCACAGTTGCCTTGGGGCACTTTAGTTTGCATCACCTACCCAAAATTATCACTAGCTTCACTTCTGCCAACTCTCTGCAGTCCCACACATCATTGCTTCCAAAGCAGGCAGCTCCTGTAGAGTAGTAGTTTTTCCTGGTCCTTTGCTACTCGATGCATCCTTACAGTCTTGTATAAAAGATTCCTCTTCCTAGGAGACTTAAATTTAAGTAAAGGTGCCATGTCAGTCATGACCCACCTACTTGGAGCAAGTAAGGCTTGATTCAGCCTGCAGAAACTCTATTGCACCTAAAGGACAGGAAGGAAAGAGCCCAGCCTCACTCTTAGGGGCCCTGTTAATGTTTATAGAACTAGCAAATAAAAATAACACTTTTTTTTCCTCCTTGTTTTTATAACACCCACCTTTGATAAGGCAATCATTCATGCAATGGGCATGGATGTGTCTCAAAGAAGAGTATGCTACATCATAACACCAAACACAGTGACTGTATAAACACCCTGCTGGTTCCCAGCACCAGAACACGGAACCACACCATACACAGACCACACCACCACTACAGCATTTCACATAACAAGGCACTGCCTGAAGACAAGAAGAACATGCTTAGGTAACCGATACCTAATTAATACGGTTGCCATACATACATTTCATTATTGTGTTTTCTTTGACACTACAGTTTTAATCAGATATAGTCAGCTTGCACGCTGGCAACGGACAATAGCTCCTTTTGGCCAAACTATTAGCATTTTTCAAACAAAGACATCTTGGCCTTCAAAATTCTGGCTTAAGTTTGAGGTTCAGGTATCTTTTAACATAGGAATTTGCACATACTGTTACTGCAGTTGAGAAATCCTCTACTCGGCTTTGATCCCATTGTTACGGGGATCAACACCTGTTTTAACAATCTATATATGTGCTTTCAAGCCTTTTTTCAAGCACACACGTGTCGTGGTTTAACCTCAGGCGGCAACTGAGCACCACACAGCTGATCGCCCAGTCCCCTCAGTTGGGATAGGAGAGAGAAAGGGTAAAAGTGAGAAAACCCCAAGCCAAAACCAGCACAACACAGTAAAGTCACAGGCAAACCAACCCATTCATAGGTATCCTTGATAAAGAAAACTCCTAGACAGTTTTGAGAAACAGAATTCTATCCATACCTCTAGCCTCATATATGTAAACAATAGATCTATGGGAAATATTAAAGCTGACTCTTAAAAGTTGTGAAATCGAGAACTCAACCGGAAAAAGAAAATAAATAAGCATTTAAAGCTGTTCAACTCCTTCCCTGTATATGGTATTGAAGGTTGTTTAACAGGAAACTGAAGCATCAAGGTCACATCTAACTCAGTGCTACAAAGTCAAAAGCACTGCCAACCTACAGAAGACATACAGTAAGTGTATTCCAAAATTAAAGAGCTATTCCACAAAATAGGCATCATGCATACCAGAAAACGGTCATTAAGCCTGTGTCTGACTAGTCCTCCTGTCAGTAATATGCACGGAAATATCCTGTTCAGGATGATACTGGGCTTCAGCTACAAGAGTAGGAACTTTAATAGGAATGAGCCACAACATTCTCATTAAACCCTGCCTGTCAGTTAGCAACAGCTACAGGACACGCTACAGAGCAAACGAAAACACAGATACTTAACAATCCACGATAGAGACAGGAGAAATCAAAATCCACTGAAATAATTCTCCCTCCCCCTGCTTCCAAATGTAAGTTTAGCTTAACTTTGTGGCACCCTTGTGTAATTCAAAGTTATTTTTCCCACAGAAATTAACACAGAATCACAGAATGGTTTGGGTTGGAAGGGACCCATCTGGTTCCAACCATGGGCCGGGACACCTGTCACTAGACCAGGTTGCTCAAAGCCCCATCCAGCCTGGCCTTGAACCCCTCCAGGGAGTAAACATCCACAGCTTCTCTGTTCCAGTGTCTCACCATTTTCACAGTAAAGAATTTCTTCCTGATATCTAATCTAAGTCTCCCCTCTTTCAGTTCAAAACCATCACCCCTCATCCTGTTGCTACTCTCCCTGATAAAGAGTCCCTCCCCAGCTCTCCTGTAGCCNCACAGTACTTCAGGTGTGGTCTCACCAGAGCAGAGTAGAGGGTCAGAATCACCTCCCTTGACCTGCTGGCCACATTTCTTTTGATGCACCCCAGGATGCAATCGGCTTCTGGGCTGCCAGTGCACATTGCTGGCTTATATTCAGTTTTTCATCCACTAATATCCCCAAGTCCTTCTCTACAGGGCTGCTCTCAATCCACTCATCGCCCAGCCCTGGGTGGTGCTTGAGATTGCCACAACCCAGGTGCAGGACCTTGCACTTTGTCTTGTTGAACTTCACGAGGTTCGCATGGGCTCACCTCTCAAGTCTGTCCAAGTCCCTCTGGATGGCATCCCTTCCCTCTACAGCAGCAACCACACTACTCAGCTTGGTGTCATCGGCAAAATTCCTGAGGGTGCACTCAATCCCACTGTCCATGTTGCCGACAAAGATGTTAAATAATTCTGGTCCCAATACGGACCCCACTCATCACTGGTTTCCACCTGGACATCAAGCCATGGACTAAAACTCTTTGAGTACAACTATCCAGCCAATTTCTTATCCACCAAGTGATCCACCTGTCTCTCCTGTCTCTCCAATTTTGAGGCAAGAATGCTGCACAGGACATCATCAAATGCTTTGCACAAGTCCAGGTAGGCAACATCAGTCGCTCTTCCCTTATCCACCAATGCTGCAACCCCCAACTTGAAGGCCACCAAATTTGTCAGGCACAATTTGCCCTTAGTAAAGCCACGTTGGCTGTCACCCATCACCTCTCTGTTCTCCATGTGCCTTAGCATAGTTTCCAGGAGGATCCACTCCATGATCTTGCCGGGCACAGAAGTGAGACTGACCGGCCTGTAGTTCCACGGGTCTTCCTTTTATTCCCTTTTTACAAATGACATGATCATGACATTTAAACGGTTAGGATTTGATTTCAAAAGTTTGAATTTGATACAAATAGTTTATAATCAAGTTTTACTACAGCACAGTTACAGTGATTAAACTAAACTGTTCATTTACGATGCTACTTTAAGACAATTTCTTTGGGCAGAGTTAGATTGCTCCTCTAAAATTTTACCTCCACCTCCATTCATATGATTGGAATTGAAAGAGATCCCAACAACTCTTTGCATATCTAACTGACCCCTATGGGCATCTCCATCTTTGAAGTGGTAAGAACAACAAAGGTATAAAGATTAAATTAGCTCTTAAGTGAAACTTCACTTTTTTTCCCCAACTTTTACTTTGTATCCAGTTTCCCATGCTTCTCAATTTGCCACCCAAAACCTACCTGAGGTTACAGTCATCTGTATGACGTTATTACAGTCATCTACATCATCTGATAACGTGAAAACTATTTTTCCTCCTTTTTTGGAGGGGAAGGCAAACAATACACAACACTAACTTATAGATATAAGTGGTACGTGACATTTTTTCAGCTTGCTCATGGCTTCTGTCAAGACAGGACACAGAAGTACAAAGCACACTCCCAAAACAAGATCTGGTTGGAAATAGGGATATCACTTTTCTGCAAAACGACAGCACCACCCAGAAGCAAGAAGCCCAAGCTTCTGCCGTTTAAATTTATCTTTCTGAAATATGTCTAACCAACTCTAGTGATCTTTCAGTCACCAGACAAACCCACCTGAAGATAATCCACCTTCCAGGCAGGAAATCAGGGTTCTGTACACCACAAAGAAAAGTTTAGTCAAGACCTAACATCTGGGCACGAAATCCACTGTCTTCCAGCTCCAAATCTTCCCTGTCATACATGAGTGACTGGAGAACCTTATTCAAACACCTTAACCACAAGGTCTGAGACTTGTTTCTTTCTGTGCCTTCACTCCATACCCACGAATCTGGCATTCTTTGCCATATATGAGCCTAATCTTTGCAGAAGAGGTGATAGAAATGTCCCTATGCAAGTCACACCACCATCGCTATGCAATCCTGATAGATGGCAATTTAAATCTCTTCCTACTAAGGACAGAAATCAGGGTGGCTTCCATTTCCTGCATAGGTGAGACTTTGCTAAGCCAGCAGAATTCCCCAAGAGCAATATACATTTCACTTTAAAAGCAGTACACGGGAAGGGCACGAGTCTTTAATGCCAGGTCTCAGATGAGTCATGGAATAAGCATCTCCCCAAAGGCAAACCCCTTGCCAATCAGCTGAGCCACAGCCACTGCAGCACACAGTGCCATCCGCAGCTCCCCAGCCCTCCACAGAAGACTGAGACCTTACTTTTGAGGGAGAAATGGGCAAGAAAACAAGGCAGTCTTTTCCACATGAGCATCTACTGATTTGCATAAAGATGGGCAGCTGCTGGTACAGTTTCTGTGACTGAGAACCCTTTTCACAGCACTTCATTGTTGAGTTGTGCAACACTGCTAACTCCTTTAAATCAAGGAAATGCAAAGCGTTAAGGAGATTGTAGCATCAGAAAGTGCTCCTTGGCTGTAGATTACAAGATGGAAAGAGAACTTTTTGCAATCTCAACTGAAATATCCACCAGCACCTTGGTGTTCTCCCATTCTGTTACACTAGCAATATATTAAACATTTGTAGCTCCCCATCTCACATTAGCTATTTCAAAACGCGTTCTGAAAACGCAGCCACAGTTACTCAGTTTCACAATCCGCATCGGGGCCTTAGAAGTCAGGCATTACAGCACCTAAATTATACACTGGAACCCTAAACTACCACATAACTAAGCTCCCATTAGAGAGGAAAAAGAAAAAAAAAAAACCACACCACCTTGCAATTTCTTTTCAATCAAGTTCAGAAGCAAAGCTACAAACAAATCACATGCTTAGTTTCAACAAAAACATTAGCAGCAGGCAGATGCTGACTGGACTGATAGTTTCCATTTGTTTATTTAACAGTCATGCACCATTACCAACATTAGTCATTTGGTTCCTATTCTTCCCCCGATTGCATTGTTCTAGGGCTTATCAGATATTCTACTGCTGTACCATTGGCCTGTTTTTTTGAACTTATGTCTACGATTCTACATAAAGAACCTTTGGGGTTTTTTGTTGTTGTTGGTGGTTTCTTTTTTTAAGAACTACTTGATTTCAAGGTCCACCTGAATCATTAAGCCTGCAAAAAACAATTAGCCTCAGGAACACAGTTTCAATCCCGAGAAGCACAAACAGCATAACTTAAAGACTTCTCTAATAACAGACTATTAAACTTTAAACATTGCAGGATTGCTTTATTCAGCAATTCTACACCAATTCAATACGGTTTATCTTATTTTACCAAACAGCTCCCCACCCACTCCCATCCCAACCATATTTGGAAAAGCAACCAGTACAGTTCCCACCCAAACCTACACAGTTTGACAAAGGATCCAATTTGTGAGAGATTTATCAAGTGAACATTCAGCATCCTGGACTCCATAATCACACACTTCCCACTTCATTGCAAGATGCTACTGGTTCTCTTGTTGCTCTTATAAAAGAGAAACCGCTCTCCCACTGCAGCGACCATCTTACCTGCTACTTACTGGTGCCTCTAGCCTTTCAGCATTCCCAAAAGAGAGAATAAATAAGCTCTTTGAGTGTTCCTTCTTCACTTGCATCAACAAAATAGAACCCTTTTTTGCCAGAACCCACTCCCAGATGATCTGAATTTGCTGTACAGTGCATAAGAAAATTTTTGGGCTAGATATATGTAGAATACAAAAACATCAATAGAACTACTGGTATGCAGGAGGCTGCAGTTGCAGCTCAAACTCGCAGAGCACTTTACGGGAGGCAACAGAGCGCGTCCTATTCCCGCCAGCTATTCTCATTTAAGCATCATCTCAAGGCAGCTATTAACAAGAAAATCATGCCTGGGACGTAGCTACTCCCAGCTCTTCAGTTATTACTACAGGAACCCAGCGCAATGGAAGGCATTAGGTTTTCTTCTCCACAAATTAGTTACTGTTTAGAGACTATTTATGCCTATCTGTGAAGCTGTGGGATCTAAAGCACTGCAGTGATGCAAGCTCTTCACAAATTACAACAGGCTTCCGCTACCAGGAAGCACAAGGACTACAGTGTCTCAGGAAAAAGGTACAGTTGCAACCCATGCAGCACCATTATTTAGCGAATTTGATTACAGCAGTCGTGCAAGGACGCATCTCGATTGCTATCTGCTCTAAATACGGAGCGCTCCACACTGGAAACTACAGTCTCCACTGGCCACACGTGGTATCAAAAGAGCAGGTGGCAACAGTATCCTGTTTTATGCAAATTAATTAGAGCCCTCAGATTCATGGCAAACGGCCAGAGCTCCCAGGCAGACAAAGTCTAAAGGTTTCCCAGAGGAAAAAAAAATAAAAAAGACCAAACTAGGTTTTGGACAGGCAATAATATGCTCTAGCGCAATACCAAGCCTAAGAGAAAAATCCAGAATTAGTTAAAGTAGAAGTGTAATCTAAATTAGGACATCAGTAATTAGGTCAAGCTAATACCAAAAACCATCACACAAAATGTTATGAAGAGGCCAGCAATGCCTCCAGGGGCTAGCGAAGACGCTTGAATGGCAGAAAGTTAGCTAACTGTAATTAGCGATTAGGAACAAAAACTTTCATCCAGATTGACCCAATTAAAAGAAATAGAATTTCTTTTAAAAGATATGCCTTAATTTAACGCATGCAAGACTGAATTTGACAGAGAAGATTCTTAGAGGGTTTTATACACCGAAGCACTGAAGGTGGCAAGTAGCTATTTCACAACCAATGACTAAACTGCAAAGCTTATTTAATCTGTGCAACAGATTAAGGCTTCCTCCTTAAGGTTCATGAAGAACTTCATGACCTCATAAAGACAGAAGCTGTAAGTGCTTTAAGTTACCAACTTACCTATTTTAAAAAAAAAAAAAGTCAGACCACCACGTCAAGTGGGATACAGTTAAGACTGACTGCAGGTTCCCCAGTAGGTGGTAAAACAAATACACAGGTAGTGAAAGAAACCACACAAAAAGCTCATTTTTATCATTCATCAGATTTGAAATCTTACTACAAAAAAAAAAAAAAAAAATCATACTTGATGCTTTTCAGAAGACTGGGACTTCTCAGCAAGCTTCAGCATCTGAATGTACAACTGACCAACCACCGAGTACTGTGCACTGTACCAAATCATCACTGCCTTAAAAAAGAATTAAGTAAATACCTCATCTTTTACTCAACCTCCAGTATTCGTCTAATACAGCCACTTCAAAAGTCTTCTCTTTACTCACGCTCCTCTTGAATCTGCACACTTTGATTCACCCCTCCAATAATCTCCTTCGACAAACATGAACGATTATCTATTTTTATCTCACTCTGCAACGTCCAGCCTTTGTAGCAACCTTGACACACTATCCACCTATCTCCCCGATGCTTTTGACTGATTTCATTCTATTCCCTAATCCGCAAATGCTTTTCCTGAGCCAGTCCATATGGCCACTACATCACCGTGCTATCTGCACTACTGGGTCAGGCCAATGGTCCATCCAGCCTGCTATTGTCTGACAGAGGAGATACAAAATACTACTTAGAGAGAGCAAAGCAGACACAACAGATACCTGACTCTCTCTCCTTTGTTGAAAAATCTGTCGCTCACCTGATGCGTTCCCCTCCAAAGGTGAATTCTAAAGTGTGCTATGAACCCATTTTAAACAGGCTTACTTGTAGAACGGACTGCTAATTAAAAATCATCTATCAAATATTGCATTATTAAGACTTGATATATGTAAGTGTCTGGTTCAGCCTTGCTTTTTTAGCTTTATTTAAGGTTTGTACACTTAGGTTTGTACAACGGCAGTACAGGTTGCCAAAACTTCTGGAGAACACAGACTGCGTGTCACTTACAGACTTTCACAGACACTTGAAACTCCAGATTGGTCATGAGAAGCCATAAATATTGGCCAGTTAGAGGAAAAGTAAGAAACACTGAACATTTTCCTGTGTGGTCTTAAGATTTTGTCCTCAATATTTTGTCGTCTGCAAATTGTTATATGCTGCAGTCACCGAAGCGAGTTGATACCACAGCCAAAGTACAAATCAGCTCCTCTTCAGAGTCCAGACAACGTTCTTCTAAATCATCAGGATGTCATTCAAGGCCGCCATTACCCTCTCACTACATTCCATGCCTGCCTTTCTCAACCGACTATAAAATCTCCCTGAATTCCTACACTTACTATGCACTAACTACAAAGCAACGTCCAAATTTTGTCAATACCTGAAGGGAAAAAAGCCAACAAAAACACAATACACATCACTTCAATAGCAGGTGTATCCATAACCACTCAGAAGACATTCCAACAAGATGGAGGCCTGCAATTCTTTTTTTAAGTGAAGGACAAGTGATTCCCATTACTCAACTATTTTAAACTAGATAAAGTCTGATGAAATACACTTCTCAACCTCACTTAGTCAGCTAAACTTACTGAAATCATCTTTTACAGTTACCAGATCGCAAATTGGATGTCTTCAAAACCATGAAGATGACTTGGAAACACGGAGTCTACATTCATTCATTAAACTGTGCCCAAGCCTCCCGCTGTGAAGAGGCCAGCAAGAAGCAAGCTTGCAGCTGGTGTATTTTATAAAAAGGACATCAAGCCAGAATTGGAAACATTACAGATCTTTTGCTGAATTGCACTTATTCACCAAGAGTAAAACCACGTGGGATCACTAAGATAGCTGACTGTCCAATTTACTACGGTTTTGTTTTGGTGTTTTTTAAAAAAAAAAACTACAAGCTTGACCCAGCTAAAGCCCCAGACTTACCTTATCAACGACACTGCAAGAGGACAGAAGTGACTGAACTAGGATAACTGCAGCCAGAGGTGTACTTACTGGGAACCTACCAGGGAAGACTGAATATATTAAGAAATGCATAATATTCGGTGATGCTCTAGAAATAATTTGGTTACTCTCACTTGTCATCAGCATTGATAAATTTATATAGAAAATAAATCCTAGCATTCTCAAAAAAGCATACAGTAAGGTAATGAAGACAATGCATTTTTATGAAGACATTTATGGGGCATTTTTACAATCGTAATACATCTCATTCTACCAGCTTTGGGGGTTTTCTACAAGGTGCACGCAAAAAAAGTCTGTGACCAGAGATGAAAAAAGGGGAATTTCTACTTCATAAAGTCCACTCTACTAGTGTTTCAGAAGCATTCCTACCCAAATAGAAACCTGTTGTATCAGCAGGTGATGCCGTTAGCTTTCAATATGAATAATGATAAAGAGCTTATAGCGCAGAAACCATAGCAATAGAGACTCAATAAAAAGAGCAGAAGGCACAGGAGCAGAAGGCAAACAAGTGGCAGTCCTGATGTTTCTCTCACATTTGTTCTATAAAATAAGTTGAGTGGGGTTAGGGAATCAGGCTATTTCACAAAGAAGAGACAAGGAAAGTAAACTAAGAATTTTTAAAAGTTACATTGATTGTTATTTGTGGTTTTAAGTAAAGTCTGGCAGAGGCGAGGAGGTGACAAATGAAGTTTTTAATGTAATCTAGTCTTTGTTCCTCAGATATTGTTATTTTTCCTCCAAAGGTGACAAAAACTAAGATTTCTCATTTGCACTTCATCACTAGCAGACTCTTGGTGAGGACCTCGCACTCCACAAACAGAACCAGACACAACAGCACATTCTCCTCACCAAAGAGACAGACAGAACATTAAAAAAAAAGAGTCCTTGCAACACAGACTGGGGGGGGTGAAGCAAAGGAACCACAACAAGTAACTGAATCTCTATGATAATTAAAAGTGCTAAAGCTTTTTAAAACAAAACCGGCTTAGAGCAAGGCATGGCATTTCTTTAGAAGAGCACAGAAAGTCTAGAGTATCTATTGTCGCTATACACAAGTCGACTTGAGACCTGAGTAAAGAAGTCCCCAAACTGGATTACACCACCACAGGGAAAGACCACAGTTGCACATATGTCTGCTTGAATCATAGCAGAATTTTGCCAGAATATCCATTTCCCACTGCAAGCCTAATAACTGCAGCACAGTTCATCCCCCGACATACAGCATCCATTATGAACAAAACACTTGCCAGTGAGAGCCCTTCACCTACTGAAAGACAAGGATGTCCAGTGACCTAAGTTTTATATATCAACAAGAAACCTGCAATAACCTGAAAACAAGACCACAAAGACAGTATGATACAAGACACACCCGTGTGGAACGGAGTGGACCAGAAACTCCACCCAGAATTTTAATACAGAAAATATTTTGCAGAACCTTCTGTATTTCCAATGCAGGCTGTATAGCCTTCAAAACAAAATTTGTTCTCTGCACCTGAAAACTTCAGATCCTAGAAGTCTTCTTTGACACTAATAACATGATACTGTAACTAATTATATATATATATGTTTAAGTTTTGCCAATTGCTGAATTATTTCCACTACTCTATCTGAAAGTTTCTTCACTAGTAGGAGGTCAACTTATCTTTGTTTTACTATAAAAAACATGTAACTATTTTAAGTTAGTAACAGATCCCACTGTAAATAATTTATTTTTCCATTCTATCATCCTCTACTACCAGGGTGTTTTTTATTTTAATAAACT
>VXAK01008811.1:0-12525 GCA_013399435.1 Arenaria interpres | reverse complement strand
GAGGAGAGGAGAGGAGAGGAGAGGAGAGGAGAGGAGAGGTGCAGGGAAGCAAAAAAATGAGAGCAGTGAGGGAAAAGGAGGTGAGGAACACAGAGGGGCTAGGCTGAGAGAGCTGGGGTTTTTCAGCCTGGAGAAGAGAAGGCTCCAGGGAGACCTTATAGCAGCCTTTCAATAGCTGAAGGGAGCCTACAGGAGAGCCGGAGAGGGACTCTGTCAGGAAGTGTAGTGACAGAACAAAGGGTAATGGTTTTAAACTGGAAGAGGGGAGATTTAGATTAGATACTAGAAAGAAATTCTTTACAGTGAGGGTGATGAGACACTGGAACAGGTTGCCCAGGGAGGTCGTAGATGGCCCATCCCTGGAGGTGTTCAAGGCCAGGCTGGGTAGGGCTTTGGGCAACCTGGTCTAGTGGGAGGTGTCCCTGCCCATGGCAGGGGGGTTGGAACTTGATGATCTTTAAGGTCCCTTCCAACCCAAACCATTCTATGATTCTATGAAGGAGAGAGGGGCACAGCTCCAATGGCCTGGGACTTACTGCAGCTCCCATTTTCAGTGCTGCCAGGAGAATTTTACAGTTCAGACACTTTTTTCTGGTCTCTCTTCCTCTCCCCATTTTCCTCTTCTGTAGCTCTGGTCACTTCACTGTAAACCACCCAAGAGAACACACTGGTGTCCTACAATATGGGGTTTCCTTGATACATAGCTTCAAGCACAAACAGTACATGGCTGCATGAAATTTTGGTGACGCACAGAGGCCCGGCAGTGAGTGCTGGTGCCCTGCTCTCCTGAGCACTGCCCAGGGGGGCCCTTCTTCCCCTGGAAAGGCTCTCATCTGCAACTGGAGGCACCTGCTGCCTCCATCTCCTCCATTGGCCTCTCCACTAGCCAGCCACCTGGGGCCACCACACATGCTCTGGCCCTGGCACCTGCCCCCCACAGTGTGTAACCTGCTCCCCTGGACACCGTGACAGCCACCAACCACTTGAAAGGGACCACTGGTACAGCCACGAGGACAAAGAAAAGAGCAATCATTTATTTTAGTGCACATAGGTCATGAGACTGAGTCCACTTGAGGGCTCTGTGCCTGCACTCGCCCCCTTCTTCTAGGGCACCCAGGGTTGGAGCAGCATCCCTCAGGCCAGTGAGGAATGGCTGGCTCCTGCAGGGATGGGCTGTAGGACAGCAATGGCAGAATAAATAATAGGGCTGGGGAGCAGGACAGAGAGCAAGGAAAAAAGGGACCTCTAGCTGGACCAGAGGAATATATCAAGAAACAATGGGACAGGCAGCGTGACAAAGGGAGAAAGAGAAGGACAGGGAGCAGGACAAAAAGATACATGGAAAAAAAAGAGGGACAGGGAGGCAGGAGGACAGATAGGGAAAGAAAAAGATAGGACAGAGAGGCAAAGAGGGTTGGGGAGCAGGCCAGTGAGGTAGAGACACAGAGGAACAGGGAGCAGCACACAAGAATCCAGAGAAAAACAGAGGTACAGAGATGCAGAAGGAATGACAGAAATAGACACAGAGAGAAAGAAAAAAGGAACAGGGAGGAGGACAGAGAGATAGAGAGAAAAAGAGTGGGACAGGGAGCAGTGCAGAGAGCTGGAGAAAAATATACTGATAAAGAGTGGAAGACAGTGATCGGGCAAGTAAGATGAATGGGAAGCAGGGTGGTGGGATGCAGAAAGAAAACCAGGAATAGTCAACAGGAGAGATGGACAGTGAAAAAGGATGGGAAGAAGGGCAGAGAGATTAACAGAGAAAGACAGGGACAGGGAGAAGGACAGAGGGATAGAGAGAAGCAGGAGAGGAAGGAGGAAGGAGGTAAGGAAAGGGAGAGAGCAGGACATACAGAGAAAAAGAAGGACAGAGACTGAGAAAAGGGAGGGATACAAATCAGGATAAAGAGACGGGGAAGGCAAAAACAGTGATGGGCTGCAGGACAGACATGGAGGCATGGAGGAAGAAAAAATAGGGATGGGGAGCAAGACAGAATAGAGGGAAGAAAATTGGGGCAGCCAGCTGGACAGAGGGATATAGCAAGAACTGAAAATCAGTAGGACTGGGAGTACAACAGAGGGGAAAAAAGCAGAGGGAGCAGGACAGAAAGATTGAAAGAGATGGAGAAAGAAGAAATAGGGACAGGGAGCAGAACAGAGTGACAGAGAAATAAGTGATAGAGAGCAGGACATGGAGAAAGAAGCAATAGAGACAGGGAGGAGGACAGAGGGATAGCAAGAAAAAGTGAGGGGTGTGCAGCAGCACACTGGGATAAGAGAGAGAGGGAAAGGAAGGAGGACAAAGATGGACAAAAAAATTAGTGGTGGGCAGGGGACAGATGGAGCATGACAAAGCAGGGATGGAGAACAGGACAGAGGGAGAGAGACAGAAGAAGAATGACGGGGATAGAGAAAGAATGAGACAGAGAGCAGAGGGAAGAGGCAGACAGAAAGAAAAGGGGCAGGAAGAAGAACACTGCCAGAAAAAAAGGGACAGGAAGCAGAACAGAGGAATAGGCAAAAAAAACAGGAGAAGGAGAATGGCAAAGGAACAGAAACGGAAGGAGAGGCATGGGGCAGGACACTGGGATAGAATAAGAAAGAGGGACAGGGAGCAGGACAGGGATGAAGAAAGAAGGGTAGTGTGCTGGAAAAATAAGAGACTGTCCTAGGTTGAGAGACACAGGACTAACTTTTCTTCTAATACTGAGGAAAACTGCACTTTTAGAAGACTCTAGTGCCTGAATTCATGAAAATATGTACTTTATAGCCAGTCAAACTCTGTGGGATTCAAGGTCTTAGTGTTTTTGAACCTTGCCAGGTGCAGGGATCAGGAGGAGCAAGGCCTGGGCATTTGACCCAGGCTGGCCAACAGGATTATTTCATACTATGAACTTCACATTCTATATAAATTAGAACAGTTTGCTGCGTAGCTCTCTCTCCCCTGATGGCAGAGGGTCCAGAGAACTCCTTGCCCCAATGCCGGACCCCTGAGCCCTTCCCTTCCTCCCAAAGCCATTGCGCTCGCAGTGTCCCACGTTTGTTATCCACTGCTGGGAGTGCACGGCTTCCCTATGATAGAACTGGCTGAGTATAATTATTGTATATCTTATATCAGTATTGGGATTAATACTGGTTCTTTAGTATTATTGTTAATTATTTAGTCTTATTCTATTAAATCTATTTAAATTTCAACCCTCATGTTTCTTTGTGTTTCCTGATTCTCCAGGGACCCAGGAGGTGATAGAATAATTGTCTAAATGACAATAAACTGTTATTGTTTTTCTCAAATCATTACAGGGACAGAGCATGACAGAGATGGAGAAAGAAAGAACTGTGATGGGCAGCAGAACAGAGAGATGAAGAAGCAAAAAATAGTGGTGGGTTTCAGGACAGATGGAAAAATAAAAGATATGGATGGGGAGCAGGACTGAGAGAATGAGAGAGAGACAGAGCATGACAGAAAGATGAAGGAAAAAATTCTGATGGGGAACAGGACAGCGCAATAAAGCAAGAGAGGGACACGCAGAAGGACAGCGGGATACAAAAAGGGGCAGGGATGTACAGACAGAAAAATAGATAAAACAAGGATCAGGACAAGACGGAAAAAAGGAATGCTGATCAGAACAAAGAGAAAAACACATTTGGCTGCAGGACAGAGATAGAGGAAGAAAAAAAAAAAAAGCATAGGGAGCAGCACAGAGCAATAGAAGGAAAAAGGGACAGCCAACTGGGCACAACTGGGCAGAAATATATAGCAAGAAATGATGGAACAAGGAGCTGGACAGAGAGCTAGAGTAAAAATAGGGACAGGAAGGTGGTCAGAGAGACAGTACCAGGACAAAGAAATCGAGAAAGAAGAAACTGATGGGCAGCGGGACAGTGGGAGAGAAAAGGAAAAAGGACAGAGGGATAAACAAAAACGTTGAGGGACAGAATGCCAGAAAATGGGATGCAGAGAAAAAGACAGGGATAAGGAGCAGGACAGCAGCATAGAAAGAGAACAGGGAGAACAACAGAGAATTAAAGAAAGAACAGGTAAAGAGGGATAGAAATAAGAGAGATGAGGAGCAGAATAGTGGGATAGAGAGAAAAAAGGAGGGGCAGAGTGGGTCGGAGGAATGAAGAAAGCAAAAAAGTGATGGGGAGCAAGACAGAGACACAGCAAGAAAAACTAGGGATGGAGAGAAGGACAGAGGGAGAAACAAGGACTAGGACTGAAGAATGGGAGCAGAATGCAGAATAGAGAGAACAGTGGTACAACAAAATGGAAAAAAAATGCAGAGAAGGAAAGAGAGGGTTAGGAAGCCAGGCAGATGGATGGATAGCCAAAGAAAGAGGTGGAGGGATAAAGAATAGCACAATAGACAAGGCAGGGACAGCCAGAGAGCAGGGCAGGGATCTGGAGGCATAGGGGATGCAGAATGGGGCAGGAAGGGACTGGGACACAGAAGATGGGGACATGGCCCCAGGGGCCTGAGACTCACTGCAGCTCCTGCTTTTGCTGCCACCCAGAGAATTGTACAATTCAGATGCTTTACACCCCTCTGTGTCTCTTTCTCTGCTGTTGCTCCAGTTGCTTGACTGTTACCCACCTATGAGAATACCTGAGTGTCTGAAAGCTCTTAAAAGACAAGGCTTTATAGATGCACCATGTGACTCATGCACAATGCATGACTGTAACCAGGCTATGTGATGTGCCCATACTCCAGACTGATTTCATTGTAGGTCGCACCAGCAAGGGCGACATTTGCTGGGTTGCCTTCCTTGATTTGCAGGGGGGAGAGGGGCACATATTCCCTTTTTGTTCTCTTTAGAGAAGCCTTTGAGGAGGGGTGACTAGCAGCTTCTCTGCCTTGTGAGAGAGAGCAAAGAAAGGACACTTGGTAATGAGAAGGATGAGGGAGACATGCAAGGTGAAGCAGCCAGGCACTGTCTGGGTGGATGATAAAATGAAGTCGGTTTCTGACTGATCTATCAGCTTTTTCTCCAGCTTTGCTACTACCTTTCTCAGCCCCATGGAAGAAGGATCTTCGTGCCACATGGGGTATAATCCCAAGTACAGCCTAAGGTAGTGCAATCAAATAGAGGTAAGAATCAAACACCAGTGCCAGACTGAGTTGCTCTCCTCTGCATGCAGGGAAGCTCCCCTATCCTAGAGAAGTTAGGCAGCATGAGAAGAGACCGAGGTCCTCAACCAGACTCTGGCACCAGACCCTCTGGCAGGTTCCATCTGTCTCTCCCAATCCTGCCAGCACCAGTGTAAGCTCCCCTGCTTGCCACACATCCACACTGCATGGGGTACTCTCCTCTTCAGGTGACTGCAGGGGCACTTTTGCCTGTATTGAGAGCAGCCACTGCCATTTGAATTGGCCTTGTTCAGGCACCGAGGCAGAGAGAGCAAAAATAACTACCATGCACTTCAGTACTGGCCATCCCAGCTTTGCAGAGGAAAGCTCAACCCTCTCCCACACAAGCAGCGTTCATGCCCGTTCATGGAGCTCAAGGTTACTATCAAGCAGAAGAGTCTAAGCCAGACATAACATTTCTGCGCTATACCTGCCACAAGGCAAATCTACATTCAGAGCAACTGAAGCTATCCCTGTGAAATCCCCTCTGTTTTGGGATGGGTATGTGCTCTGGGAGCAATTTGCACGTTCACAAATGAGGTGCAGGGACCACTGGGGTCTCAGAGAGCAGAGTCCAGTTCCCAAGCAGCAGCATGAGCTTCCTGCTGCCAACATAAAGGAGAGGCTGCCATGCCAAGGGGCTTATGTGGCTCATACCGGCTGTTGGGCAGGCCAACTGAAAGACTACTGCCTGCTTCCTAAACTTTATGAGCCTTCGGCACTTGCCTCTGGCGATACTTGCGACTTTAGAGGAATGGTTTCATTACAGCTGTGATAGTGTTGAACAGAGCTCAGTGTGATTCCAGGCAGCTTGCTGACATCCCCAAATCTGCACTGATACCAGAAACACTTGCAGTCAGGGACCCATGCTCACATGCCCCTTGCACTCTCACTGCCAGTGCTCCCCAGGAAGCCCTTGTTAATTCCCCCATCTGAAATAGAACACACAAGCTGGAGGTTGATTTCTTGCACAGACTCTGTAATCTCCATATTTGCAGTGAACTGGCCTTGGGCCACACACTCTGGTAACCACAGCACATCCCTGCAAACACCACAGTGGGGGGAAGAACCCAAAACATGCTTATTCAAGGAAAGCTGTGCCTGGATCTGTATGTGATATTCCCCCAGCTGCAGAACTCAAAAATATGCAGACAGATTTCTATCCCTGTGACAAAGAAACTGGTGTTTCCACACACACTCTTACCTTGTGCTTTCAGACCAAATGCTTATTTTAGGGGCAAAGGAATGACACAAAAAGCCTAGAGTCCTGGGGAGAGCTGCCCTGTGAGACATAGAAAAGGAATAGGTATCTGGGTTCCTGAAACAAAAGCAGGAGTGGTGCCATCAGAACTGTCCTCCTCAGGAAGTCCCCACCTGGGCACAAAATGGAGCTGTGTGGTAGTTGCCACTGCCAAAAGCATTTCCAGCCCTGTATCCCCTCCTCTACCAGCTGAGTGGCAGAGCTCAGAGGGTTGTCATCAACAGTGCGGACTCCAGTTGGAGGCCTGTAACTAGTGGTGCCCCCCAGGGGTCAGTACTGGGTCCCGTCTTGTTCAATATATTCATCAATGACCTGAATGAGGGGACAGAGTGTACCCTCAGCAAGTTTGCTGATGGTGCAAAACTGGGAGGGGTGGCTGACTATTCAGCGAGAATGGCCACCATTCAGCAAGACCTGGACAGGCTGGAGAGTTGGGCAGAGAGGAACCTGATGAAATTCAACAAGGGCAAGTGTAGGGTCCAGCACCTGGGGAGGAATAACCCCATACACTGGTACAGGTGAGGGGCTGACCCGCTGGAATGCAGCTCTGTAGAAGGGGGGATGTGGGAGTCCTGGTGGACAACAAGTTGACCATGAGCCAGCAATGTGCCCTTGTGGCCAAGAAGGCCGATGGTCTCCTGGGGTGCATTAAAGAGAGCATGGCCACAGACCAAGTGAGGTCATCCTCCCCCTCTACTCTGCCCTGCGGAGGCCACATTTGGAACACTGTGTCCAGTTCTGGGCTCCCTGGTTCAAAAAGGACAGGCAACTACTGGAGAGGTTACAGCAAAGGTCTATGAAGGTGATCAAGAAAACAGAGCACTTCTCTTATGATAAAAGACTAAGAGACCTGGGTCTGTTTAGCCTGAAGAAGAGAAGACTGATAGTGGATCTTGTTAATGCTTATAAATATCTAAAGGGTGGATATCAAGAGGATGGGGTCAGGCTCTTCTCAGTGGTGCCTGGTGACAGGACAAGGGGCAATGGACACAAGCTGGAACAAAGGAATTTCCATCTGAACATGCAGAAAAACTTCTTTGAGGGTGACAGAGCCCTGGAACAGGCTGACCAGAAAGGGTGTGGAGTCTCCTTCTCTGGAGACATTCACAACCCGCCTGGATGCATTCCCGTCCAACCTGCTCTGGGTGAACCCGCTTTGGCAGGGGGTTGGACTAGATGATCGCTGAAGGTCCCTTCCAACCCCTACAATTCTGTGATTATGTGATTCTGTATCTAGTGTCTGAGGTTTATTCTAGGAGCAGGTACCAAAAAAACTGGGAGCATGTCAGTATTGGGGGAGCAAACATTTTGGCTTGTCCAGCTGGCTGGTTTGGGGCTGGAGCCCCATTACTGGGAAAACATCACACCCCTCCTGCCATCAGCTGGACCAGCTGGGAGGCAGAGATCCTGGCTCCATTATTCCACAGACGAAGAAGCTGGGGACAGATGCCATCTTCTCTTCTCCCCTAAACCGCACTTCCAACATCATCAGTCCAAGGCAGCATCTGAACATGGGCTGTGGATTCATTCCAGGTCCAGAAAGGGGGAGCAGGGTACCCTTTACCCCCAGTGTAACCCTACCTGTCCTCCAGGCCAGCAGTGTCCAGAGGAACCTGCTGAAAAGCATGTGGGTCACAGAGCTGAAAACAAGGAACAGGGTTCTGTGTCTCCAGTGCACCAACAAGCCCATCAGTCAAGCTAGCAGGCGAAGCGGTGTTTCTCCGGTATCTCACATCTTTCCCTATGTTGCCCCAGGCTCCAACACCTCACTGCAACACAGAATGACAGAGCACGAGGACTTCGCAAGCTTGGCTGCATACTGGAACTCCTCCAACAGTTGCCAGTTCAGCCCTGCCAGTGCCATTGTCCCTGTGGTCTTCTCCCTCATCTTCCTCCTGGGCACAGTGGGCAATAGCCTGGTGCTGGCAGTGCTGCTGTGCAATGGGCAAATGGGCCACAACGCTACCAACCTCTTCATCCTCAACCTCAGCCTGGCTGACTTCTTCTTCATTGCCTTCTGCGTGCCTTTCCAGGCCACCATCTACTCCCTTGAGGGCTGTGTCTTTGGCTCCTTCATCTGCAAGGTTGTCCACTTCTTCATCTACCTCACCATGTATGCTAGCAGCTTTACTCTGGCTGCTGTCTCTGTGGACAGGTAACAGTCTAAAGACGCCCTTGGGCTGGGGAAGGAGGGCAGTCTGAGATGCTGGACCGAGTGAGGGCATGGGAAGGTCATGATCCACCATCATTAGGCAGATGGTTCAAACTCCAGTGGTATCAATCCATGCCAAAGGCAGTTTGGCAACCAGTTGTGTCTCCCTTGCCTTAACAACCCTCAAGCAGCACTTCCAGATCTGTCCGGTGCAAAGCCAGTGCTGCTCCTGTCTGCACTTTCTACAGGAAAGACCTGCCTTCTGGTTAGAGCCCTTGAGACCCAAGCCCAGCTCCTTGCTGTGCCACAGACTCCCCCTGAGAGTCACCCAGCTCTGTATTAGAGATGCTCCTCAGAGGGTGATAGCTACCCCCAAGCCCCCACTTCAGAAAAGCATCATGTGCAGGCAGCAAGGTAAATGGAGGGCACCAGAAGAGAAGCCACCCGAGAGATCCTAGTCCTGCAGTAGACTCATCTCTCATTCCCCAGGGGCTACAGCCCAGCACAAAACCTGTCATCTAGCAATTCCTGTTCCCCCACCACCCCTAGCCCTCCTGCACCATGAGCCAAGTCCCTTCTTGGGAGGTCACCCAGGATACTCTGGCCCCTATCAGTGCCACCTACATTGTTCCCAAGAGCTGTGTAAGGCGACTGTGTCAGCTGCCCCATTTCTGACTGAGCCCACACTTATGGTCCAGGACGAGGAAGAGGTCCCAGTGGGGTAAGCTCCAGCCTTGACTGCTACAGAGTCACATCCTGGCCTGTCTTGCTCCTTGTGCTTGCTTCCAAGGTACCAAGACAAGATAGGGCCAAACAGCCTGCTGCAATGAGAATGTTCACAGCACTGCGACAGAAGGAAACTTTAGTATCAGGGACTATCTGGATGGGTTAAATCCCAGCAAAAAGTGTGGTTGGGCTACTCTTCCAGGCCCCTTCCACTTCATCCTGCTCCCAGATGCCACCTGCAGAAACAGGCACCTGGACACAAAAAGTAATCTGACACTTCAGCAATTCACCCACCTGGAGGTGCCAGCATCCCCTGGTTGGGTCAAGGCAGGTCATGCAGAATTCCTGGCAAAAATATTGCAATCCTCTGGGATTCCAGTGGTTCCAGAATTTGGCTGCTCTCATGAGGAAGACCTTAAATTTCTCATGGTCTAAGCCTCTTGCTTCCCAGCATCTACATCACATGAGTGGTGTGCCTCTACAGCTGGCTCAGAACCGGGGACAGTGTCTTAAAGAAAAGGACATTTTGGCAAGGTGCTAGTGCCTGTGTTCTCTCCCTTTCTGGTGGGACCTGTGTGCTGTACTGCAGTGCTCCACCCAAGGGGCAGCTGCGTTTCAGCATGACATGAAGTGATTCTCATAAAGCTGCCTTTGGCTTTCAGGATGACAGGACCAGCCAGAAACAAGGGTTTTGTCACACATGTGACCCTTCATACCAGCTGCGTGCCTTATCTAGCTGCTCTGTTGGCCTTAGAGTGCATCAAATGAGCATCCTTTTGTGGACACTGGCAGGCTGAAGCTGAAACAGTTGCCCTCCTGCCTGTGCTGACAGCTTCTCTCCATCCCCTACCCACAAGCATCAAGCCACCTTCTCTCCTTGCTGACATCTACATTTTTGCCCAATGGTGTTCATGCCTTGACATGAGGGAGCAGAGCTGGCCATACACCATGTCTGGTCACTGTTGCTGAAGGGAGCAGGTTGACCATTCACTGCCTGCTTTGGGCTGGCCTGAGAAAGCAGAAAGTACCAAAGGGAAAGGGCCTACTTGGTCACAAAGGTGGAGGCAGACACAGCTCCAGTGAGCAAATCTCTCCCCTGCCAGGCTGATCTGAAAGCCAGAGAAGGCTGGAAATATGCCCTCAGTTGGCAGGAGCCTGCTTGGTGCCCATCATAAAGTGAAGCTTCGCCAGGTCTCGAATCCTCAGTTCAGACCTCTTTCTGCTGCATGAAGTCTGCCAAGCAGTGGATATCTACATGGTCTCCACAGCACCATCTCTCTTGCCCTAGCTCATGGACATTCCCCACCATGTATGGAAGGGTGAGCCAGCCTAAGCCTGTGGGAAGAGAAGCATCTTTGCTAGAAAGAGAAAAGCTGCTTTACCCAGGACAGTATCTCAAAGAGGGTGTGAAATAACATATAAGGCCACTGCTTAGGAAACCTTCAGGAGACTGAAGGAAACTCTCTTGACCCTGCAGTTTAGGTGGCCAGGCAGAGCTTGGCTGAAGTCTCAGTGCTGGTTGCTTTGCTCTCCCCTGCAGGTACCTGACCATCCGCTATCCCCTGCGCTCCCGGGAGCTGCGGACCCCCACAACGCAATGGCTGCCATGGCTCTGATCTGGGGTCTCTCTGTGGTCTTTGCTGGGCCCTACCTAAGCTACTATGACCTGATGGAGTGGGGGTCCAGCTACATCTGCATGCCTAGCTAGGAGGAATGGAGATGCAAGGTCATGGATACCAGCACATTTGCCTTTGGCTATGTCATCCCAGTGCCAGTCATCAGCACCTCCTGCACCAGAACCATCAGGTACCTGTGGACAGCAGTGGACCCATTGGAGGACATATCAGAGTCCAAGAAGGCCAAGTGGAAGGTAACCAAGATGATCATCTGGTTGCTCTACCACGTAGTCATCCTCCAATACTTCTATGGAGACATCCCCTTCAACCAGGCCACCTATGTCTTCCGCATGCTTTCCCACTGCATGGCCTATGCCAACTCCTGCCTCAACCCCATCATCTATGCCCTGGTCTCCAAGAATTCCGCAAGGGCTTCAAAAAGGTTTTCAGCTGTCTCTTGAGGAAAAAGCACCATAACAAGGTGCATGTGGTGCACGCTGCCCACATTGTGCCTGGATTTGAGGCAGGCTCCACTGAAGTCTCTCAGATGCACGAGGAGAATAACAGGTGTGAGCTGAACCCAGCCTCCCTGGCAGTCCCCTCCAGCTCCTCCAAGCCCCTTCATATTTCTTAGTGGCCAAGCTTCACACCATCTGCCAGCTTGGCTGTGTCACCAGCTTCAGGCCACCCTTTCCCACTGGGTGAGAGAAGTTGCTCCTAATCCACCTGGACTCCAAGGACTAAAGCTCCAGCTCTTCTGTTGGCTCTCATCCTTCCAACTCCTCTGCTCCATGGCTCCACTGTTCTGGATACACTGGTTAGTTGTCAAAGAGTCCCTTCTGCCTCCCAGTGCCTCACCTGCCCAGACTGACAGCAACACAGGAATGGCAAGGGAGACAGCTAGTGCCGGTAGTGCCAGGCAAGCAAAGGGGGCATGGAAAGTGGCTCTCTGCATGTGTGGGATGTTACTGCTGTACATACTAGAGAAATGCATTTCTAACCTGGAGCAAATAAATGCACTTTCCTCCTCCAGGCAATAGTAGGGCCTGTGGTGGTCATCTGGAGTGGGGATGGGCTACCCCATACCTCAACAGGGGCCTTTTTCCTAACTGGTGTAAACCACAGTGCACCATGAAGACCAGAACTGAGCAAAGTCTGCAGAGCCAAACCCTGTCTGGTGTCCCCACTTTTTCTCCACAGCCGTATATAATGACAAGGTTGCCAGGTCCCTGTGCAGGTTACTGCACAGCTGATATTTTTCTCCCAAGATAAATGACCAGTTAAGTCCGCAGTTAGGAGTCTACTGTCAGTGCATAAAACAGCTTTACCTGACACCAAGCTTCAGAGGTCTCCTGGGCGAGCAAGGAGCTAGTTGGCAGAGGCAAGGTTAAGCAGTTAGTTCAGTTATAGTTCCTCCTGCCTGCATGGCATAGTCTTCGTGCAGGGGATCAAGGAGGCTCACTCTCCATGGTGGAGCAAATGCTCTTCCAGGCATGCTGAATCTCCTTGCAGGATCTAAGGATGCACTTGACCCCCTGAAGCTTAAGGAGGGAAAACTCTGGTGTCCCTTACTGGGGCTGATTAGATGCATGTGGGTGCCTTAATGCCATTGCTAAATTGCTGGAGATCATAGAATCATAG
>VXAK01008807.1:6264-38127 GCA_013399435.1 Arenaria interpres | reverse complement strand
TTTTTTCCTTTGTTTTTTGTTATATACTGGATGGAACTGCTCTTACTGTTTATCATAGGTCCTGCTGCTGCTTTGCCAAAGAGGCTGTTTTCACATGTGTTTGTGTGTAAATGCATGTGCACACACACCTTTGTATAAAGTAAGAGAGATGATTACTGCAAATCTCACTTGATGATTATTATCGGAGATGTTTGGAAAACAGGGTTTTTTTTCCCAAACCACTAATTGCAAGTGCAAGATAAATACTGTTGAGCAAAACTGTACCAACAGCAGGACAGGAAGCTCAACAGACGCAGGAAAAATTAGATTTCTGAGAGGAAAAAAACAGTATGAAATATTTGAAGTGACAGCTAATGGCTAGTCATTTGAAAAGCTCAAATGACAACATCCAATGGAGATGCAACACCTACAGGCTACAACAAAAGGTACTAGAAAACTATTTTGGCTGTTATCCTATTGCCCCTGATCATGCCAGAGTCCTGTTAAAATCACAGACAATTCTGTACTCATAAAAGTGTCAAAATACACAGAAAGATAGTAATATAAAGGAAACAAAAGGAAAGGGAGCAGGGGAGGGGGAACAGTGTAGGACATTCCATTCTGTAATAGTAGTTTGAACTCAAAGCACATTCTGCACAAGACCTAGGAGTTTCTAGAATGTGCTAAAGGAAACAGCCTTGTCCAGTTCAGAAAAAGCAAGCAGGTACACAGCTCAGGGAAAGAAGGGTCACATTATTAAAACCAGAGGTAACACCAGCAGCAATAGGGTATCATGAGATCATTCAGGGGTATCCATGCAGCAATAAAAATGCTTCGTGAGACACCACCAAATGACTGCAGCACAGCTGCCAAGACGATAGCGTGGAAACTAACCATATGAGCCACATGTGTAAATTATCTTTTGCATACCATCTGGCACGGCTTTTACCCACCAGATGTCTCTGACATTCACCCCAGCAACTTCGGTTGTCGCAGAGTTATATGCCTTAACTGGAATTCCACCCCTGCTGGATCTGGGCTTATGTGAAAGGCCTTTTGATAATATTCCAGTGCTTGGGGAAGAGAAGAAATACCAAATAATGACTCTGTGCAGATACTACAGCTACATATTGGAGAGAGGCATGCTTTACTGTTTATACTTCCAGTATTATACTGTTCCACTAACCTGCACTTTCTTCTGCTTCTCCAGCATATTGCCAATGAAAATGCAGATTCACTCCAGTTCAAAACCTTCATCTATTATGTGGGACATGTAGGATAGAAAAGATAAGGACACAGGACTGACAGCTCTAAAATGGTAACCAGAGTTTTCAAAAGTGGGGATGTCTTAATTCATGGGGATGCAGCTTTAAGAAATACCTAGAATTGCTGCACACCTTTCCTCCAGTCAGGGCCTTTCCTTAATGGATGGAGTTTTTTCAAATCGTTTGCTAACAGCATTTTTTATTACTGTTAAACATGTTGAAAATATTGGATGGGGTCCACAAAACAGCTGGGAAAGGTGTTTCTTCCCTTAATTCACTTTCCTTTCTGGATATTTTTATAGTACTTGGAGATCACACAAACCTAATGACTTCCTTTCTTGCCACTATTTTTTTCTCATTATCAAGGGATACTGCCACCTACAAGGAATTTCTTAGCTAGCTAATTGTGTCAGCATTAATACTATTTTGGCTAGCTGATACAGGTGTTCAGCAGATGACTATTACATTATATTTGATCTGACTACCTGTTACTGTTCTCACAAATTGGTGTCATTTTGTAACAGAACTTTAATTCAGTGCAATTACTGAATCAATAACATCATGCAGTATCTCTGTTTCACCCTATGCAAAAGCACAGAGTGACCTTGAGTGTGCGTGGGGTTATCAAGTGTGAGAGCTTACTTTTATCTTTGTATAATGCAGTATTTGAATAATTTTGACCCATTGAGTCCAGTGGGGCAGTATTTACATCTAAATATAAAATCATACCTTGTGAATTTGGTATTTTGACCTCTCCATAAAATCTGTAATTTCTGATTCATGTAGCAACTGATTCTAAATAATTAGAACTATTTCATTTGCCCATGTTTGAAGAAGAAATATTTTTTTCCATTGGTACTTTCCACCAAGGCTTCCATTTTACGATCAGAACATAGTTACTATGGGTTTGCACTAATGTTGTATTTGGAAAGTTCATTCTATTGTTAATAACATAGTCTCTTATAAGGCTGTGAAATGTGAAGAATGGACTTTGCTTTTATCGGGTGACAAATATGTGGGGTGTATGACCAATTTCAAATCTTAAATGCATTATAGGTTCTTCTAGTCAGTAGCCCTCCCAGTTCAAAACCTGGTAAAATGTAAGGTTGCTTCTTCACTTGCGTTTACTGGTGCTTTTTTGTTTGTTTCTGCAGTCCGGATACCCTGAAAGGCTCCACAACTTCCACAACACGTTCAAATGTCACAAAAGTCTGTTTGTTTGTTGCTGTCATGACCATACATTGAGCCTTCTGGATGCGTTCGTAACACACACAAACGTCAATGTATGTTGTGGGCCTATTTGCAGAAATCATACCTCTGAGAAGTCTGGAATATTTATACACTTGCAGGACAAATGGAAGCAGGGAACAGATGAAAGCCAGTGTCTAGTTTTATGTTACCTGCCGTCCCACTTTCTACTCCATATACACTTAATTGTATTTGTGTGGTTGTTTTTGTAACTTGTGAAATGGCTGACTAGAGGAACAAGTTTGGGACAGAAGAGTGGGGCAGTCACTGAGGGAAGAGCGTCTCACTCCTTCCTTCCCAGCTAGGTCTGTCTGCAGCATCTTCTTCACTTCCTCCACGTCACCCCTCCTTCTCACCCTTCCCTACTGCAGAGGAGGCAGGATGCTTACTCTGATGGTACCTGACAGCACCTCTGGGTCAAGTGGTGGAGGGCAAGGAAGAGTTCTGCAGCTCAGTTTTTTTCAAATTAGGGAGTTGTTCAAGCAATCTGTGCTTTGGCTTGATAAGCTTATAGACTGAGCAACTATTTGAAGTGATATTCTAGAAAGTGCTGGCAAGTTTTATAAAATGTTCATTCTCTGAAGTGTAATTCTTCTCACTTTTCTCCATTATGCCCTATATTTCCATACTACTCAACCAAAAATTACCTGTGCTTCTGAGGAAAGGACTAGACAGTTTTAATTATGAAAGCTAAATTTAAGGAGAAATGGGCTATGTGAAAAGTCTTAAGCCCTAAAGTCTTATCCCATTCAGTAAACATTTCTATAGAATTAAACTTACTTCTTCCAGCTGGGTAAAAGCCATCTCTGCAACCCAATGTAGCTCTTCTATTAGCAAAGTGACATTTTAAAATGCATATCACTGTAGACTGCTTTAAAAAGTTAGGATAACCAGACCATTTCTGAAAGGAAAAAACATTTTATTTTTTTTTTAATTCTGTCTACAACTTCACACATTCAAAATATATTCTACACTAGAGTGGTCTGATGCAGAAATGGGAAATACATGGACAGTATAGTTTCTTCACTCCTGATGAGTATTTTAGATTCTTTGTCTTTTTGGAAGATCAAAACCAAGTTTGAAATGGAAAATCTCTTCTAGCTTTAATTATGACATCTGTGCTGTAACTAACTATTATAAGGTATGTCCTAGAAGTTCTTTCTCAGACTAATTTTCCTAATACTAAAAATATATCAATGTTCAAGCTGGTCTGAACAAAGCTAGTTTTTCTGTCTCACAGAAGCCTCTCCTCTGGAGAAGAAAGCCACCCATAGGGCACGGTAGGAATCCATTTTCCCCTTTGCAATCATTACTGCAAAACTAACAAGGCACATAGGTAAGAGATCTTCCTGTACCGTCTCGGTAGACAACAATGCAGGTGTCAGACAGTGTTGAGAGCAACAGATCATCAAATTGTCCCATACTACTCAGTAATGCACTTTCTTTTTAAGGACAGAATTCCAGTATTCAGTCAGCCATGTTCTCTGGAAGGTGGAGATGCAACATCCACTTACAACCTCTACACACCTTGTTTATAGGCACCTGATCCCCACTGCGGAGCTCAAGCACATGGACTAGAGGGGTCAGCAAACAGTGTGCAGAGCTTGAGCTGCTCAGGAGTATGAACTGAGGGTAGGGACACGACCTCAAGACCAACACTTAACTGATGACTCTCCTATTCAGGAGAGTGCTCTCCTGATGGGGTAGGAGTTGCAGCATTTTCTTTTAAACACCATGAGGTGGTGTGTTGTCCTCCTAAATGTAAGCCAGGTGGGTTTGGGTGTTTCTTCTCCACGTAAACACAGTAAGGGAAGAAAAAGTGGTTTTCTTTTCTGCAAGTCTAGATGGACTCACATGCGTACTCCATCTTGGAGAGCAGGTCCTAAAAATCAAGCAGTATCATAGTCGGGGCAAAGAACAACCAATCCCTCCCCTTGCAGTTGTCTACCAGTGAAAAGTGAAGTGATTCATCGGGTGAGACAGAATGAGAGTACACAAGACACATAGATCTAGCCGAAAAACAGTCAGTCTCTTCAGAGCAGGAACAGGAATACCCCCCTAGGAGGTGGAGAGAGACCGTTTCAGAGACCTCTCTCCAAGAGCAGGGCACAAATATCCACCAAACCCCCACAACATCTACCACTGTCCCCTTTGGAGGAGCCACAGGAGCTGGTTGGCCATCTCCAGGCCTTCTCAAGTCCAGCCTTCTGCGGCTGCTTCAGCACCGTAACGACGTTTGAATGCTCAGGGGAACATGCAGCACTTTGAACCCCAGATCTGAAAGCTACTTTCAGAATTGTCATGAATTGTCATTGAGGCTGAAATGGCATCTGCTAGAAATTTCTAACAATCTAAGAGTTTACTCTGGCGTTCAAGGGTCACTTGTACTTTACGATACCCCAAACTGTGGTGACTGTTAGTCTTGAGTGTGAAATTCAGCATTTCATCTCTCCTATTAAATACATAGGGAAAGGAGAATTCACAATAAGCTAATGTCATCATACTCATTTGTCATTTGGTTAACGTGCAGTTGTCAGTTTGGATAAGTTTNTAAATACATAGGGAAAGGAGAATTCACAATAAGCTAATGTCATCATACTCATTTGTCATTTGGTTAACGTGCAGTTGTCAGTTTGGATAAGTTTTTGTCCTGCTGCTCTTCCCATGCACATGCTACATAAGTGACAAGGCTGTCATTCCAAGATGTGAAGCTGCTACATGACTGCTAGTTTAAGCTGATTTTAAGTGTTTGCATGTGCTCTTTACTGACTCTGGAGAGCTGCTTCAGCTTTGGCAATTCATTTTTCAACTTCACCGAGCTTTTTTTACGATTTATGCCTTATGAGCGTGTTTTATGTAACAGAAAAAGGAAAAAGACTATATTTAACATAAAATAGCCACAATTTTATTTATAAAATGTGAAATACAGCATTAATTTTTTTAAAAAAAAGCCAAATTATAAAAGTTTTGGCTATTTATTCACAAAAGCTGCCTAGACTGCTTTCACTCTGATCTACCAGAAATTTACTCTTTAAAAAACTCCTGAAGAAAACTTACCAAGTCAGTATTCAATGGTAGCTGAAAGGCAATACCACAATTGTCCTACTGAAATGTTCCTATATTCTAGACATAATCACCAGTTTTACAGAATTTAGGAGTTTGGTTCTACTTTGTTTTACTTTTGGACTGCCATGAATGTGGACAGGGTACCTAATTTACTAGTAAATGGCATGACTTTGCAGAAAGTACACTCCAGATTGTATTTGCCTGCTTACATTAGCCAGTGCTACCATGCAAACAGAAGCAATATCAACAACAGTAGGTAAGATTGCAGAACTGTGTACTGTGGTAATTCCATAAAGGCTAGTAGTAGTTATGATGAGGAAAAAAAAAATAACATACTGCTAAACACATTTGCAATGCAAGTTACAGTGAACTGTCACCTTTTCACATATCAGGTTGAAATTGCAGTTCCCACAAAGCTGGATGATCATTTGGAATTTTTTCCCCGTGACAGATACAACATTTTCCACAAAAAAAACCAAAACAAAACTGATGCCTGTTTCCAAGTTGTTATATGACAGAAGTAAAGGATCTGAAATTTTGTTGGTAAAAAATAAATCAATGAAGACCACCTCTGCTTTCTCAAATAATCTGCTATCATTCAGTGATTCCAGTTCTTACGCTTTTCATGCTCCCTTCTGTGCATGAGGGGATTAGAATAGAAGTTTTTGTGTTTCTCATTCTGAGCCTGGTACATTTGTTAAACAAAAAAATTCACAGAACGCGATCATGCCTTTGAAGTCTGGCAGCAAAGACCTGAAGGTGATCGCCATCATTTCTGCTCCTGCACCAATGAATAGCTGTCTCTCCAATACAGAAAAATAACCAAAAGGGTGGCACAAGAATGTCTGTGCTCGGAACACCTTGTGCTGTCCTGTGGGGCTGGATACCCCAGGCAAAGCCAGAAGGGCATTGGAAGTTTCCAATGTCCTGGGTGACATACTGTAACTACTACAAAATTATGTGTTTATCTATCTTCCTTTATTTTCCTTTTATTGCAACAACAAAACTACTTTTAGGGGTTCGTTTGTTTGTTTGTTTTTTAATTAAATGATACTGAATGTTGAGGGTTTCTGGTTTCACCAGGGATGAAAAAGAACTCCTACATCTGATTTGACGTAAACCTAAACTTCCTAATTCCCCTGCTCAAAAATAAATTATTCACAGTTTTACTGCTTCTAACTTTGTTCACCTCTGTTTCAAGTGTAATGCTTTCATTTCTGCAGGCAAGTATTTACACAGACCAAATGTGTGTGCCAGTGAATGTTTGCTCATGTCTTCCTACAAAAGTATCTCTTTGCAGATGTAAATGTATATTTTGTAGACATAGTCTGAATATTTGCTTTCGAAAACTGCCCTAGAAGATAGTGGCAGATGTAAGTGCAGAATCGAGGTCAGGATGATAAATCCACAGCAAGTGAAATACAGGAAGCGTTAATAAAAAGCGATAGAATTATGCCTGTCATTTTCTAATGAGATGTAATGGCTTACATTTGCAGAAACGTGGCTGCTGTATAGTAGGCACAAGCTCTGCCAATAAGTTTGCATCTACACTTGTACCTGTGTAACTTCAGGGCTGCAAGCAGACTGGGAAGTTAGGTGCTAAAGCACTCGAAATGGATGCATAGTTCCCACAGTGGAGGGAAGAGTGGCACTTCTGCCTAATATGAGGCAAAGCATGAACTTGCATGAAAATACCCCCAGTACGCTCACAGAAAATTTGTCAGTGGCCAAAAGCCATTCAAGGGATCGGTATTGCTTATTGGTCTCTGATCTGTAATATAAAAGTAACTCATGAGAGTGGAGCTAGAAATGAAAATAAGACAGCAGTCACTATGAAGGAATGCTGGAACTATAGAGATGAAATATGTAAGGTGGAAAGAATGGTAATGAGGGATAAAAAAAGCTGCAATTCCAAAATATATGTGACAGCAGATGTTTAAAAAAAAATATCTGAGACTTCGGGATTGAAAAGTGTAATTACAAGAATGGGAGGTGATGTTTTGGCCAGAAATATGACATACGTACAAAAGAAATTGTCTAAATGTGATCTGTCACCAGCACTGAATTCCTTAAAATGCAGGAATGTCAGTAATTAAATGCCAATGATAGATTCTGGGAACAGATTTTATCCATGCAGAATACAAGTATAATTTTGGCCTAAGTCCTGAAGAATGAAGGTTGGCTTGCTGATTTAAGATACATATGTGCTCTTTTAAGGACAGTTCTACAAGTGAGAAGATCTTGCTGTCTTTACAAACGAGATCTAGGTCTTCCACAGGTGGAGGAGCTGGCTGGGATGTCCTCCCTCTCATCCTCAGCTTTAGAAGGCAGACAAGGTCTGCGAGCACCAGGACTGCCCCTCTTTGTAATCCAGGGGGAAAAGGCAGTGCCCAGGCTCCAGGTTTAGGTGAGCATCCTGTCCCTGACAAGGAGCTAATCAGAGATTTGGTAGACAGAGAGTGTTAAGGACTTTGCAGTAGATACAGGGATAATCCATTCCCCTTGTTAGGGCTTACAAGGGCAGGAGAACAGGGAATGCGTTCAGGCTGACTTTAAATGCCATGAGTGATGGAAGCCTGGTGACCATGTGGAGGGAGAGACAGGCATATCTCTGCTGCTGGTGGGAGCCCCTTTCCAGTGCATCTCCACCATGCAGCAGGCCATCAGGGCATGCGCGCCTGCCTGGTCTCAGCTAGAGTAGTTTTGGCACTGCTAGCTGTGAGTAGTTTGGATCTCTCTTCTAAGGTCTCTTATTTGAACTGCTAGATATAAATCTAAATTGATACCCCAGCTGCCTTCTAATCTCTCCCAGCTTAAAGCTTAGACCTACCAAGATAGTAATTTGCAACAGTTTACATTTTATGAAAAAATAATCCCATTACAAATTTTTAATATTCCCATTTCTGATATTTCATTTGCTTGCTACTAACTTTTCTGGTAAGAGAGAGAAAACACAGGTCCTGTTCTGTTTTTCTGTAATGTATTTTATTTTTAGGCCCTTTTATTTAACACACTATTCTTACAACATTGTAAAGTGCAGATATTTAGAAGACCACTCAAAAAAGCGAAGAAGTGAGAAGGGCATGTAGTACCTTTTTTCCACAAGTGTTTTCTATGGCTGGCCAATGGAAATTACCCCTCTCTCAGCCTCAGCCTTCTTTAGCGCTGAAGTGCCCTCCTTGAAAGGGAATGTCCAGCGCAGAACTTCAGAGAAAAAGGCATTGCCTTCAAAGTTGTTAAGCACTACTTGTTATTCTTCACCCTATTACTTATGTGTGCATCTTTGGCTGTGACTGCATACTGAAGCTGTTCACTCAGCTACCTGCAGTAAGAGGTAATATTCCTACCTCAGGTGACTTTGTAAAAGAACGTTAAAAATTGTTCCTTTATTGCTACATTAAAGAAATAGTTTCCTAAGGTTCCCAACTTTACATCATTTGTTGAAGCCAAGCTTATCTACAAAGTCCAAGCAAAGAACTCATAATTAGTAATGACCTGCCCCACCGCAACATCCTTTATCCTGTTAGGGCATGTGCAAGGATTAACCCAGTTTACTTTTCAGGAGAGTTACGAATGTTCAGGTTTTTCTAAATGGGCATGTAACAGAGCAGTGCAGGAAAGGGGACAGATTCGTTTCCGCTATAGCTGTGAAGAATATGGCTCAGGCACCAAGCAAGTTAACGTCAAACTCTTGGGAGGCGGCGTGCCAGATCTTTTGGAACTTCTTAGCTGATGTATTTTGCCAAACTGACAATTAGATCAGGTGCTTAGCAATTTTGAAAATTAAGCCAATTACTATGATACTAACAGATTTAGTAGTCTTTTTTACATCTAGTACAAGTTTCTATTTTTCAATTCTGCGCAGAAGAAGGGTGCAAGTATGCCAGGCCTAAAGAAAAAAAGTGGCACAGTGCCAGTGCAAGCAAACACAGGTGATTTCCCTGGATGTAGACTTTTTCTAAAATAATATAAACAAGACAGTGTCTTTTGTAAGGTTATGGAGAAAATGGATACTGAATATGTGCTTAGTGAAGCATCTGAGAAGAAAGTATTAGGTTAATTAGTAGTTTTGATTTTGGATGGCTATTTTTTGTGGTGGCATTTATTCTCTTGTAGCATTAGAGTATTACATAAATATAGACTTCATATTAAAAGTGGATTACTGGAATTATGCTAATTCAAGGAGGAAGAAAATATATGAAAAGAGGCATTAAATATTGAAATCAGACATACTGGAATACTAGAAAGTACTTTGTCAGTAACAGTATGACATTGGATGCAGATTAGACATGGTAGATGAGAAGAACTTTCAAGGAGAAGCCCAAGAAATTTGTATCTCAAATTTGAGGAACTGTGCACAATATTATTAGGCTTGTCCGGCTGTTGTAGCACTTTTGTATTTCTGTGTAAAGACATTGCATAAATATGTTTATTGCGTGAACATGTTCTTGTATATGCTACTGATTTATATATGGATGAATGAAATGGGCAAGGAGGTGCAAAGCGGAAGATTATCTCTACTTCTTACAGAAAACAAATCCTTAATTTAGGTTTATATAGTTGCCTGACACAATATAGCCCGTTAGGAATCTCAAAAAAATATAATTATTGGATATAATCCTGATACTTAAGAAATTATAAAGGATCAGTGAAGCACAGAAGACAGTTGGCACCAGAAGAAGAAACAATTAGAAAAGAATCCAGATTAGGAACTTAACAATAGCTCACAAGCTTATCTTTGAAACTGTATTTTCTTATTTTTAGAAATTAATTCAAAATGGTGCTCACTTAAAGTAGGGAAATATTACATATCCTAGAACACCTTCTCTCATTTCAAGATTTGCCTGTTTTGAATAGTGCTCAGTAATTTGCGTATTGTAAATTCCTGGTTCCAGAAAATTTCCTAGTAGATGGATTTCTGAATTCTGGTTTACATTAATTATCTCTCACCTAAGTATATCTTTACAATGATTTCTCAAAATGATGAACACTATTACAGTAAAATATAAATTATGTAACTCTAGTGTTTAACCAGTGAAACTCCTCACTACTGAATACCCACTCAGCTCCACAGAGCATCCCTTAACCTCTCTGACAAGAACTAGAGGTTCAAAAGCTGTGCACCACGTCAGCAGTAGTAACAAATGCTGTATTTCTCAGCACTATAATAGTTCTTGGGTATCTAGCCACTAATATAATCCAGAACCTTTACTTGATTATTACAGCTATAAACTTTACACAATACACTGGAAGATTTAGTCATCTAACTATGAAATTGAGAAGCAACATGTGAACATCATCTGGCCAGTAGACAGCTGCCACCTGAAGGACAATGGCATTTCACAACAGTAAGATGCTACCATACACTAAACAAGATAGACTCCCAGATCCAACTGTTTCCTAGGGGACAGTATTCACCGCCGCTCGCTGCAAAATGAAGGGGAGGTAGAAAAAGAACAGGACGCAGTGTTGCCTGCGCCATGTTTCACCAGTTCAGCACACGCCCAAGATGCAGAACAAATAGGGTCAATATCTTCCTCTGCTTGATGAGTTTTAATGTGCGTCTCTTAGCTCAATGCTTTAGCCACTAACCTAGAGGGTTCTCTGAAATGGGAATCTTAATAGAATACACTTTAAACACTCATTAGTACAGGGACTGGAATCCAGGCTTCCAAGTCCCAAATGACTTCCTCAGCCATTAGTCTGTAGAGCTTTGCAATGGCTATTTAATTATTCTGTTCAACAGTAAGAGTAATTGAGAAAACCTTACCCTATATTCTGGCAATTAGAGAATCCAGCTCAGAGGGATTTAAGATTTTATCACACAGGAGAGATCTACAGCATGGTCTCTCTCATGCTAGGGTACAGTCCTAGCCCCTAAGTTTATTTAATAAGTGAATTTGTGGGAACAGGTAGTAGCACCTCGGCTTTGGAAAGGGCAGTAAGGGAAGGAGAGAAGCTGTATAGCAAGTTGCAGAAATGCCCACCGGAGTTGGCCATGATGGTGAGAAAGGTAGAAGAAATATTCAAGATCATTGTGTTCTGGGCAGATAAAGATATGAGCTGGGGGTTTAGCTGGTCATTGCATGTAACGCTCTGGTCATGGCCATCCTCAAAACCAAGTGACTTGATAATTTGACTAATAGAGGGAAAGCATCTCTGTAATCAAGTAGCAGATGTGATCTTACATCTTTCAACAAGTCCCCCATAAAGAAGAGATGCAGATGGACAGTTCAAATATCTCTCCCGTATTGATGTCTCAGTAAAAGAGGATATGGGAAAAACAAATTAAGCAGGGAGTATCAGCCAGTATTTACATATGCATTTGGTGATTCAAGATGAAATAGCTGAATTACAGACTGCAGAATATATAACATCTTGCTTAAGGCTACGTCCAACATCAGACAGTTATCAAATGGCCAATATGATGCCAAGGTTCCTGGGAAGACAAGTGACACTACAGACCAGTAAACCTGGTGTAAGGACTGCAAAACTGAGTAAGGACTGCAGTAAAAGAGAGAAGTAATACAAACACAGATCAACATGATTTTGGGAAAGAATAATTTTTTTTTTCTTCCCCTTCAGGAAGGGCCTTATCTGAAAATTCAGTATATTTCTTTGAAGAAGTCAACAAAATTGTTTTAACAAGGGAGAACCATTTAATACAGTTGGATTCAAAAGGCAGTTTCAGAGGACCCTGAAATCAAGATGTCTTTGCAGTAAATAGTTATTCCTTTTTTTCTCATTTTTCTTAAGCATTCAAATAGATTGTTATATGGCAAGGCCACGGCACTAAAATTTAATAAAACATTTCATTTACTGAGCAGAATAGTAAGTCACTTCATCAAAACATTTCAAACCCATTAATTCTAACAGTGTTTTTTTTTCCTCTCTCTGCGTATACACTTCAAGATTATGTTTGTAAGTACTAAAAGGATGCATAGCAGCCCTGGTAGTCTTACTGTTCTTCCACCAAGGCCCTACTGTAAATAAATAAAACAACAAAAAATGGCAGCTGAATATGAACAAACTTTGCATTAAAATACAGCATACCTTTGTTTTGCCTGTTGTGAGGATGTGAGTCCTGTGGCAGAAATACCTCCGTTAAGATGGGCAGGTGACTAGTCGGTGGGAAAAGGGAGAGGCCCCTCCAGCAAATCATTCAGGGAACTAAATCCTGAAAAATCTTTTTACATCTGATTCTAGAGGATGACTATTCACATGAGTGAGTTAGCTGGTTAATCAGAGCAATCAGATTTAAAAGTGAAACATAAATAGCCTTTTATCAAAAGTGATAGTTTCATCAAGGATGATACACAGAAAGATTCCTCCTCCTCTTTTGTACAGTGCAATTTTTTCTCCCTTTTCCTGCCATCTTGTGTGCATACAGTAGCAATAGCTTAAGTTTTATACATAACTATATGGAACAGCAGACTGATTTAATTAAAAAAAAAAAAAAACCAAACAACCAAAGGGGGGGAATAGGGTCCTTGAGTCACTTTTTAACTGACAACTGGTCAATACTTTTCATGCAACATTTTACTTCACCTTTCCAAAAGGAAACTTATGCCTAATATTTGTTGGCCGGGGGAGAAAAAAAGTTTCAGGTTTTAGGGGTTTATTCCTTTTCCATTGCACTCTATCTGTCTTCTTCAGTAAATGGGATTTGGGAAGCAATTTTAGCTGAGAATATTGATTTCAATTATACGAAGAGGGAAGATATAGAAGGATTACTGGAAGAGAAAGAGGAAAAGAGGAAGAATGTTGAGAAATGCTGATCTTACCAAAAGAGAAGCACTGCTGTAGTGGAGATACTCAGTTAATGAAAGATAAGCCAAATCCTCTTTGTATATTAATTTCTCCTTTGAATTCTCTGTCTTTCATCTAACGGGAGTAGCATTAGCAATCGACACAAAAATAATTGTACTTATCTTATAACCTTGTAAATGTAAGAAAAATAAAGGAGAAATGAAGAAATTGAACTTCAACATTTGCAGCTGGACTATTTATATCCAATCTATAAATATATAGGACATTGTTTTGTACTCCCTTTGTTTTATTGTACTCCCTCACATGGCTAAGCCAAAGACAAAAAAAGGATCTATTTTAGATTTAGTTACAGCTTTTGCAGCACTCAGTATTGTGAAAAAGACAGCTTTCTACTTCAAAACTGCTTCCCATAATATTTGTACTTTGCAGATGAGTTACAAAAGCTTTGATTTTAATTTAGGGGAGCAGAAATGAAAATTACTGAGGCATCAGAGAACTGGATAATCCTTCTAGATCTCTTTTTCAGAAATTGAGTTGAGAGCTGGATGACATAGTGTTTTTTTATCCCGTAATATGTATAACCATACCTTATGTTCATTTGCTTATTTCATTGGTCTGCTTCCTGATAACTGCTTTGCTAAAGAACGTAATCTTTCTGTATCTTTTAAACCTTTTTTTTTTTTCTTTTTTTCCAGAAATGGCTTAAAAATTTGGCTCTCTTATTTCTTGATAGATATACTTACCACTTTAAAAAGACCTGAGCTTCAGAAGGCACTGAGAATCCAGTCTCAGGTATCAGACCTTGTAAACGCCTGAAATTGGGCACTGAAAGCACTGGTTCCAACATTGTTGCAGGCTTGTGAAAGTCTTGGACTTGCTACCTGCCCTACGTAACTGCAGCTGACACAGGGAGAAATACAATTCCTATATAAAATCCCTATCAGAATTGTGCTTGAGCCTACTTTTTAGTCCCGCTTTCTGAAGTATGTAACCCAAATTCCTCACCTCAAAATCAAATATTCAGTAGGATCAAATGCCTACGAGAGCAAGTGGAAAGATACTAATTTCAATAGATGCTGGATCAAACCTGTGCAGACAGTAAAATCACCTACTCTACCCTCTTTGTATCTGTCACATTTAACATACTACATCATTGAGCCAATTCGGTGTCACAGTGCTGAGTATTGCAAAAACCTAACTTTCAGGTAGTGGAACCCCATCTTAAACACCTAGGCTCCCGGTGCAGAAGAAAGAGGAGGTTCCAAGAGCTAGCTAATAGGTAAACACAAGTGTAAAAAACATACTTTCTACGTGGCTTGTTTCTTAGGTTAGTAAGCATCAGAACCTGAAACCTTCTGAACACACGTCAGTATAAAAGCAAGCCAGAAAAAGGAACCGCATCTTCCCTCCTACGTCATAGCCTTAGGATTAGAAACTCATCTCCTACCTTTTGGAAACCCTCCCAGACTAATATTTTACTGTCTGTATCTCCTGCCAAAGTGTTGAATAAAGTCTTTGAGGAAGAAAAAGAAGGGAAAAGGAGCGTGACTGTAGAGCCTACAGGCTCCAGCATTCAGTGAGGCAGGGATTCCTGATGTCCAAGACTCTGATTTTTGTCCCTTTTCAATATGGAGCATCACCTCCTTCTCCTCTTCCAGCTGTGTTTTGAAGAAAGCAATGTCTGTGGTTAGATTTCATGAAAATACATTTGCACAACATGTGCTGTACAAAAGCCTACCAGACCACTGCCTCAAAGAGACTGATGTAGTAACATCTAATTTCTGTGTCCATATGAGATTATGTGTTGTTAACTGTTCAGCAAAGATAAAAGAATGCTTCCTGGTGTAAGAAACCTTTAGAGGCAGAAGCTAAAATGATTGTGGATTAAGTCCTGCAGATTATCACTGAACAGACCCCTGACGACCTCCCAGATGATAGTCTTTGTGAATACTTACCATATTTTGCTGGTTGCTTTCAGGTGGACAAGGAGAAGAGAAGGTATAAAAAGCCCTGTCATCTTGTGTGTCTGTGTGTTGACACACAGCAAAGCACAGCTGCAGTTTTGAGTTCCCTTGTGTCACCATTTCTTGGCATGCCTACATTGCTCCAGTGATTCAGTCTGCCTACATTTCCCATGCGACTAGCCCCTAATAAGAAAGAAAAGGCAAAATATCATATCCATGGTTCATTTGAGGTCTCTTATTTGTGATTCATTAGCAAAAGCTTTAGGGTTTTGTAAAAATACGTTTATTGAACTCAAATGAGATGGCTAACAGCAACAATGATTCTCTCTTTGCTAGTAAGCAAATATATCCTCTGCATTGAATTTTAAGTATTGGTGTGTATTTGACTATATGTGTCCCTCTAACTGCTGCTTTTTTTTTTTTTTCCCCTCATGACAATTGTAGATCTGTTAATGCAATAGATACAAATTGAATAAGCAAAATTGTTGAGAGCACTTTACCTTGAGCTAGGAGGCACAAATTGCTTGTCCAGCCAGCTCAGGTGTGTCCCACAGCCTTGTTCCCTGCACTTGCAGTCTCAAGGTGAGGAGTAGAAGGAAACATGATGAAGTCTGTCTGACCCCATTAGTGTAAAATTACCCTAAGTCTCACTACTTTCCAAAGTTTTTTTTAATCAAGCAGCATCCTCTTCCAGTCACTTGTGATTCATGGTCTGGAGTTGCCTTCAAGAGATAGAAGACTCCCTCTTTTTGGAAGAAAAAAAAAAAAAAAAGAACTGAAAAGAATGGACATAAAAGTGCAGCTTGGAACACTTTTTTTTCCAGAACTTGGGTTCAATGCCTCCTCTGCCTAAAGTAATTCTCAAGGAGAGCCCAGATCACCCTGCTCCAGACTGGGGGACAGATGTCACCCTCAGGCTTTCTTCCTGAAGCTAGGCCACAATTTGAGAAGAAACCAAAATGCACTGGATCAGAATGAGTTAATATTTCCTTGTTTTTTCTTGTATAAGCAATTACAGCAAATACATTTAAAATTTTCAGTACATGAAGAATACCAGCTTGAATACACATACTAGCAATTACTGACATTGACTATCCCTATACCATATATTGTCAGCTGTAGAAATCACTTTTTTTGTGTTGGTAAAAGAATTGAACCCTACTATCATTGCCAAACTGATTAAAGTATGTTTCCTGTTTCCTTTTCTGTATAATTTTCATGACTTCTGCTTCTGTAGTTAGAGGGTTGCCACTACCACAGGCAGATATGTGTAACTATAAACATATGGAAGCCAAAGAAAATGTTTATTTAATAAAGCTTTATAAACAGACAAAAGTATGTAAAAAGTTGGAGCACCAGCTGAGTATTTTATTTATGCAGTTCTTTGCAAGAAACACTGGCAATACAGGTTAATAGAGCTGCCTAACAAAGGCCAGAAGTGCAGGCATTTACAATGCACATAAGATAGTAGTGTAGCCATTGTTACAGCAGAGACTCGAATGTCAGTGAAGTGATTTAGCAAGAGAAAGTTTGCTAGACATTAAGACAGACAGTGAGGAGGTGAAGTTTCTCTTATTCTGTATGTGTCTTTGGCTGAGCAAGGGTAAATTATCTTTCTGTTTATATCTTCTGCATTTTCTGGCTCGGCCTAGAGGAGCTCAAAGGAAGAATCACATTTATTCAGAATTATGCTTTCCTGTGCGTCCTTACCCTGTGATTTCTCAGCACTCCTCTCTATGCCAAGTCTCTTAGGGAAACTCTGGCCCCAGCACACAGCCAGAACAAGCGAAGTGTGCTGCGTGTGCCCTGACCACGGGCCTTCGCCTGGCATTCACACAGAAACGCTCCTTTCATCTCAGCCATGTTCCCCCTTGATTCACGAAAACAGAAGGGCTTTTACATCATGCTGTAAGAGCGTTGTAATTCCTGCTTTCCCTTTAGCTACGCTAGCACAGCCAGGCATCTTTCTGTACGCGGGCCAGTCCAGTCCCACCTTCCAGTAATGCCATGGCTTACAGCCTGTAAGCTGGGGAAGAAGCGCAGTTAGCATTGCTGACGTCTCAAGACTTGGGTGGCTTGTCCCAAGCGCAGCGTACAGCCTTAGCACGTCAGAAAGCAGAGCCTGACTACCCCAGCGAGTGGACAGTCTGCTCCCTTTTCTCTGTCTGCAGTAAACTTAGTAAAATAGCAAAGCTGCTGAAGGTCAGGAAGCCACTTTGCAGCCTGAAAAGATCCTGTTTCTTTTTTCATCACTATTTGCACATAATTAGGTATGTTAGCGAGAATGCTATAGTTGAAATCCTGCCTGTCGTACCTATGTGATTAATCACATTATGCACTAAACCTTGAGAAGGGCTATACACTTGAAAGCATAATTCATTACATCTTGGTATAACCGGTATTCACAGTTCTCATTGATTTAAGCTGTTGAGTTCAGTACCTTTCATGAATAAGGCTGGATTTGACCCTAAATATTTGCCTCCAAAAATAAAATTGGTTGTAAATAGATTAAACTCAGAATCATCCAAGCTGTAGACCCCAAGATAGATAAATATTTAAAGATGTGATTTGTAATTGTGGTCTACCATTCCCCTAAGCCATTGTGAAGTGATAAAGATGGAACACTTTTGCACGTCAGTTAATTTTTGGCATCCTTCTAAAGTGAAAAGGGAACTAAAATGGTTTGGAATTTGATAACATAGTGAAAAGGATAAATATTTCCAAATAGATGAGCACAGGGCTCAACAACTGTCATTCCTTTACCATTCAACATAATCAGGCTGTGCCTGATCAGAAGCAAAAAATGGATACTTCTTTGCATAGCAAGCTCCCTTTGCAAGCAGGTAGCACCATGCCAAGCTTCCAGAACATCCCTGAGCTGCTGCATGCACTTTGTACAGTTAGAGATTTTATTTTTAAGAGGTAGCATTCTGTTTTCTCAGATATCTGTGTCCCCTGCATTTATAGAACATGCGTCTCAGGTTTCATTATTTATTACTCTACCATCATTCACCCTGTCACCTGTTCAGCCATACGAAGCATCAAATGCAAGCACGCATGAAGGTAGGGAAATCTTCATATTATCTGTTGATAAATAAGTGACATGAGTATTAACATAGAATGGAAGCATTAACATAATTGACAGCCTTATATGACAGCATGGTAGCCATCCTAATAGGAGTGCACTGCCCTTTAATGATATTCTAAAAAATTTCTGAAGTAGGTGAACACTAAAACAGTGTCTGATACAACATGTAGGTACTATGCTTGGTTCTTTTTCTGAAAACAAATGAAAAAAATAAAAAAGAACAACAACAACAAAAACCCCACCAAAACACAACTGTTATACAGTAAAGTCAAGCTTGTCATAATACACCATACTGCAAACCCTCATCCAGACAGGACAACCCACTGCTCTCTTGCCACCATAAGGTTCTGCGGAATAGTCACATCTCCCACCACATGACTACAGAAGTTGGTCTGGGATTTGAATTTAATATTGGGCCAGACTGAATATTCATGTCTACACACACATACACACTTACCTTTCTTCCCCACCCCCTTTAAACAAGATAACCCCAGTTGGCACTAGACTTGAGAGGGATTTGACACCTGAAGCTTGCTCTGACACTGTTAGACTTGCATTATTTTCTATAAGGGATCTGATGTAGTCCTTGAGCAATTTTGCATTCATGAATCTAAGCTAAAAAGAGACTACCGCAGTGCTTTTATGCACAAGCATTTCTACATCTTCTACGAAATTACCTCATTTAAAACAAATTAAAGAACAGGTGAAAGGTTCTCACTTAACACGGGACTGCTAAAGACGATTATTCAGTTTTAACAATTTTGCAGTGGCTGCCAAGCATTTCAGAAATGAAGTAAAGGCCTGGGACAGGTTCTGTTTGCTGTTAAAGGCATTGTTTCATGCAGATAGTGCAGTCTTTCCAGAGGTGACTCACAGCAGAGTCTAGCCTTCACACAAGGGCTTGTGCTACCTCAGACTCCTGTTACTCAGTGAACAAAAGGTGCTTGACATTCTCTAGTACCCTTCTAAGAGATGTACTGTATTAATTCAACTGAGTAAAAGAGTGGAATACAGACTGTGCCTCTAGCTCAAGTACAGAGCACAGACTAGGTATTTCAGTCAACTGGATTTAAGCCCTTCTTATTATATTGTCATTTGATTAAAGCCATAGGTGGAAAAAGATTCAGGTCAAACTAACCCTAAAACTAACCCTTTTCAGTACAGTATCTCGCGCTGTTCTTACAAGTTGCATTCTTTGTGGCCACAGGTCAGGCTAGAAGAATCATAGCAGCCTAGACCTGGCAATGGCAGAAGGAAAGGCATCACTCACTTTTGGGGTGAACTGCCCTGATGCCTTCCCAACAGTTGAACAAGCCAACTGCATAGCTCCTGGGTAACTGTCAATGAAATACCAAGGTAATTGTCGTGTGGTTTTTATATGCACTTGTTTAATGTGTTTGTGCAATGGGAAACACGGAAACACGGAAATAAGGTGTTAGGCATCCCTACCTGTAGTATAGAAGGGCTGGATTAAAAAAAAATCATTATATAACTCTTACTTGATGAAAAGCCAAATTTTGGTAGAGACAAAAGTCCAGCTTCGAAACTGCATATATTAAGTAGTACTAAGCTCTTGTAGTACCAAGATCTTATACTGCCAGGATAGCAATTACAATAGGGCTAGATGGGCACCAACCATGGCTGAGGCTGGAGACAACCATGACATCAACAGGAACTTATCATACGCAGGTGAAATAGAAAACAAAACCTGTTTATAAATGCTCCTTTCCCAGCATTTATCTACCCTGACAGCCATGAACAGAAACAGCAATTACATCTCTTTTCAACCCATCTCAAAGCACTTGTCTTTAAAACATGGCTCACAGCCCGTTGTTCCTTCTGAAACGGCGCACAGAATTATATCACACCTCAGCTCTCAAACAGAGAGGTGGGCACAAACTTGGGCCCAATCCAAGGAAGTGCAGGTGACTCCTGTAACTCCTTGGAGGCCACTTAAAACTGTATTTCAAAACTTCAGTGTCAAAGCCCTTGAAACTTGTTGGTGGCTTTGCAAGTAGAAAAATGACAGCAGAGCAGACGGGAACTAAGGGAGTCCAGTGCAAGCTGACAAATTATTTTTATTGGCAGAGCATAAAGTATACAACTACCAAGAAGATATGAAAGCAGAGACTCCACTAAGATTTTACTGTGGGATCAGCCCTTACTTAAGGATGAAATGTATGCCTGAATAACTTCTTTCCATTTCCCCAAATATTTTTTTTTCAGTAAAAACCCAGTATATCTCTTTGTTCCAGCTCTTTCCTGGAGCACATATAATAGAGTTTTATGTGATAAGTCTCTGTAGACTGGATTCATCAGGCTTATATAAAGCTAGCGGAGTGCCAAAGAGCAATCTAGCCAGCACTGGCTTTCTATCAGACAACACTGGGATGAAATGTCATCCAGTCAATTCCCTTAGCCAATTCCTTCTGGCATTCCTGACACCAGTTTGTCTAGCCTAAAAGCCACAAGTAAGGGAAAATACATTGCCCTCAAACACAATCTCCTCAAAGGCTAAAAAAATCTTAGCAAACCTTTGTAGATAGACAGTAGATGAAATACCTCCTACTTTATCGAGAGTGTTGACTGCCTCTCATGACCTTTCCCTAAGTGTGCTGCAGAAATACAGTCTAGGTGGAAGCTACCATGAAACAAAGAGAAAATTGATTAGAGAAATTATAGTCAGAGTAGTTCTTAATGATTCACGATTAAATTGTAAAAATATATCAAATAGGTTTTCACATTAATGATCCGAATCCTTGAGTAGACAGTGCACTTAATAAGTTCATGTGTGTATGAAGTGGAAAAGATTGCACTCACTTTGGCAGATAGAGAGCATTTAAAATTGTCTTGACAAGGAAATAATCTGTGCACAGTATTATCCTTCTGGAGGAATAATCAACTACAGAAGTTCAACTTGAAAAATATCTATGCAGCAGCTTTGCAGGAAAGAAGCTGAGGATGGAACACAAACCAAAGAGGCTTTGCCAACTCATACTTCTGAAATATGGCATCACCTGAGGTATTAGTAGGACTGTCAGTAGTCAAGATAGACTTAGGAACCCACATGAGTAAAAGCCTTTCTAATGAGAATACTCTGTTCCAAAGTACCACAGTTTAGAATTACATTAGTGGAAAGCTTCCAGAAGAGACTAACAACAACTGGAAACATAAGGGCCAGGGTGAGTAGGGGAGTCAGAGATGACAGGGATATTTATTTAGTCTAGGGAGAATACACTGCAATGAGAAAATTAATAAACATTTCCCTGTGTTTTCTGGATCTTGAAGGAGAAGCAACAATCCTGAGTTGCAGAAAGATTAGATGTCTTTGATTTTGTGGATGGTTAAGGGTAAGAATGGATTATCTAGGAAAGATTATAGCATCTGCTGGAAAAGAATTTTGTTAGGAAACTTTTAGGCAGAGTTCCTGAGGTTGGGAATGAACTAGGTAAACTTAAGGGTCCCTTTTAGTCATATTCTTTGTTGTTCTATCTATAAGAGGTGAATATCCAACTTCTGCACTCTGCTAGTTTTAGAAAAGTTTATGACATATTCCTGGCCCAACGTATACAATGGCTTACCAGCTTAGATCATTAATCTCCTGCTTCGGAGCTCATGTACACAGAACATGCCATTCTTACCGCAGTCAATAGTGCTGTCTCTCACTGGCCTCTCCAGCACCACCATTGAAAACCTGTGTTTCCTGACATACCTTGTGTTTGTCTCCCTGACACATTACTGAAGGGACAGATTCCTTTTCCAAACCCATGGTTGTTTGGCTTTTAATTAAGACTTATTTTTAAAAACTTCCAATAATGCTTCAGCCATAGTTTTTTTTTTTTTCATCAGCAGCTCTACGGTGGTGACACGATTTATAAAGTTTCATCTACTGGCACACAAAGACAGATAGTTCTCCCTACACAACATTTCAGGACTCTGGTGTTATGCCAGTGTTGTGTGATGCACATGTGAGCAACATTGTGTTTGCATGCCCATTGGAGAACAATATGCAGTGCAGCACAATGCCATGTGTCAGCTTTTGTCTGCTGATGGCAGTAATTGCTTGAGCCAAATGCATCAATGCATGAGAACAATAGATTTCTTTTTTTTTTTTTTTGCTGTTTCTAATTTAGTGTAACAAATGGTTTTCATTTATTTCAACTATAGTTAGTTCTGGTAATAAAGTTGGACTGATACCCACAGAAAACAAAGCTGTGTGTTCTCTTCTCTGTTGACGCTGCAGAAAAACAGCTTTAAGACAAAACAAATTTAAACATGATGTAGGTAATCTATCTGATGAAAAACCTCTTACATTCTCCTCTCTTCCTGCTATCATCATAGAATTATCTTCAATAACGTATTTTTTTTTTCCCTCTATAGGAAATTGCATAACATTGCTGAGGACAAGTTCTGATTCTATTTTACAAGAATGATCCATACTTTGGCTGAGGGAATGACAGTGTCCACTACTCGTAAACTTCTCTCAAATCTCAGGCTTGTCGGCCTCTCTATTTCCATAGCAATACTAGATAAAGAAATTTGTCCAGTTACTGGTGCATCTCCAACCTCACTGCTTCAGAAAAACATTTTAAAAGTAGTGAAAAATAAATTCAGACATCTGAAATAAGCCTTCAGCATGGAGATGCCAAGGCTGGATTAATAGATATTAGAGGACAGATTACTTCAAAAACCTGACTGGAACACCATCTTACATGTGCATCCCAAATTGTCTTAATTTACCAAAGACGAATGAAACTTAACAGATCCATAAATCAAGGTAATGGGGTAATACTAATGGCACAACTGTCACTTTCTATCTCTAGCTCACTAGAAACTGCTACTCCCCAAAGAAAACCTGATTGCAGTAATCTTGCTGCGTATCTTCTCCATCCAGGACTGTGGTAAACCTTGTATGTCAAAAGCATACACAACTACGAATGCAAAAAAATATAGAAATAGTTTGGTTGTCATATGGCAGGCCAAAATCTGTCTCAGATTTACCATGCAAGGCTCTAGTTTGTTTTCATGCAGATTTTCAAACACCTGGTTACTCCACAGGCACATCCCTCTCTAGGAGTCCTCTAAAGCCACTGCATTCTTCTGAATCAAGGCAAAGCCCATACGCGAAACAAGAAAGAACCAGAAAGAGAAATACTTCTCTTTGAGGCCTTCATGGAGTGAATTTCTAGAACAGTTCAGTTCACTCTTGCCACATTGCAGAATTTTCCCTGTAGAAGCTCTCCTGACAATAACCATGGAAGGGGAAAAGGAAAAGACATGTGCTGTGCAGTCTCTCTCAGTTAGATTCTTCTGTACAAGCACAGAAGAAAAGACTAAAGCTCCTTGCAGTCCACCAGACATCCTTGATCTGCAAACCCAGTTTGCTAAGGTATTGCCTAGGTAACAGTTGCTTTAGAAATTTCCTAATGCAGATTAACACTCTGGGCAACCACTTATTCAGTAATTCCAAACCAAATCCTTAGCGTACATCAGTGTTCCAGACCTCTTGTGATTCTTCTGTGAGCTGCATAATCTATGAACGAGTTGGCACACAAACGTGTGTGCTAATTAATAGATTCATTATCACAATGTGATACACATCACCAAATTTTTACATTGTCTTTGATCCAACAGTCACTGGCAGTGTTACAATGCACGGTAAGTAATTTAAGTTATCATATTATTATCCTTCTATGCATGTTTAAAATTTGCATAGCTGCAAAACATTAATTTTGTTCACAGTTGGGCTTTCTGTACACTGATGTCTCACTTGAGTAGTTTAAAGCAAGAACTGAAATGTCTTTGCCAAAACTTTTCTTTATTTATTTTCAACACCCCTGAGTGACATTTTAGCTTTAAATACTTCCCCTTGATAATGAGCAGGAGGCATTGCTGATTTCGGATCATATTGCCTCTCTTCTTTTTTACGGGGGGAGAGCAAACTATCATTTCAGTCAGTAGAATATTTGAATTAATTATTTGCATGCATCAGTCAGCAACTAAAGTAGCAATTAAAATGCCAGTATATGTTCATGTCTTATGAATGAAATTCCATATAAAAACAATTAAGAGATGCAGCTTTTCCACCTGATAGCTAAGTGCTTGATCTTTTACTACTATGGTAGACAAAACATCTCCATCCACAGGCCCTCTCCACCCTAAATTAGAAGGAACACCCATGAAAAGTGTGTGGTCATTTTGCTCATGGCAGAGAGTATCTGTTGTGCTCTTGCCTTGGATCTATATGTTCTTTTAGGAAGACTAAGGCCAGTGAAGTTCTCTGGAAGGAGGCCAAAGGAGAGGGCTTTGCCACAAGCCAAAGCACTGTCTCAGGGGGAGATGTTCCAGCAATACAAGCATTTGGCTGGCAAGAGAGTGATGGACAGTGAGTCTTCTACAGACCCTTTTTACTTCTATTCTGTCCAAATTTGTTGGTTAATGTTTTCTTTATTCCAAAAGAGTTACGTTTCTGGCTTTTTCAATCAAAAATGGGATTTTGTGATTTTGAAAATCTTTTAGTCTTCCACTGGGAGTTCACGATAAGGAGAAGACCACGTTAGCCTCCCATCCAAATGCCTATAAAGCAGTGTATCTTTGTTGTTGGAAACAGTCAGATGATAATTCCCCATCACTTTATAATTTAATACAAAACATGAACATCATACAGCATCATGGTCATCAGGCGATCTAAGCACGGTGTATTGCAGGCACTTGTAACAAGGTCAGTGCATGCTGCGAAATGAAGTGAGTAACAGCAATGAATAAATGATGCATGTAGAAAAAGAAATTGGACGAGGAATAAAGTCAAAAGACAGGTTTTGATTTTCAGTGGCTATAGAAAAAGGATTTATTTAGGGACTGTGTTTTGTGGGCGTTTTCCCTTTTATAGTTTTTAAAACAGGAAAGTTCTCTTGCTGCATCAAACAGAACTAGCAATACATTAATCTTATGAGCAAGGATCTACTTAAATATCATACAAATTTTCACTCCAAGTTTGGCCTAACAAACAACTGCACCTTATTCAAACAAGTGTAAAGAATGGAGAAAAAACATAACAGGAAAAAATAGCACAACCAAAAAAGCCAAACCCAAAATGCCTCTCTCTACCAACAGGACAATGGAAATGTTAATTTTAGTATCTATAGTTACATTAAAAGCATGAGATAAATGTTTCTGGTTTATTAGAACAAGACTTGCGAAAATGACTTAGTCCTACTTCCACTAAAAAAAAAAAGTGGGAAGCCTTACATGGCAGCATTTTGAGACTTGCGTTCAAAACTTTAGTTTTGAGTCAATTAATACATGTTACATTTCATACAACATAACGTTCAGCAGAGCTAGCAGGAAATCACCCTACTTTACTGACATTTCCAAATTTATGTTTGTCCCAATTCAGATCACAAAATGTTGATGTTACCTAAAGAAGGGAAAGTTCCCAAAAAAATTTCAGAGGAAAATATTGAATATATGCAAACACCTTCCTAGTACAAGCAAAATAAATTTATATTTGTTTGTTTGTTTGCTGCTACTGCATGTAGAGAGAAAATTAAATTGTAGACCTCAAATCATTTACCAATTTATCAAAATCAATATCAGAATACCTGGTGGTAAACAACGTCTTTCAGCCTTTCCTCATATACTTCCATCAAAACAAGATGGGAACCAGTGACAGATGCTCACTGAAGCAATTGCTGCCATGGTTGAAGACGTTATTGCCTGAAGTGAGAGTTTAATTCCTAAACCAGAACCAGTGGAGTGAATCACGCTCTTCCTCCTTCTCAGCATGAGGTCAGAATCTTGGTTAGGTTAATATGGTTTTTGTTGTCTTAGAGGTAATGATGAACACTAGAAAGATCCTTTCCATCCATTTGCTTAAAGTTCTGGCAAATATACAGTAGCAAACCATCCTAGGAAAATGGTTTTTTAATGCACTGCATTTCTGACGTGAACATCTAAGTGAGGTTCTACTAATCATGAAAATACAAACACTCAGAGGAACTTTTAGCAGCATACTAATAAAACATGCTGCAGACTAGCCCTTTTTCTTTTCCTTTTTCTCTCATGAGCTGTCTCCTGCTTCCCACAGGCTGCTGTGAAGCCTTGCACATGCACACAAGGTTGTGGGCTCCTTTTATCTTTGGCAACCCATCCAAAGCTTAACACGAATGCTGAAAGCAGTTACATTAACAGCAAATGCGACTTAACAGTCCAAACTTTCCAGCACGCAAACTCCTTTCTTTAGCGAACATGAAACAGTGGATTTGAGCTAGCCAAGGTCTGGACTTGAAAATTAATTGAAAAAGTAACAGCAGCCCTTGCCAGCCTAAAGCTAATAAGCCGTACAGCCACCTTCTGTGCTTATTACACTTCCTCTCCTGAAGAGAAAGAGGATGTTTAATGTTTGCTAGGGACACATGGCATTGAGCCGCACAGCTTGTATCCCATTACTTTGCTCCACTTTTCAGCTAGTACCAGTAGCTCCATTCTGCTGCCTCTAGCCAACATTACAAAAAGGGACAATCAGGGAGCCAAACCCACCTTCCAGCAACTGCTCATGCCCAGTGCAGCACAGAATGGGGACAAGCAGGTTTAATCCCCCTTACTTACGGTGTTTTGGTGATACAGCAACACAGCGTACAAACACCTAGTGACTACAGAGCACGGGCATGGAGAGCACCCTGGAGTAATGGAAACTAAACTGTGTCCAAGGAAACCAAATCTCAAGTCTTGAGACCGGTGCTAAGATTTATTTATTTATTTTATTGCTTTTATTGCTTAGTCAGATATAATTGAACCGGTCATGAATAAAAAAATCCTAACAGGACGTGACAAAAACCAGAAAAAAGGGAGTGATATTACTGGGTACACATGCTGCAGTGATACAGCGACTGACTGTACACAGGTGCTGCAGACAAGGTATTTCTTGATATCCTTCTAGAGCTGTGACCACCTGCTGAACCACTTTTGGGCAGGTCTGTCGGCTAAGTGTCCAGTTGGAAGTGGAGGAAACTGACCGCTGTCATATTGTCACATCGCAACCCTAAACTGTGGGCCCGTTACACTTAAATGGTGGGCACTGAATGCCGAGTTTGTTTAACAACAAGCTGTTGGAAATGGAAATATGCTAGCGTTGCATTGCAGAAAGTGCATGAAGAAACACAGGTTATTCTTAATGATGAAATAAATTATACTTTGATAAGCCAGAGGAAAAAGCTGGACTGGCTACACAAACCAGAAAACAAAGTGAAATTTGCAAGATTAGTTTGTGTTTTACTAACAGTCAGGATTAGATCAACCGAAGCAAATATATATATTTTAAAAATCTTAAAAATGTCTTTATGAAGTTATTGCAGCAATATTGGCAGCAAAACCAACTAGTTAATCAAAGCTGAAAATTCCAGTTATGCTGTTCTTAGAGCTTCTTTTGAAAGCCCCAAATAAGAAAATTATCAAACCTTAGAGGGAAACTGTATGACTCTTGAGCAGTTTTAAACATATATCTATTCTCATGCAGTAGGATAACAAGCTTTATTTTTGAAGGGTTTTTTTGTTGTTGTTTTAATTTGAAGAGGGTTCTAAAACAGACTTTTTTTGTCTGTGAGAGTTAAGTGATTAAAAAAAATCCTCCAAGTAATCACTGGTCAATTAAAAATAATGGTGATATGTATATCCATCAGCTAGCAAAATTCTGCTGAATTTCATTTTAATTTTCCCCATGAACGAGTCCAAGCTGATTTGACATCTGGCTTGATCTGATTAGAGACTGGGCCTAGGTTTGTTTAAATCGGCTCTACATTTTTTTACAAATGTGCTTTTTAAGTGGAGTTGGGAAGTAGGTTGCAAGGAAGAGCAAGATGAAGTGGGTCTGAAAAAGACCTGTACATCTCCAGCCGGGATAATATTATACAGGAGACGCATGTGAGAATTTTAGCAAAAAATACACACAACTCTAGCCTATGCAAAATGGCCTGGTAGGTTTTTTGTTTAGTTATTTTTTTCTTTTGCACAGGTTGTTTTTATTAACTAGGGCTTTATTTCCAGGATGGTAAAGGTGGGGTGCAGCACAAAGCCTGACAGAGCCTGCCAGGCATCGTATCAGCCACCACGAACACAAAGGTGCAGGAAGGCACCCTGTGGGGAGGAAGCCGTTTTCCAAGAGAATTGCAAGACAAGCTGCTGGATTTTTGTTTGTCTTCAAAAGCCACCAAACTTAGGTAGCAAAACAGATGGGAGGAAAAGACAGAATTTAAATTTGCAGGGAGATCCCTTGCATCCACAGGGGGAGCTGGAAGAAATGCTAAGAGAGCACAGAGCGTTACAGCTTGACAGAGAGGGGAAAAAAGCCCAGAATTACGATAAATGTTCCTCATGCTGTGCACATTGCTAGCTATGAAGCCCTCCTATTGCTCATCATACCATTTTATCTTTTCCTCAGTTCAGAAAACTATATGTGTCCCAAAGAACTCCATACATTTTTACATGTTCCCACATTATCAGCGCAGTGGAGCTCATATCTTGGGCTAGGATAGTTTAGTGCAGCAGGAATAAGAAAACAATAATAACAATGCTGATATTCTTTACAGATCCTGTAGGATGTGAAGTTTAAGGATTGTCAAGCAGTTAGTGTTACTATGGGAACTGATTTCTTGGTTAGTCACACATTCAATGTATTTATCTCACTCTGCACTTAAACATGAAAACTGTTCAGTGATTTTGTTCCAGGGCTACCTGAATTGCATGGAAAGAAGCGTTCAGCTTATTAGAAATTAATCCACTGCAATATGCAAAGTTTTGTTTTGTTTTGTTTTTCTATAGTAACACATTAAATTAAACCAGGCTACAGTATTTTCTGATGTCAGTTGAATGTACTTGTAATTCCAACAGCCTTAAGGAGTGACAGAGCAATTACACTTCCAAATTGTGACAGTCCCCGCAAGGCTGCAGAAACAGTAGTGCCTAAACTGGTGCCTAACTAGCCTACTCTGTGGAAAATTCCCAATGGCTGTTATTTCCTATAGAAGGGATAGTTTTTCTCTTCTTACTGACCAAGAACAATTTCCTTAAGATAAATTAACATCACTTCACAAATGACATCAGACAACAACAATGAAAGTTCCTGTAGGTCTAGGATAACTTTTATGTCAGAACACATATGCATTCATCTGAAGAAGTTCCAATATTTGCCTGCAACACGGGAAACAAAACTACCAGGACTCTGCAGTAGTTGGTACAGACTACACTTGAACCAGGGTTAAATTTAAGTGTTATGAGTTTCTCTCATAGGTTCTCCTCTCACATTATCTACCCTATTGAGTTATGCCACACAACTAAGGTAGAAACAGGGGAGAAAGATGAACAGGCTTTGATCTCTCCCCAGCCCAAATGCACTCTTTTGTAAAAATTATTTCTTTTTTCTCCAAAGAGCTAAGAGAATAAATTGTCACCCACTTTTGGAGAACCAAAAAATTGCTCATTTAGAATACTGTTTGATTCTTCTTTTATAACAATGTACATCAAATATTTGTGGATCCGAGGCAAAAAATGAATCAGGACTCAGGTAGCATTTTTTAACTTTTCCAATTCACTAAGAGATCTCCAGTGTTCAAGAATTTTGCAGAGGTCATCCTCTTGTCCTCCACAAACATTTTCTCCTCACTCTCACAATTAGAATAAATAAATAAATATATATTACATATATATATCTCTCAATAATATATACAAAAATCAGTGTTTCAGACTCCCTGTATGAAAATCAAGAACAAAACTTAATATGTTTACATTTCATATATGTCATAGATTTTAGGCATCCTAGAAGAAAACAATCATTCTGGAAATTTTATTCAGCTTTTATTGCTTTGAAATTGTTATAAAACATAATACCTGTAACATTCTGCATATAAATTACCTTTTTAAACTACCCTTGCAAGTCTCAAATCATCATCCTAGGTACACTGCAATAAAAGATGTTAGTAAAGGGTGGGAATGTGGCCCTTGTGAGGTATGCATGTGTAAGAAAAACATATTTGTTTTAACTGCATGTTCTCTGAAGAGTGATAAATTGTTGTTGCAGAAACGTACGACTCTTGTGTCTCATTAGGCTACATCAGAAGTGACAAAATACAAGGTTCTTGCAGAGCTAATGGCATAACAGCAGATCATCCACAGACTACACCTTCTAGCTACTGGGAAACTGATAATCAGATGATCCCCTGGGATCCAATTCAACAATAAAATCTACCAAACTAACAACACAAAATCCCACAAAAGATTACTGAATGCCCAAATGTTTGCTGATACACTGCAAAAGCAGGTGGGCAGAATTTAAACTGGTCCCTTGATGATTATTAACTGCAATATCTAGTATAATCTGGCCTGAAGATTGACCGCTTGACAGAGGTTAGACGACAAAACTTATCTTCCAGGGCTGAGAGCCCTAAATCCTCAGTGTTTCTGCATACCCCGCTTTCCTCTGTTTCTCTTCTGTCCGTGGGATATACAGGAGTTCTCAAGTATGTTGATTATTACAATCTTTAATTTTAAAAATCATAGAAAATAAAAAGGTGAGATTTTTTGCCAGATAACTAAAGAAATTAACCTACAAGAGGGCTTGAGGGCAGGGATGGAGATAAAGAACAGAATCACTTGCGCTCAGCAGTACCTGAACATGGAGTGTCAGGAGGGAAATGGCAGGAAATCACACTTTTACTTCGAGTTCTACTTTTTAATGTTTGTAGCTTAGAGTCATAAGTAACAAAAGCAATTTATGAACAATCAGAAACAATCCTATTTTAACAATCTAGGACCAGTACAAATGCCTTGCTCTAAGTGACCATAACAAATTGGCAGGACTGCAATTTTCTAATGTTCGTGGTATAAAAATCCAGTGGGGTGGGGGAAATGGTGTTTGCCATTAGGCTCAGAGATCAGAGAGAACTGACCATGTCATATACATACAGTGCAGTACATTTTGTCATCCTCTTGATGACCTGTGGCAGACCTCGATCACCACAGTGACAATTTCACTGAAGTATGTGACATGGAAATAGAGAGTGTTATTTTGCCTCCAAGTCCTGGGCCATTAACACATTTGGGAAGGAAAGGAGTACTTCATAGTACTTGTCATATTATCATACCTGTTGCTGTAAAAAATAATTTTCCATTAGCAAATGGCAGCACTGATTCTTTATCCTATCCAAATCCCACTCCCACTAAAACTGACAGAATAAGCAGAGGCACATTATTCTCGTGCAGTTAAATTTCCAATGATGTGCCTCTCAGTGAACATTATTTCCATTTAACATATGACAACCTGCTTGAAGGTATCAATTTTTCCATGTGTTTTGAGAAAGGAAAGCAAAATCACAAGTCACAGCAGTTTTGAGTCATGCTTCTTCAGAAAAGAAAGACATTGTCATTGGCTCATAGAAAGTTTTCCAACACAGCTGCTTTTCCTGGATCTTTGACAGCAGAGCTGTGCCTCTGA
>VXAK01008806.1:0-32741 GCA_013399435.1 Arenaria interpres | reverse complement strand
GTGTGTGTCTGTGTGTGTGTAGCCGCAGGCGCTGTACCAGCGGTTCAAAGGGGCAGACACTCTTTACTGGCTGGAAAAGAGAGAGAGGAGGGGAGGGGGAGCGGGGGGGGAACAATAGGAAAAAAGAAAACCCTCCTCCTCCTTTCCTGAGGCAGCGATGCCTAGAGGGAGCCGGCGAGCCTGCCGCCCCTGCCTATAGGCTGCGGCGTGATAAGCAGCCCAACGCCTCCTCCTCGCCCCTTCTCTCCCCCTCTTCCCGTGTCCCCCGGCCCGGTTTATATCATTCCGGGCCTCTTCGGGCAGGCCAGGCCCCCGCCATGCGCCGCCGCCGTGGAGGGCAGCTCCAGCCGCCGCCGCCCCCCCTCAAGACCTCCGCGGGGCCTCGTCGCAAAATGGCGGCCGACTCCGCTGCCCTCCTGATGTGTAGGTGAGAGGTCTGAGGCAGGAGAGAGAAAAGGAGTATTGGGGGGGTGGGTCGGAATAAAATTCCAGCAGGAGGGGAAAAAGGAAATGCAACTAATGATACCAAGGGCTTTTGCATATGCCTGTCCTAAGGAGTGATGCCCCATGTGCCTAATTAACACCTGTGGGCTGCTGTGCGGGGAGGGAGAAGCAGACTTGTTCCTGCCCAAATTAGGGTGGCTCTGTGAGGTTGGGGTCCAAACAAAGCTCTGTCAGGGTGCCCTGGGGCTGGCCCCCCTGCAGCGTCTATGTTGATCCCCCTGTGAAATTGTGCCCCATTAATAATTCCCTTCCTCTGTTTCACAATGCATGGCCCATGTTTCTGATCTCGTGTTGTTCCACCCATCAGTTTAAAAAATTTCCATTTTCCTTTCAGGCTTTGCTTGTCCTGAAGTGGATCTTTCCTCCTAGACTTAAGTACCCACTTTTCTGAGACCCATCTCCTCTAAGTGGCATATGGACTCCAAAGCAAGAAAATAATCCTTCCAGCCCTTGACGTTTACACAGGAGGGATAGAAGAATAGTGATTGTCCAAATGTGATTTTATTCTTGAATGAAAAATAAGGACATTTACTTTCTCCGTTGGGCTAACTAAAAGTGCATGCAGCAGAGAGGAGCACTTAATCGCTACAGAAAGTAAAGAGTTTCTTCTGGCTGCTGCATATGGGCTAAACCAGAAACATTTTATATTTCTTGTCATCTGGAAGAACCTTGGCACAGATTTAGAGAAAGTAGCCAGTTGCAAGCAACCTCTGTATCTGCTCCATCAGTGTCTGCTACCAAGGGATGTCTAAATCACCCCTGGAGAGCTGTATTTTCTCGCAATGAAAGTATACATGTTTTTTAAGTAGATAACCGTTGAGTGCTTTCGATTTCTTAGAAACAAAATAACTTTAGGCTGGATCTCTGCAATTTTATTTTCCCTGTGAAGTTGATCCTACCCTATCAGCTTACACAGGCATATAGTCATTTCTCTCTAACCATTTCTTCACAATTGGACTCAGAAGGGATATTCTTTACAAATGGCACAAAAGGCACTTCTATATAAAGCTATAAAAAGCACTGGTTGATAGCTGCCTCAGGTAAACCTTGCTTTCCAAATGCAAGTTGTCCAAAATCTAGATTATTATACCTTTGGTTTTATCTAAGAAGTGCATTTTTTTTTCCCACAGATCCAAATATGATTGAGCCCCTTATTGGCTTTGCATTATTGGAGAACTCTTACAGTGCACCAGTTTGGTGATGTCTACAGTTTTCAGACAGGTCAGTTGGGTACCTAGAGTAGAAGACAATGACATTTCACCAAATATCCTTTAAGGAAAAAATAATACTTAGAATTCTAAAACAAATTTAATAATATAAAATTTTACAACATTTTTCATTTGAATTATATCACTGGTAATGGAAAAACACTAATTTATTTGTCTAGAATATTTCCTTGCCATTCTAGATTGTTACCTGCTATATTCATCAGTGTTTTCTCAACATTGTTATGTTAGGATTTTAGAGGGCTTCATTTTTCCTTTTGAGTCTTTTTCCTTCTTAGTGTTCGTGGGGTTTTTTGTTGTTTTTTGGTTTGGGTTTTTTTTTTTTTTTGGGGGGGGGTGTTGGGGTTGGGGTTGTTCCACTAACTTCAGAGATAAATCTTGCCAAGTTTTAGAAAGCAGGCATCCTTAAGCTTTTACTTGGCTTCAGTAGCACTTTTCCTGACTGTGGGATCTAACTGTGGTTTTTATGAGTTTGTAATTTGGAAGGTATCTATGGGAAAGCATTGTACAGTCGAGACTCGGATCATTGCCTTTGCAGTTTCAACCTTGGACTTCAATTGTGGGAACATTCTGCTGCTGATGGGAGGATGCTGCCTACACGGGGCCATAGACAAAGGCAATATTTAATTTTTATATCAGGTCTAATATAGAAAATTTTCCTGATGTAGCAATATTGGTTGCAGATGTTTAATTTTTCAAGTCATTTCTCTTTAAACCAAGTCTCAAATGTAGATGCAATTCTACTGTCATGTAATTATTTTGCTGACACAATTCATTTTCTAAACCAACTTACGCAGAAACCCTTTGCCTTTGATATCTGTGTCAAAATGGGTATCCCATACTGAAACTCAAATTTGATTTACTATGCAGTGCCAGAAATTACACTACTGTAGTTAAAAGTGTACCTCCTTCTCTCATAAGTTCATGTAAACACTCATTTCTAACTCTTAAGGTATCTTAACGTACCCTAATGTGCATGGCATTTTATTAAGGGTAGATTATCTCTTTCCCAGCTTAAACATCAAGAATGTTCCAGAAATTTTTATTAGTGTTTTTCCTTTTGAAAACTTCACAACTGATATTTGACAGTTTGAACAGTCTTTATTTTCAAGCCTGAGTTCTGCCTGTCCGTGGCATTCAAGCTGAATTAAAGGCAACGAAGCTTTCTATTTAAAACCAAAAAGAAAACAAAATCCCTCACAGACAGGTAATGGTGTTTTGATGGAAAATGCATTAAAGTGCTTTAAGCAAAAAGTGGATGTGTCTGGTTTCTGCTGAAAGATCTAATGTTCTGTGAGTATTACCAAGCTCCTTGTGGTACAGTCTTGAATAGATGCTTTTGGTTGGTTTTGTTTGGGTGTTTTTTGCGTGGTTGTTTTTTTTTTAAAAAACTCAAACAAAAGCCTTGGATATGAAGGTGATACAGTGCAGTCTTGGCAGTGTTACTAATTTTTATGTTGCTCCTCAGTGTCTCCGTATCATTCATCTGGTAGCACATTTGGTTCTTGGCCAGAGGGCAAGACTTCAGTTTCAGAACAAGACCAAACAAGCATTTGTTTTTATGCCGTCAGTGCTTTAGTGCACCATTAGCTTGAGAGCAAGCTTTTCTTCCAGTGAGGAATTGCATCCTGGTATCCTCTAAATACCTACTATTCCTCCCAGTATAAGTGTTAAGAAATAAAATTTGATCTTAAGGCTCAATTTGGTGATTAGCACAAGAGAAGTTATCTTTTCCTCTGGGGAAAAAAAAAAAAAAAGTGTGGAATATTGTATGGGGGTATGATTAGCAAGATGTCTTTTGTATAAGAGAAATACTCCGTTGAAACAAAGGTTTGGAATTTAAGTGTATTGCTGTGTTTCATGCGTTTCTCATTGTGACTGTCCAATTGTTAGATTGACCATCAGTCACAGTTTCCCTATTTTACTGGGGTGTTTACTTAAGAATAAGTGGGCATTAAGGAAGAAGTATCACCATGGGCAATGTTCTACCTATACCGTGTACCATGTATTCCTGATGGCACTGTTGCCTCCTTACTTGATGTGAAATGTATTCCATGGGAAGATCATATTGAGAGCCTGGTTGATTCTGTCTGAGCCAAAGACAGTTGATGTGTACCAGTCAAGGGATGCTGACCTGACTGAGTTTACAGGGCTTTTACAGCTGCCCTAAGGCTGTGAATTGACTGCGTTACTGTGTCCCACTACCAGCTGTGGTTACTGTATCACACCACCAGTGTTTGTTCTGGATCAGGATGAGCATATGGTGACATTTTTATGGAATTAGCCAGAGTGTATTAAAAAAGAGTTTTTAACAGATTTAGATCTTTATGTCAGCTGCTTGAAAGTAGGTGATATCTGATCTGGAACAAACTGTAATGATGCAAAAACAACACTTCAGCGTATCTCAAACAAATCTGAACCTGCAAAAGGGATTTTTTTGTACTTTATTTTATTTTATTGGTCACATTAGTGCTTTGCATCATGTGACCATGGCATTTTGGATACAGAGGTAGGAATTCTGAATTTAAATTTGCTGTTACTGGACCATCACTATCACTTCACTATCATATTAGCACTGGCAGATAGCAAATTTAAGGAGGCCTGCACACATGCCAGACATTTTTTCTTGCACCCGTGTGCTAATTAACCATAGCTAATGCAACTAGATTTCAGCGAAGGCAAAATTAGGGGAATAGAAGCAACACTGTAAACTTCTTCAGGTTAAAGACACTCAGCTCCTTCTCATTGAAAAAGTTTAATTAGTCTTTGGGCTCCAATAGGTTAGTATTAACAGGGTCCTTTGGACCTGTGGTGTAAAGAAGAGCTGTGGGTCCCAGCAATCTACAACTGCAGATTTAAGTATGCTGTTGGGAGTTGGACACTTCAGTGTTTAAATATAGATAATAATTTCTTTTTTTGTCCAAAGTGAGTTCATATGGCTCCCAAATATCTGCCAGCGTGGTGTCCTTACAGGTGCAGTCCTGTAAGACCGGCTGAGCAAATCTAGTAGCTTGTTGGAGCCAAAAGAGGTGACTCCCACATAGGCACTTGTTGCCGCTGCTTTCCTTGTGCCGTCTCTGGCACTCACCTGACTCCTTGGTGAGCCAAATCCTTTTACTAAGCTGGCAGCATTTTTGTACCAGTCATTACAAGAAAGGTAGCAGAGAAATGAGTTACCTTAAATGTGCTCTCCTTGCTTTATTTTCCCCAGCGATGCTTTTGAAGTTTCTGCCCAACCTGACAAGCTGTAACACTCGCGTGATATGGCAGAATTCTGCTTGGCTGAATCAGCAAAAAACTAACCCATCAAGAAATAACATGTAGTTTTCTGCCAGTTTACCGAACTGAACTCATTCAGCTAGGGATCAGATGCGTGCCAGAGCAGGTGGAAAGGAGTGGCCTGACCTCCCTTCCAGGAGTGGGAGGAAAAAGGGGAAAGAGCAGGACCACTGCTGCAAACCATTATTCCACTCGGCCACTGTGTGGAACTGCTGCCTCAGGGGTGTAAAACCCCCTGCTTTTTTTTTTGTTTGTTTGTTTGTTGGGTTTTTTTTGTTGTTTTTTTTAGAGCAGAAAAACTAGAGATAGGAGAGAGAGGGCTTGTAGCAATCTTTGTTTTTAAATTAATCTCTTAAATATCATCTGAAATTGATCTGTACTCTTGCTAATGACACTTGCATAAGGGAATTCTGTTATGAAATATTAGTGTAGAAATAACTTTCAATCATTGAGCTTATTACACTTATTTGCCTTGAGGAGTACATTGCTGATACCGAAGAACACATGAATAACAGTCAAAAAGCTAGAAAATTAAGTTATTTAATACACTGCTCAAGGTTGTGGCATAAAGAATAAAACACATTCTAGCACTACTGTGGCAATAGGACACTATGCATCCATTATGTCAATTCTTAAGTTGAAATTTTTGTATAAATACATATGTTATTGCAGCTGATTGAGACTAAGAAGTTCACAAATAGACTTACATTTTTGAGTAGTATCACAGTATGCTGCTAATAAAAAAATTACGTTAAAAGAGCTTATAAGTCAGCATGCATTGATCCGAAAATCAGTGTGAGAGCTTTTAAAATCCATACGTCTTTCCACAGGATTTAATTCAGATATATTTCACCCAAGATGGACATTTAAAAATACTGTCCTTATGGTGAATCAGTGATATAATTTCTTATTAAATCAGGTTCTATTATGGTATTAGAAAATGTATTAATTTCCTTTTTATCTTTCTTCATACATGAGTTTGACAAGTGCATAAATGATTTATAGGTTCACCCTAAAATCTATATTTCAACTATTTGTGATCTACAAATAATTTATGCAGTTCTTTGGCTACATTCTTTGCTTCAGTCACAACCCAGCAGCTTTCTAACTCTGTACACATTCTGTAGCTAACAGGAAAGTCATTTGGCATTCTGTTCTGCTGGCAGATGAGCTAGACTACATCTTCAGTTTTGTCAAAATAATCCAGTTAGCTTACCCTCTTTAAAGAAAGGATTTTGCTAACCTACATCATTTCAGCAAAACTAGATTAGGGAGTGACCCAGCAGTTGTGCTGGTACATCTAGTGTACTTGCAGTCATTGATAGCCCAAAGTACAATGAGAAGTGCTAACATCTTAATCTATCTCAGCTGCAGCCAGACAATATCCTTGGTGAGACTGAGATTCAGAGAATTTAAGGCTGGCAGGAGCCATCGGCTTTCCTTGTTGGACTTCCTAAAGGCACTGTTAAGCTTTTGCTGACTGAAGTGCAACTTTTGCTCATCTCCATGCCTCTGCAGGAAACCATTCAGTCTCAATTCAGAAACTCAGTCCAAGAGATAAAAGCCCACCAATTCACTGGTTGTTTATCCAGGTTTTTGTCACTCTTACTATATAAAATCTATATCTACTATAATTATACTATATCTACTATATAATTATATCTACTATATAAAATCAACTGTGCTACTACTTTCCAGGTTCAGCTTATAACTTCTAGGCTTGTTATACACCTTTCCATACTAATTTAAGAACACAGGAATTATCCCTGACAATAGTAACTCCTTTTTCAATAATCCTTTTTCAATAAGTGAAATGGATTTTAGCTATTCCATTGATAACCTTTGTGGCCATTGCAACATTTCTTTGTTGTTCTGACACCCTTTGAAGTATGAACGTCAGAACTGCACAGAGTATTCCAATCATACTGTTCTCACCAGTGTTATAAAGAGATGTAATCATTCCCCAACTCACATTAATTACTGTAGGCCTTACACATTAAAGGATTGTATTAGCCTTTTTAAGTCATTACTGCACTGGGAACTCATGTTAGACTGCTTGTCTGCTGCGACTCCCTAAATAGTTTTCTGATCTTCTTTCCACAGCAGAGCTGTTTATTAACAGAGGTAGGATGCCTCTCTTGTTTCAATTTTTCATTTAGCTGCATTATAATGCATTTCATATAATCAGCTCCAGCAATCCAAGATGAAAGCTTTTGTGGCCTAGGATTACTTCACCTTTTCACCATTGATCGTCATCATCCAAGAATGCCTAGGCATCCTTTGAGTTAGAGATGGAAATACTCTGCTTAATAAGTTTGTTTTGTCCATTTAATTTATGACTTTGTTAAATCCTTTATTAGTACTGCATACTGGTGATGTTTCAACTGGTATGTCATGTCACTCAGGAAAACGCCTTACCAGAAATCTAAAGAATGTTCTGAGTGGTTACTTTTGGCTGACTTAGGCAGAGTGGTATATTATAAGGTACTCCATGATCCCCTTGTTCACCTTGTTCAGGTCAGGGTCTTGGCCACAATACCCTGTACTTTTATTTTAACCCATGCACACAGAGTGCCATGGCCCTAAGTGGGATGCAGAGGTTCTGCAAGATCTTCCCTCCCACCCTTAGGGTTTAGCTGTCTGTGCTCAAAGCCAGCTCTGATACGTGAAGTTGTGTAACCTTAGATCAGAGCTATGTGAGACAGAGCTGTGAGCAGCTTTGTTGGAGGCCTCCCCTACTTTGTTCAGGAGCTGCTTTTATGGTCAGATCATTGCTCCTTGTCTGAGCTGTGTTGTAGATATGCCTGTGTCTGGCCACGTACCTTGCTGATCCTGACTTTGATCCCTCTGTTTTGACTTCCTTGGACCTGCTACAGGCTTCTCAGCTGATCACTGGACTATGGCTCACCCTGGTCATCATCACTGGACCTGCTCTGCTCTACTTGTTGGGCTACTGTGGGAATGCACACCTTGTCAATGAGGAATCAGCCCATGTCTGCTCAGGATCCTCAGTCTCCAGCTCGCCTTCCCTTGTAGAGAAGGCCACTCCTGCTGCTTCCTGAAATAAGGTTACTTCCCATGGACACCAAGGTGCAGGAATAAGAAAGGAAGATGAAGAAGTGCTGCATGCTTGGGGTTCACCCATGTCACGAGGTGCACATTGCTGGTCAAAGAGCTAAGAAGCAATTTGGCTCTGACAATTTAGGCATTCTCAGAATCAGCTAGACTAAGATGCAATTGGGTAGATCTACAGCTAGAGTGTAACTAGAAATGACAAACAGAATTGCAAGCCTGTAGTGAATCACTTGGATTGTTGTAAACCAGCCTTGGTCAGTCTAGAATGCAGACAAATCTGCAAACTTCTTCACACTTTGTGCTGTGCATTAAGATGTGGCTACTCAAGCCAATTCAGAACCTTAAACTGATAATCATCAACTGTTAAAGAGGCAGATAAGTATTAAGATACTGTGGATATTATTGAAAAGCTATTAACATTGATTCAACATTTGAAAAATATTTTTAAAAATACCTTTATGACTTGGCTAGAACACAGTAACTCAGTACAGCACTCAAATGTATGTCTTGTTTTACAGTAACTTATCTTTCATTATCTCAAATCCTTTAATAATTTGCTTATATCCTTTATTTTTTAAACTATTATCACCACCTTCATAAAACATCTTGCTCTAGATGTTGAGCTTCTCAGATGCTCTCTTTCACTTTACCAGTAGCAGATTGATTTTAATATAATTCCTCTTGCATCTACTGAGCTGTTAAGGAGTATTGTGTGTCTTCTACTGTGTAGCTTCTGGTATGTGTGGTTGTAGATGTTACTGCAGTAGACACTTCCATCTCAGATGTGCACCCCAAGCTTTGCACTGATACTGCCTTGCAATGCTTAGTCTGTGACCTTGCATCATTAGAGAACAACATAAGCAGTACTTCTGAGGAAAAAATATTAGCCAGGTCTGCAGAGTTGTGTGAACAGATAATTTCCCTTCTCATTATCACTAGCTGCAAAACAAGGCAGGAGAAAATGACAGGACTTAGAAGTCTTCATTTATTCATGTCCTGTTTGCGTGTTGGACTGCGTACATTCTCTTTTCTCTACTGTTTTGTATTAATTAAATATGGGGAGTAATACATTAATACTTTAAAATATTTTAATTTTGTTGTCTTTTTCACTCTTTCAAAAGCTTTGCCATTTTTAATTACACTGCAGTATCTTCTTGAAGAGTTGTAGATCTGTGAGTAAGCTGTGGCTTGTTCATGGTGTTTTTTATTTAATTACAAGGATTACATTTTTGAGTGAGACTGGTGAAAGAGTACAGGAGTAAGATCCGTGCCTGGCTTACCTAGTTCCAACTTCTTAAACAGTCAGTTTGAAGAAGGATGTGTACTGAAGCTATTTGGTTCTGTAAACAACTTCTGTTGAAAGGTTAGTACTGAAGTACTGTACTTTCATGAGTGTGCATTTCTTTAGTGTCTTTCGCCTTCGTGTCAAACCTTTTTTTGGAGTCTTTATCACACAGTTGGCTTAGCTGAGCAATAAGTATGAACTCATCTAAAGAGCTAGTGGTTTATGCTTCTAGAAGACAGAGGTGATAAAGTTGAAAGCAGATCTGCTTATCACTAATTCTCTAGTTCCTCTAGATAATGAGTAAAGCAGAAAATTCTTTCATTATTTTTTGTAGCAAGGTCAGTTTGTTCATTGTGGAATCTTTGCTACCAGTGCCTGTACCTGCCACCTCATCTATCTCCTCCAAAAACACTTTCCAGGGGAGAGGATTTAACGTCACCATATTTCTGTGCTATTGTATTTACAGAAAGGTTACAAGTAATTTGCTGGAGAGAAGAGGAAGAAAATTTATTTAGACACCTCATAATTGAAAAGTTTAATGTAATACATTGTGTTAGAAAGATAAACACAGTATTATGAAAAAAAAGAAGAAAAAAAAAGTTGTGAGAACTTGAAACATAGAATCATTATAGGATCACAGAATGGTTTGGGTTGGAAGGGACCTTAGAGATCATCTAGTTCCAGCCCCCCTGCCATGGGCAGGGACACCTCCCACTAAACCAGGTTACTCAAATCCCCATCCAGGCAGGTCTTGAACACCTCCAGGGATGGGGCGTCCACAGCTTCTCTGGGCAACCTATTCCAGTGTCTCATCACCTCACAATAAAGAATTTCTTCTTAGTATCTAATCTAAATCTCCCCTATTTCAACTGAAAACTGTTACCCCTTGTCTTATCTCTACACTCACTGATAAAGAATCCCTCCCCATCCTTCCTGTAGGTCCCCGTTAAGTACTGGAAGGCTGCTGTAAGTTAAGCAGGCTACTACCTACTTCTCCAGGCTGAACAACCCCAACTGTCTCAGCCTGTTGTCATAGGAGAGGTGCTCCAGCCCCCGCATGGCCCTCCTCTGGACTTGCTCCAACAGGTCCATTATCTTTCTTATGTTTGAGACCACAGAGCTGGACACAGTACTCCAGGTGGGGTCTTGTGACAGAAGAGTAGAGGGGGAGACACATCTCCCTCGATGCTTCTTTTGATGCAGCCCAGAATCTGTTGATGCCTTTCATGTCTATAGACTTGAGTGGTTAGGCTTGCATTTTTTAGGTCCACTTCTCAGAACATTCTGGAACCTCTAAATACTGGGATAGTAACAATGAAATCAATAGCATAAATTTCACTTAAAAACCCACACGAATCAAGGATCATACGCTATTTCAGAGTTAATTTTTCAATAAAGGTGTCATAAGCAATCAATTTAACAATGTTTAGATTGTTCTGCCATGAATACTAATCAAGCAATAAAGGAGCTTCATTTAGAACTAGAAATGAATGTGTTTTCATAAGAAAAAGCCATTTATATTACGTTAACTTTTGGATAATGCATGTTATGTGTTATATTTTTGGATTCACTTAGGAGCAATGATGATAAAGAGCTTACAACATTGATGTATATATATATCTTTCTCATTCCAGTTCTTATAAAAGTTTCTATGTCATAGCCAGCCTGAATCTTTGCCAGTCTTTCCTGGTAAGCAAAGAGAAGTTCACTTTGAAGCAAGTCAGACTATAATAAAAATGTGTAAAGAGGAGAGAGAAAAAATACCTTACTATAACAGAAACTGGGTGAGTGAGGTTGTTTTTTTGTTTTTTCTCCAAGGTCTTGCTCACCCAAGGATATGAAGAATCTGATTCCCTTCCATGATAGATGCTGAACTCCACCCTGATTCATGACATTTTTCGCTGATTACTGGAATTACACCAACGTTAGGGCTGATGTAAAATTGCAGTGCCTCTTGCTGTTCAAAGCCCATCCTCTAAGGTTTTATCCACCCCACAAAATTAAACATGATTAGTTTTAGTAAGTCTAGAAGGAGTAGCAATGACATGATGGAAATGACAGTCACCGTCCAAGTCCTCCAGGCTGTCAGTTATATCACCTTCATTCCTATGGCTAAATTAAAGCTACAGTGCTTTCACATCTTCATTTTGATGAGTAGACATACTCCTGATATCTTTGATTTGATCCAAGTAATAACCACAGCTCCCTGATGTTATGAAGCAACATAAAAAGAAAATCCCATGTGTTCCTAGCATATGGTGTCTATGCTGTACTGTGAGACTGTAATTTGGGAAGGATTATACACTAGTAAAAGAAAATTAACAATATTTTTCCAAAACATTTAAAAGCTGAGGTGATGTTGCTGAAACACCATCATTTCACATCTCTCTTGCTGACACAGCTCATGCTGAAACAGTTTTATTAAAGTCATTACAGGGTCAATGGAAAATCTCCATGCATATCTGAAGTATTTTGAGTGATTTATGTGAGTCCATGGATATTCATTATAATGATATTCTTTCATGTTTCCATTGACGGGCAGAACAATGTCACCAGTAATGTCCAAAATAAATTATATCATCGTAAAGCTGGGCCTTAAATGCAACAAAATTAAATTTGAGATAACTCTTAAAGTTTGTCAATTAAGGAAAGTTAAAGGACATATTTCAAGTAGTACTTGTCACCTTAAATTGCCCTGCTCTGAGTAAGTGTTGACATGCAGTAGTCTTTGTGACACAGAAACAGACATATCATCTGTAATCTGTGCTATAAGTGCAAGAGAAAGAATGTGGTGAGAATACCTATTTTACATTCTCTCACCTTGTCTGGTTTATAGGTACTCTTCAATGACGTGTCTGAGGGTACTGCAGTTTTCTGTACGAGGTGTTTGCTGTTGTCTGTAGGTATCAACAGATTTTCTTCAGTGAGGATTCATGTGTAAGTACTCATCATTATCCTCAGCAATTCTGCAACTGGCCCCAGTGAAAATACAGAGTGCTCACGGATCTCCTGATACACTCTTCTCTTATATTGTCACTTATGCAGGATGATGATAACTAAAGACTGAGATAAGGGTGTCATTGTGCTTAGGAACTCTGTCGCTGGTAGTAAGAGACTGTCAAGAATTTGGCACAGGGACTATTACAATTGACTGAAGAGGATCGAAGCCAAAGAGGACAAGCGACAAAGAGGTAGAATTGTTTGCCCGAGGTTATTTAGCAAATCAAAAGCAGAATTGGGAAGCAAATCTACTTCATTGAAACCAGCAGCAAATTTTCCCCTAGATTCAATAAGGCTAAGGTTCTTCCCACGTATTATGGCTTCCCTGCTTCATTCCCCATTCCACACAAGGCCTTGAGTACACCTTAATTTTAAAATACTGCAGGCCATGTTCAATATAGTATGTTCATTTGGCTGTACATAGAAAAACAAATTGGAAGCTTGATTCTCTAATCATCTGAAGCAGGGGTCAGCCAATTTCCTCATCAATGAAGCATTGAGAAATGGGAGCACTACTCACAAAGGTCTGAATCACGCTGGCTATTAAATGTTCTGGATCAAAGTGCCACTTTCAGAGAAATAATGGAAGTTAACATCAATGGAGTAATCAGCATTTCTAGTACCACCGTTGGGAACATTGGCCTATTTGTCCTCCAGTGATAATGTGCCCGAGCCCTTTCCACCCAGCAGATATTTCAGAGTAGATTAAATTCTGCAAAACTTTCCCTCATACTTTCCTGAAGCTTCTTTGTTTCCTTGTAGAGTGGTTTCATCCAGGTGTTCATTCTCTGCATTTCCAATGCAGAAACCTAGCATTATGCTGAAATTAAGCATATGCTTATTATCTTCAAGGACACTATTTGGAAAAAAAAAGCCAACTTAATACACATAATCTCCGTACTATTATCCTTTGTTTGACTGTTAAAAATGAGTGAAAACCTGAGTGTCTTGATTCAGTGATAAATAGTGGGTTAATGGAGTGACTTTAATTTCCCAACTTAAAGCCTTACTTGCATGATAACTTGTTCCATGTCGCGTATCTACTCTAAGGGCATGTAACTGCTTAGTCCAGCGATTTTGGTCAGTGAAACAGCTTAACAGTCCCATCGTGAACTGATGAAAACAAGTATAAAAATAGCGAACCCTGGAGTTATGTATAGAGAAACTTACTGCTCTTTGCTTTAGCAACTTTACGTTTGTTTAGCTTCTTCATTGCAGGCCAAGAGCCATGCAGAAGGGAATGGAAACAAAATGGGTAGAATAACTAGATAGAGCAAAATTTGTATAGTCAAAGCATATCTACAGTTTCTGCTGAATATCAAAAGATTTATTTTTTATTTAATTTTGTGTAAGAGATATGTGAGGTTTTTTTTTAATTAAACACCAAATAGTCAGAAAAATATATGCAATTTTTTATTTCCATTAAATTCACCCTTAAATGATTGCTTCTAACTGAATTCTTCTATTGAGTTTTCCCCTTAAACTGGTACACTTGTGTTCTACTTATGTAGCTTTGTTACCTCTATGGTCATATGGTCTTACATGCTTGGTCCTTTTTTGTGGTGCTGGGAATTAAGTGCTTAACTCAGGGCCATGGAGAAAATCAAGAAGCAAAACAGCCTTTTTTTTTTTTCTTATGCCTGGAGAAAAGAAGCAATTTCCATAAATTTCATATTTGTATGCTAGGGATGATATTAAATTTGCCTCTGAAATATGTATTCATACATATCACCATATGGATGTACTTTATCCATTCTGAAACAATACATATGTATCTGAAGCAGATCATGACTGTATTAATGAATTGAAAAGTTCAAGATCTGATGACTGCTGAAAAGTTGATTGCTTTCTTAAAACACTCTAGACACTGTAGTCAATTAAAGTGAAGATCACACAGCAGCATAGATTCATTTAATTCTTATTGGATTTAAAGTCTTTCACAGAATCTTTTCTGCCAGCTTTGGTGGTTTTTTTTTTTATTTAGATCATAGAAATGTGTAATAAGAATACAAATCCATTTCCCAGTGGTTACAGGAGTAGTATTTTTGAAAATGAATAGGTAAATGGTTTGAACCTGTAGCTCAATGTTCAATTTACCAGTCTGGGGATGCCCTAAATCTTTTGGTTAAAAAATAAGAATACTGAATCAAATCCACTTCTTTGGAAATTCACTGTGGGATGGGAGCAGGGGCGGCGGGGGGCACAGTGGACAGAGCAAAAATAAAGCCAAACACAAGCAACAAACAAAGCAATAAAAAACCCCCAAACTGCCCAGAAAATAGATTATTGTGATAAGTGATTAAAAAAACTATCAGGATAACAAGAGTGACTGAAAAACAATTCATGACTTGCCGTGTCATTCTCACAAATAGTTGTATGAGAAAGTTGTTCTGAGAGGTTGTGAACACCTAGATTTGCTCTCTAGCTCATTTTATATTGACTCTGAGAGCCAGCCATCCATCCATCCATCCATTCCTTTCCCTCAATAACTAGTATTTAATTTTATGGCTAATATTTTTGATTTATTTGAATTAGTTTCTACTTAATCCTGTAGTTAAGATGAGTTTTTTAATTAATTTATTCGGGGTCTGTACAGTTCAAAAAGGTCAAAGGTCGATGCTTTTCTAAAAAGGCAAATTCTAAAAAGAGCTCAGCCAGTAATCGGGGGGAGTAGAAGTGTGACCAGTGTTCATATAAATTGCATCCTACCTTTATGGTGTCAAGTTAGCCCCTAGTTTTCCATTTCACATTCTGTGTTTTATAACAATTGTTAACTACATTACTTAAGGTCCAAGCCTGTGGAAGGTTCTGTCAGTGCTTAACTTTAGGCATATGATTATTTTCCATGAATTCAAGAAGGTCTGACCATAACGTTTGAAAACTTAGAATGTTGGAGAATGTGCCTTTGTGACTTAATTAAATTAAATTAAGCCTCTGTGTCTCAGTTCACCTCTTTGTCATAGCCTTGTAATTTAGTCCTGTAATACCTAAATTCAAACCAAATGATTCAAACAGATTTGGATATTTGACTTGGTTTATTCCTAATTTCTTGGCTGCGCTTCTGCTAAGGGATGTTTCCACCAGTGGTACAGAGAAAATCTGCCTGTCTTATTGGGCTTTTTCTGCCCTGGTTTCAATCACTGGGAACAGATGGGAATGGCACAAAGAGGGTCTTGGAAGAAAGAGGGTCTTCGAACAAAGGAAGCTCTAGCAAAAGAATGCAGAAGACACATTCTGCATAGCTTGCATATTCATTACAACATTAGACCATCCTGTTACTTAGAATTCAAAACCGTAGAAAACCTGCAATATGTTGTGTATGAAAAAATCCAAGATCACTAATAGATAAGCTAGAGATCTAATCAATTTTGCTTTCTTCCCCACCCCATATTTATGTGGCATTAGGCTGTGTCTATGGTATACTAAACAATCCATGTTCATCTTTGTTCTGATCAGAGTATTAAGTTCATTTTTAAAGAAAGGGTAATTTACTAAAATGAAATAATTTACTTTCTTGTGCATTCTTACTTGTTTTAATTGAATGCTATCCACCCTGACAGTTGGCAGTATTGATTTTTAACTGACAATACATGCACATCCATAGTTGACAGGTTGCAGCACAGCTGGCAGAGACTGGTTTTATGCACATACTTCTTTTGCTACTTAAGTTTATCATCATATGACATTCAGGCCTGCAGTTTCAGAGAGTCTGACACAAATTGCCACACACTGAACTGATTAGAAATAAGAACATGACGAAAGCTTCAGCAGCTTACTGAGCAGCAAGTACAAAGTCCTCTATGTCCTCGAATTCTGGTGCCACAGAGCACCGAGCCTGGGCACTGGGAATGAGGGGATGATTTAGGATTGAAATGTGTCTTGATACAGTTGCATCATGTCTTGGATTCAGGGTGCAGCCTGAGTATGCGTCCACACTGAGGACCTTGAAAACATTCTTGGCATCTCAAAGTTCAGATGACAAAGTTTACAAGTTTCTCTGTGTTCTTTGCTGTAACAGTTCATTGTTATTAAAGGCAACATAACTGTCCTATTGGTACACCTCAGGGCTCAGTCTTCCTTTTCCTGCTCCTGTTTTGTCTTCACAGCACGTCATTCTTCTTAGATGGTTTCTGACTGGACTTTATTTTCAGTTTTCTGAAATATGTTCGTATGTTTTGTACGTATTTATATATAGAGAGATATGTCGATATGAATACTTTGCAAATGTGTATAGATGAAAACCATTCCATTTAAGTGTAATTCACGTCCTGCAGAATTCTCATATTTCAAAAACCTAATTTTCTGTTCTTGTTTTTAAGGCTGAATTTTGTCACATCTAGTAACTTGTCCTCCATACCTTTCTTCTGAAATCTGTAATACTGCTTGTACTGATAAGAACCTAAGGGAGGCAGAAGGTACCCCAGAATCTGTTCATTGAGTTTCATACTGTATCACTAGTCTTTAGCTTTGCTGTTTACACATACAATTAGTTTTGATCCGCTGATGGTTAAATTGTACCAAGAGGGTTGATGAGGCAAATTCACTATTTTTTTTTGTTCTCTTGGTTTATAATTTTTTTTTTCTCCTTTTAGCCTTTCCTCTGAAGGAAAATATGCACTGAGATGCACAAGACTTTGCCATGAAGTACATAAGGAGTAAAACCAGATTGCTTCTACATTCAAGTTTGGGGAGGATAAGGCTATATACTTTAGTCAGCCTCCATGCAAAGAGCAAATTAATTAACTTCTTCTCACTGGATATAAATCTCTAGGCAAGATTGTTGCATGTCACTGGCCAAAAATATTGTTATGTGATTTTTCAATAATAAAGAGTATTTCTTTTCCTCTGTGTCTCCATACAAGTAGGATTTGACTCTGTGCCAGAGTTCTGTTCCGAGCAGGGACTATTCTGTTAGTGATGCTGTTGATAGTGTTTCTCATGGATTTAATAGAGGTCTAGAGGTTTTCTTTTCCTTTCAAACTCTTTTATACTTAATTTGTTACATCTTTTTCTTATATTTAAGACAAGTCTTCTCTACATGCTCAAACAAATAAAAAGTAAGTCTGACTCCTCTTTCCTCTTGTTAATGCAGTTGTTGGAAAACCTGTAGTGGAATCAATATTCTTTATTCTTACCATATCAACACAACAAGAATGATGTGTGTCACAAATGTTGTTTATAGTCTTTGAGAAAGTATTGTGTCAGAGACATTTGCTTCCTGGGTTTTGACTTGAAAGATATAGCGATAATCAGAAAACAAGGCAAGACAGTAACCCTGTCTTCAGCCTTCTCTTCCCTTATGATTCCTCATTCCGAGTTCTCTGTAGCTTTCACTATTCAAGCTTGCTTTTCCCTACTTTGCTCCAGCCAGGCCTAACTCAACCTATCTCAAAACCATTTGTCTTACCACAATATGGAGAATTATTTTATTCCTTTAAAAAAATTTAATCAGTACACAAAAATGCCTGGGCCATTTTTCAGTTAGTAGACAGTGATATGTTCCTGTCATTACTGGGTAAGGAGAAATGCAGACTGCATCATGCATCACTGTTGAAGCGGGACTATAGTGTGTGTTTCACTTACTGTCTCAAACTGTCTCATAGGTAGAGAGACTATGAATCTCCACATGTTACTTCTAATGCCCATTTTCCACTGACATTATTATTATTATTATTGTTGTTGTTGTTGTTATTTTTATTTTATTTTATTTTAATTTTTTTTCTCTTACTAAATAATGAGCAGGAGAAACCCTTTCTCCGGAAAATGTGTGAGATGAGACAGTGCAGATGTGGTTTGACTGTGTCATTTTAAAATAAACAGGAGGCAATTTTTCCTGATATACAACAGCTGACTGATATCAGTTCTATTTGCTATCATTACTATTAGAAGAATGATCTATTAGGACTTTTCTTTCCCCCAGAGAAGCTTAAGTTAAGGCTCCAAGGACGTTTTCAAAAAGACTGTAATAGTTCAGACATTCTTATCAGCAGCACATTATGAAACTGTGCTGGCTTTCCTCTTACTTTTCATACAAGCCTATGAGGTTTTTCGCATAACATCAGCAAAGGAAGGGCAAATTCTATGCACTAAGTGCAAAAACAACACTACCAAACTGCATGGCACTAGCATATAGGCAGCTGTAGGGGACATGCACCTTTTCTGAGTACCCAGTCTTCTATACCTATTGTCTGTAAGTAACCTGTTGAAATTCCATTTGTAGAAAGCTGCAGCTGATTCATTAGAGGATAATATGCCTCCTAAAATACAATGAGCAGCTTGTGGTCTTAATGATGAGGCTAGTAATATTTGGAAAAAATATTCAGCATAGCCAGTAGAGGGTAAATAGCTAGTATCTTTGTAAAGATGAAAGATAATCAGTCCCTCCTTACTCAAACCAACATGTCCTGGAATTCAACCCCTCTGGTTTTTTGTTGGGTTTTGTTTGGGTTGGTGTTGTTTGTTTGTTTGTTTTTTCCCGTAAATCAGAGCCTCATTTTGCTAATTGCTTGTAATTCCCTATTTATGTGTTGTAAATTAGGGACAGACAAAGCCTGTCCATTTCATTATTGTTTGTGGCATATTATAGAAAGAGAGATAGGTACATGTGATGTGGTTTATCTACCATTCCAAGCAAGACAACAGAATTGAGGATACAGTGGAGTTTCATGTTTCTCAGTACATAAACCCTCCAGATACTCACAAATACTGTTTCAGAGTAGAACATTAAAGTCTTAAGAATGCCAAATCTTGCACTGCCTAGACTATAGTCTCTTTTGGCTTTAGAAAATAATAGCAGATCGTTTAAACTGTGCCTGTTGTAGAACGGCATTAAAACCAAATTTATCCATCAGCTCAGGAAACAGAACTTAAGCAACAGAATAAGCAAGTAAATTCTTATTACTTGTTACAGCCACTTTTTCAATTTTATGTTCATCCATACTGCATGAACTGTGCATAAAATCACTATTTTTTTCTGATTAGCTTGCACAACTCCTTGTTGAATCACATAAATGTCTATTGCACCACATTCATTGTTTTTATGACACAGTTCTTTGAGTGAATTTTTCATTTCTGTTTACTTGAAATTCACCTTTTTGTATACCTGCTTTTCTGGCGATCATTGGACAACAGAAGTACAGCACTTGAGAACTGCACCAGAGAGCTTAGAGACAGGGAAGGTGAAGGGAAACGTGTTACAGCTCTAAATAACATCAAAAACATAATGTTTCAGCACATTAACAATGATATTTTTAGACTGCAGTTTATGGTATGTAGTTGTCACTCTAACGGTTTCAAGTATACCACACAGACACATACTGTCATATGCAATTATATTGTGATGTGCCGTGAAGGTAGAAGAGCGAAGGTGCAGAGATTTGAAGTACACAATAGACTGATATGTTTTCTTTATGGGAAAGGAATCACTCAAAGCAGAGGCATTTCATATTTTAAATATGATATGATGATTTGCAATATGCTGTAAATTTATATGGTAAATCACAGAATTGTAAAAGTGTAGGCTGCTGTCCAGAGGAGTTTATAGCATCTGTTACAGGTTTCCCAGGCTACTCTGAGCTCCATTAGCATCAACAGAGCTTTGTTTGGATGTGGTGCGTAACAGTTCCTAAGTTCCTATGACTTCCACTAGCTACATCATCATAACATATAGCAACAACAGAGACTAGGAATTCGTTGGTAATGTGATTTTTCCTTGTAACTTGGCAAAGAAAAATGGTAACTTGTATCCACTTCTTTTATTGATCTGTTTCCTTGATTTCCTTGACTTACTGATTGTATTGAGAGTTTTTTGAGTTTACATTTTTCAGATTTAAAAAGGGTATGGTCAGAACAGCACAGCTTCTATCTCAGTGTCTATGCTTTGACTGTCTAGTAAAAAAAAAAAGAAAATAAAAAATGTTTATGACTTTTTACACCTTAGTAAGGGGATTTTGTCTAAAGAAAAGTTTGTTTATTAAAAGTTCCATCTATGACCTTGAAAAACATGATGTACATTACTCAGAAAGGAAAGAACAGTGACAAGCCAAGTGTTCTTTTCACTAGAAACACTCTTCTAAAATTATTTCATAATAACAAAATCTGAAGAGATACCAAGGACAATAGAAATATAATGTTCTTCAGAGAGGAAAAAAAAGGCATCATTTAACAAAAATCCTGGCACTGCATTGAAGGAATTCAAGAAGTTCACAGTAATATATTACTGAATTAAATTTGCCCATTGTGCTTTCCCAATGGTACCTTTATTTATTTCTATTTGTGACCTGTTTCACCTGCTTGTCATTAAATGCTGAATTTTTTTCCCATGTGTTACTGGCTCTCTAGATAATCAGCATCTTAAAGCATAAAGAGATTTTCTCTATATTTATTTCTGAAGTTTTTTCTTCGTGCAAAGGAAATGAAAATTATGGATATACAAACTGAAAGTTTTATAACAGTTACCTTAATTATAAAGATCCATATAGTTCGCTTAATGGTATGAATTTGGCACTATAGCTTTCAGAATTTAGATCTAACAGATTCTACTCTGCTACAGGAATCATGGACACCTGTGGTATTATGTGCTTCAGCAGCACTGGAAGATGTGATGTTACAGAGCTCATATTAGAACTCCTAAGAATTGAAAAGAAATAAAGTGAAACAGTATTATATTTCCATTTTAGCACTTCATTTAAAAGTATAGCCTGGAACACAACAGAACGGGATTATTCTCCTGGTGAATTAAATATTAACTTTGATTAACTTTGTCTTGCTGTACCGCTTAATCCTTGACATTGACCTAGTTTTCTCTTTAATTATTTGAAAAAGTTATTGTGTAGAGACATATGTCCTTGTTGTTTGGAGAAAAAAAAAATCATACTGTTGTGGGCTGTAATTAAAATAACTCACACTTACTGAAAATTTTAGCTTCAACTGTGTTAACTCTTTACAAACTTGCAAGGAGGCTTGCAAGCAGAAGCTTATTTTACGCCAATATCAAGTCTAAATTAAGGTCATATTCCATATAAACATGATAGAATTAGATAGGATGTTGGCGGAGTACTGGTGTAGGACAGTGGAGATGTCTGTTCATTTCCCAACGCGGACAGCAGATACTGTGACTGACCTTGGATAAAACAGTCTGTCTGAGACTTCAATTTCCCGTCTGTGAAGGGGGACTAATATCTTCCTACTACAGAGGCGTGTTTTGAAAATAATGGCTATTCATGACAGAGAGACAGTTGCTCCGTGAGGCTCATAGATACTAGATAGTTTCACCAGCTGTAATGCCAGGCGGTGACACAGGTAATGAATAGTGTGCCTTGGAAGGAGGTATTCCACCTACTAGAACATGTTGCTCCTGTACAGAGCATGGCTAAATTCCAGCTTTATGATCTTTATACTTTTTTTTTTTCCCTGTCCGCTGACTCTAGCCCTTTCTGTTCCATGTTTTTCAGTTGTATTTGAATGTACTCTCCCTGATAATTTTTTTTTTTTAAATCTACAAGTTAAGACTATTTGCGACTGAACAATAAACCCCTACAATGGAAGAAGGCTCAGAGGAGAGGGGCAAGGAGATGCACCCATGAAGCTCAGGGAATAATGCAGGCTTTGACTGACTGGAGCTGTTGCAAAGAAGCTGACTCATCTCAACACCAAGGGAACCAGAGAGTGGCCTTTGTTTAAGGCAAACAGCTATCAACAGTTGAGTGGATCAGCTGCTGGTGTAAATGCTTCTCCCTGAGTTCACTAGAAGAGTGTCAGTGTCTCCCTGAGTTAACCAGACCAGCATGGAGGAGTGTGAATACCTGGCTCAGACCAACATAGGGTATGAAACCTGAACAACTAACAAAAGAATTTCAGAGAGAGCATTGAGCTTGAGCCGGCTTCAGCAGATGTATGCTTTCTTGGCTATTAGGGATACCAGGGTCATGATGGTGAGCATGTCGTAGAGAATGATAATGGGAATCATGTTGGTGTTGTGATTGAACAATTGCTATGGATGCATTTTACTAAGTGTAACTTACGTTTGCATTGTGTTTTGCAATATATTTTGTATCACTCTGCTAGATCACATGTAACGTAATCTTTAAATAAGTAAATTTTATATTAAACATTACACTCTCCATGTGTGGAATATCTAAAATGTCTGGTCAGATGGTATTACACTTTGACATTAATTCACACCCAGCTTCTGAAATTTGTAAAAGACAGTGGTGGCTAATACAAGTGAATAAAAATAAACTTTGGAGTAGACATTTCTCTGCCATTTAGTAGGCATCGGTCAACTATTTTGATCCCTGAACTTGATGGCTTTTTTAACATGCAGGGTTTCTCTTTTCTTTTCAGAGCAGTTCCCTAAGCATCCCAGGTTTTTAGCTGCTGTGCAGAGTCCATCTTCTGGAAGTTCTGTTTGCTTTCCCTAATGTTTCGGGTGGCCAGCATCTTGTAGAGCAAAAGCTGCAAGAGAATGAGAGATACTCTTGTTGGCAATAAGAAAGTTGCAGTGGTGTATAAAATGTAAATGATCGTACTAATATAGGCCTCAGCTGATAACCACGCCATCTTAAACAGATGTTCCGTACAAAGACCAGTTATAAAAATGACTATTAGCACACTGCAGAACTAGATGGTACTTCAAAAGCTTATTTATTTTCAGGCTGTCTTACTAGCTTCCAATCACCAAAAATAATCCCAAAGAGGATAAAAGTTTGCATTATATTTAAAAAACATAGAAGGGCAACTGTTAACATTATCTTGTGATAGCAGTTCATGTGTGGACTTCAAAATATAAAAGTATGTCTTTGTAGAGTATACTCCAGACAGGAACTACAAAGTGGTACACTTTGCGTTTGATTAAAGATTGCTTCCAAACAGTGCTGAATAATCATCTCTTACTACTAAGACATGCTGGTCTGTCAGTATGTGTCAGAAATGGCCCCCAGTAGAAAGAAGGAAGGAAATGCATCTTATTCAAGATATTTTCTGCTTCGTGGAAGATAGAAATGAACAGTTACAGTCTTGTCTGACAAATGTTCCAGACTAAGAACTAGAAAGTTTGTTTGCAGCTGGGACTTTGTCTGAAGGATGAAATTCACAGATTTCATAGTGGGTTTCTAACTGGAACTATGATTCCAAACTATGCACCGGTAATTTCTAAGGAAAAAGACACATTAATTATAGAAAATTCAGTTACTGATCTCTACAAACCTTTGATTTTCATTAACCTTTCTTTTTAAGCATTAGAAGCAAATCTATGTGGAGTTCATATCTTGTGACAGACAAAGGTAAAAGATAACGTGCCCAGACAATTAAGATGGCTCTAAATGTAGCTGACAATGGATAACCTCACCAGATCCCTTTTTTCTTCATTGCTTTTTTATTATTGTAAATTTTTCTCCTCTCTGTAAGCCAGTTTTCTTTCATTAGTAGTTCACCAAAAGATGTAATGGGTCACTATGATATCCATGGTTTGTATTGCTCGTGAGCTGCCGGTAGGACATAGGAAGAGGTTGGATGGAAATATTTTAAGTGGTTATGTTAAGAACTTCTACTGTTTCATATTTGCGTATTGTGACTTGATGGAATTTATAGGTATTTTCCCCTTAGACTCTGTGGTTATAATGAGAAAACTATTCAGTAGACTTTCTGGAGGAAGCCTAGTTCAAGATGAAAGTCTGCTATAACGAAAGACTGTGTTAAAAATAAGTGCACTCAGCAGCTAAGTTCCATGGGCATTTAACCACAGTTGCAGAGCTGAATACTACCCTTAATCCAGTACTGTCTTTAGCTCCTAATAGTACTTTCAGAATCGCAAACCCATCAGAGAATATGAGACTTACTGCTACTTTTAAGAGCCCTAGGCATTCCCTAAATTCTTGCTATCAGTCTCGCATCAAAACATGTTAAAAAATGGCAGTATTTGCACAGCAAACTGTTATGTGGCAGTGTCAAAAATATATTTTTTTCACAAAAAAAGTATAGATCTAAGTAAAAAAGAAGAAAAAAGAAAAAAAAATAGCAGACAGTACCAGGCTTTGAGCAACATACAAAACAATGAAAAAACTAAGTGAATAAGATTTTACTGAAAATCCAGATGGAATCTCTCTGAATCCACTTTGGTTTTAGAATTTACTTCAGAAATATCCCAGAACTGGACAAAATTTGAATCTGGGGTTCCAACTGTTTCCAATAATAGCGTTAAGGTTCCCAATGTGAAATAATCTACATAGCACAATTTAACACAGGCAGACCTAATCTGGGCACTGACTTGATTATCTCTGATAGCACTATGCTGAGCAGTGGAATTGTATTGGTATGGCTCAGCCAAGCAGCAGATTGAAAAGTCACACCACCAAAGCTATGACCAATTTCACTGTATAAGGTGTTGGCTTAGAGCTGTTTGGGGTGTATCTGTGCATAGCACTTCATTCTCCTATGCTCCAGCATTTCTGAAGAGTTTGACCACGTTTTTCCTCAAAATATAGGGACGTATGGATTAAGGTCTGCCCTAGTGAAAAAGCCTAAAAACTGTTGAGGGAAATTGCTTTTTAGTTCATTAAATTACTAAATCACTCAATTCTTCTGTAGACAAGGAGTTAATGTTTTCTAAAATTTTTCTTGATTGTGGTTAGTTTAATTCTCTCTATTTCAAAAGTAATTATGATGAAAGATTAGGAATATGAAATCTGAGTTTCTTTAAGGAATTTACAGAGCAAATTGATATACAGAAAAGAACTTGACATTATTTGGGCCAAATACAGTTGTACGATCTTTTGGTTTTAACCATGACATTTTATGCAGACAAAAAAAAAAAATAATTGTGGAAAGGCCTAGGTCTTGGAATTACACAGCCAGTTTCCTAGTATATTTTTTTCTTCAAGAGCTAGTCTACTGTTGCTATGTTTGCTTCACAAAGATACTAAAATAGCATGCCTGACCAACCTTAATTTGGCTGTAGATGAGCGAAAACTCCTAGTTAATTGCTTCTTTCTGTCAAGGCCAGGAAAATCTTAATCTGGATCCATCAAGGGAAAAAGTTTTTCAACAAGTTCAACCTATTAGAATATTCTTAGCCTTACATGACTGAGAGCATTCAATAGCATACGAGGGCAAGCTGACCTCATCTTTCTTATGAAAATTTGTTGCCAATTTATACTTTTTATCCTTTTGAGAAATGCATGAGCAGTGATGCATTGTGAATCTTATTTTGCCTTTTTTCCAATGTCCGTGGTTTGAATCCCTTTACTGCCTTAGCACAGCCTGTTATGGGTATGCTTATCTCAGCCTGTATTTATGCACATAAAAAAGCGTAGCAGTAAACATGTATGTAAAGCCTTAATTAGGTTTTCAAAATTTTGAAATCTGAGTTGTCTTTTACATGTTTAAACCATGATACCATGTCATTTTTATGTTCTAAACTTTTGCTTGGAAAGAATAGATTTTATATGGATTTTTAAAAGGGAAAATCATAAAAAGGAAAAATTGTAAGGGAAGTATCGAGTCTCCTGAACTGTGAAGCTCTACTGGCTTCATATAGGTTTAGATATCACGTGTATATTCAACAATGTATCTCTTCTGATGTGCCTTCTGCATGATCCAAAGGAGGTCTTGCACTGAATGTCCCAATTTTTGGAGGAAAGTGTAAGAGGCAGGAGGTTGCAAATTTGATACCTAGGACAAGGCAGTTTACTGCAGTACCACCTCATAATGTGTTGTTTCCCCCATAAAACACAAATGTGTGATCCTTACTGCTTCAGCTCATCTTGACTATCACAGTTGAAGGAGGGCTTGGATAAGTAGCTGAGTCCCCAGGCTACTGGGGGCAATAACCTGAAAGAAGGAGCAGGCAGCAGTAGATGGTTGTGACCCGTTGTATGAAAAGGGTTATTTTGCCTTATAGAAAATGCTTCTGCCTTTTCATTCTCCTTCTGCAGCAGATACTTTATGGGCATTATAAAGTTTATCTCTAATGACAAGCTAGCAGAGTTGGCCAGAGCGAAGGTTGCTTTGGTTTAGTTTTGATTTTTTTCATAAAAATGTGGTCAAACTCTTCAGAAATGCTAGAGCACAGGAGAATGAAGTGCTGTGCACAGATATACCCCAAATAGCTCTAAATGAAATCAGTGACAGCTTTGATAGTGTAGCTTTCCATTCTGCTGCTTGGCTGAGCCATACCAATACAATTCCACTGCTCAGCATAGTGCTATCAGAGATAATCAAGTCAGTGCCCAGATTATTTATCTTTCAATAAAAGGCATTATCAACTAAAAAAAAATAGTAACATTGTAATAAAGCCAGTGACATTTATAAGGGAAAAAAGTAATCAACTTAATTTTTAATTGATTAGTTTGTTCAGAATTTCTTCTAGTCACTGGAGGTGAAAAATGGCCACTTTAGTTGTAGTGTGTCCTGGGATTTTCTTGTGATACCCTCGCTGTTGGGTTCCTCAGTGGTTGAGTGATGGTGAAATGCAAAGTAAAAGCAGTAGCTCCAGTAAGAACAGCATACATCTTTCAGGGGCCAGCTTTGAGGCTCCTTTTTGAGGCTACAGATCAGTCTGTTTTTAAAGGGAACATGTTTTCCTACATGTCTACAAACTCTTACCTTAAAAATCACCTTTTTCTGTATATTAATCAATGTACCTAGTTTCTGGGACTTCTGAGTGACAAGTTTCAAGGCACAGTCGCTTTTCTACTTTCTTCTTCTCATGTGCGTCAGCTAAAATACAAATTTTGCTTCATTTGCATTGCCCAGGATGGCAAACAGGTATGAATACGTATCTACTATCTTTGGCTTGCTTTCCTTCTTAAAAAATCGAGCTTCATTTAATACCTGATGCTGTTCCATTCCTTGCTAACTTAATTTTGGTGACAGTTGTGGATTGGCTGTTTTCCTTTCTTTTTAACTTAGACAGCTCTGCCAGTTTACTTGAATTTATTGATCACATTTCTTAAGAAACAGCTAATTCTCTGATACCAATGAACAAGCAATCCCTAACAGTTCGGAAATATTTAAAAGAGTATATATGCACAATAAATGTCAAATTTAAAGGCTGTATTTGAAATATATTTTGCTTTCCTGTATACGTATTCTTTCACAATGATTAAGCTGTTTTCTTCCAGTCTTTTGTGATGCGTGTCTTTGCGTGACACTTTTTTAAAACAATGTTCTTCAACACAGTGCTGTACTATGTGCTTCCGCAAACATTAAGTAGAAAAACAGGAGAAATATAATAGAGCTGAAAATATTATTACCTCAGCTTTCCTTCAACCATCACAGGTGGTGTTGCTAAAGAGAACACTGTATTAACTTATCACAGAGGGCTTGCTTCACTCTCAGTTCTGAAGGATAAAAAGAAGAGGGGAAGGAAGAAGAAAATAAGTTCAAGAAAGGAAGGAACTTAATAGAGCAGTCCAGACAGTATTTTAGTTTAGCTCAGAAGAACATTTTCAAAATGCATCTTCTCAATGTCCCCACACACTATGTTTTGGTTTGCATTGCAGAGTGGTTTTAGATTGTGCAGACTCGGTTCTTCTGCGTGAAGCTAAACTGAAAGATTTCCTCCAGAAATGTACCTGATGTTCTCCAGCTGCTAATGGCATTGGTTCTGCACACCAAAATGGAGCTAGCCCAAAGTAAAACCCCTGAAATACATATCATATCTTTGCTGTATCCTCGGCACGGTTTTATTCTACACACTGGCTCCCACTGTGCTGCACTGCAGTACTTGCTAATGCAGCTATAGTGTGACTCTATTCCTACTTTATATAATAATGTCTATCCATCCCTCATACAGCTGTTGCCTGAGAGCTCTTGTGGCAGATCCCAGTATGAGGTAGATGAGAAACAAAATTCTTCCAGGGGAAGGAAGGTTAAGGTTACATTTCAACAATTAAAGTTGCTCAATGTAGAGGATGCTCTTGTAACTCTATTATATAGACAACCAAGGGAGAAAAAGAAAGTAAACTGGATTCCTGGAAGAGGGATGAATCAGCAGTAGAAGACAACTCTTCAGCAAAAGAGCATTTTTATGTGACCAGGCCAGGGTTCAGGAACAGAAAAAGTATAGATGCGGGCAGAAGACAGCAACATCTTTGCTTTCTCCAATATTTTCTATTTTGATTTTAGAAAAAAATAAAGTTGTTAGAGGGGAGAGATGGTCATAGAAGGGCACTACTTCTTCTTCTGCATGAAATTTTTCTCAGCGGCATCGATCATCACACATAGTTTCTTATATATTTCCTCAATGTGTGATAAAAATAACTTCGTGTTGAGCAAGATTTTGAATCAAAGGCTGGGACAAAAGTATCACCATCTGCAGACACAGAGACAGTATGTGTGGTGACCTGCCAAGCCACAGATATCACATATGCTGAAATGATTGTAGCCCAATCACAGAGCACTTGTACACTCAAAAGCCTCACAGCAAAAACAAATATGGAACAGTTCCCCAGGAGAGCAAAGTCAACATCATTAAGACCTTGATAATATCATCAGCTGACTGCAGTGTGAAACCTAACACTTCTCTTTTGGGTGTTTCTGTGATAAGTGCAGTAAATTTTGAAGATATGGAATGATCAATATGAAGATTACTCTTTTTGGCAGTGCTCCTATTCATAGATGAAGTTAATGATGTTTTGGAACTACATGAATGGAGCATTTCTGGTTAAATGGCCTTTGATTTGCCACAACATTCTTACCTCTGGAGAGAGGTGGATTTAATGGATGGACTATTAAATAGATTGGCTGGGTGGCTGCATCCAGAGGGTTACAGTTAACAGCGCAATGTCCAAGTAGAAACCAGTAATGAGTCGCGTCCCTCAGGGATCTGTGCTGGGACCAATACTATTTAGCAACTTCTTTAATGACATAGACAGGGGGATTGAGTGCACTATTAGCAAGTTTACAGGTGACACCAAGCTGAGTGGTGCACTTGATACTCTAGTGGGAAGGAAAGTGCAAAGAAGTTGGCTGGCTTCACTGGAAAGAATTAGGTTTCACTTAATACTGTGGTGAAATTGAGAGATATGCATTGTTGAAGGATGCAGAAAAGCCCCCCTTCCTTGGGTCCTGTGTAGCAGGTAACATCTGACATACTTCCCAGAACCCATTTCTTGTCATCCCAGATGTTGTTGTTTCCATCATGTTCAACTCCTGCCTTAAGGTTTGCCTGCTTTTTAAGTTAGAAGGTAAATAAGATCTCTCTTGAGGGCCAGGTGAAAGAGGCTTGACTTGCTTCTGCTTGGGTGATGCACTTGTATCTTACCAGAGGGTAATAAGAGCTCAGTGTTTAATCGTAAAATATCCTGAAAATTATTAAAATCCTCCTTCTTTCCTGAAAGGACATGATCGGGAGTCTTTTTGGTACTCCTTTCTTGGGAGGGTCTTCTTAAGATAAAAAGTTATACCTATAGACTTTCATTTATTTAGGTCTGATAACTGATTTCATCAGGTCATCAACTAATTTCTCAGTTCCTTTGTCCTGTAATACTGGCGATGTCAGTTACATAAAAATAACTTTGAAATACTCTTTTCTGCTCGGCAGACTCAACAGTAGAGTAGCTAGATAATGGTAAATATACTTTTACTTGATGCTAATGAAAAAAGTAATGATATTCTAATTTGGACTATCGTAAAAGAAACCCATATCTTCCACAAATAAAATTATTTCTGCTCCTGACCTGAAAATTAATTTTTTTCAGCTGCCATATATTTATAAAATACTTTGTAAACCACCTATTGAATCCACACTTTTCACAAATATAGATAAGAAGATAAACAGTTACTGCTTGTTCATAAGGAATCTGCACACAATGACAAACACATATATGGGAATTATACTGTTTATTGAGTAGCTTACTGAATCGGACAGGTATGGGACAACCCTAATTTATAGAGTCAACAAAAGACATTGATGCTGTGAAAAGTGTTAAGAAAATTCTAATTTTAGCAAATCCATGAAGAACCAGGACAATTACATGCATAATTTTCTTCCTCAAGATTCATACCCAATCTGCGTTAGGAATGGTTTCCTTGACATTGGCATTAGCCTAACTGCATCCATTGACAGATACATATGGGACTGTATAACAATGTCCTCTGCAACAGGAGTGAACTGCCTGTGTGATCCTTTCCAGTCATTACACCCAGGATTCTTTATGAGGATGAGAACAGAATTAGTGTAATTTGGTTAGCCTAGGTGGTTTGAAGAATTCTAATCATAGTGTAAAGATTTGTTTTAATTTCTTTTCTCATATTTTTAGGTTGAGGTCTGGAGAGGACAGCAGTTGCAACTCTAGCTGCGTTCAAGATTCAGGACTGCCTTAAAAGTCTGAAGCACAGATTTTCATGTCACTTAGTATTTTATCTAAATGGATTCTTCTCCTATTGTTCAGCCAATGATTAATCAACAGACACTAACAGTCTTTGTTAAAAAGGCTTCTTATGTGAAATAAATCACAACAAAGTGAATTGGTATTATAGCACATTGAAGTAATTTAGTTAAACTTGCAAGCTATTAAAAACTTTTCCATTAATCACTTTAGGAGACCCTTATTTTAAAATTTAATAAGGAAGTTAACTCTCAAAGTCACCCTTACACTACCCACACTGTTACTTCTTTGAAACTTCTGATATCCAACACTGTACATGTGCTTATGCATTCTCAACTGTCCTATTCATCTTTTTATATTATATATTTTTATATTTCTCATTGATGTATGCAACATCAGCATCCAATTTCTATTTCAGTACAATTATTTCTCTGCTGTTATTCTTTATTGCAAGATGGACATATGATATTCCAAAAACCCTTCATGGTGTGAAAAGTACAGAGGTGCTGTCTTGAATGATCTAAGAAATGTAGTCATTGAACAGGTAGTACAAGAAAATGAATTAGACTTACAGCATTAGATTTACTGTAAATTCTGTAATTTAATCTAATTGTGCTTTGAATCTACTGTTTGTAAGAAATTTGTTTTTGTGATAGCATTTAATGGCTTACAATGCTTTTGAAGAATCCCTCACAGGTGATTGAGTTTCTGATTCCTTCACATCATTTTTCCAAATGCTGATGGACTTCTATAGATTTTTTATTCATTTTTATGTGACCAAAACCAATGCTGCTACATTTCAAAAGTCTTTAAAGAGAACAGTGAAATCTTGCCAAGAATTGTGACCTTTGTATTGAAGGCAAGAAATGTTTTAATTGTGGTCAAGGATTCAAACAAGAATTCTATAGTGAAGATAGTTTTGAAATCCATACACACTTGATCTTTGTATGGGTTCTGTACAGTGCAGATGTGTTCCAGGGAGCTGTGATAATGGAGTTCCCAGAGTGCTGCTCCAGTCATCTCATACTTCAGAGAATGAAGTTACAGTGTTGCCTCTTAGCTTCTCTAATACTGTCGGTATATTTCTGAAATTGCTGTTCTTGGGAATTGCTAAATTAATGCATTAAAAAACTTACTCAGTAACATAGTGAACCTGCCTTGCAAAATGAAATTCTGGATTACTTCTTCAAAGACTGCCTGAAGAGTTTCTTGGAGGACATCCAGATACTGCAAAAGCGTTTTCAGGATTATGAGTGTGAGGCATTTCTGAAATGTTCAGAAAGGCAAAAGCCCCCCAAATAAGTGTTTAAATGCTTCCTGTTTGTGGCACAAATGTGCATCCCACACAGTGTTCTCAATGTGAGCTAAAAATAAAACAAGGTCTGCCTTTGGGTCTCATGAGTAAGTACTAGTACAGATTATTCTGATGTCTAAAGAGAGTAGAACATATAAACTGCCCTTTTGGAAGCAGGACAGTTAACAGAGTTCCTTCCTGCTGCTCCCACCTTCTTACTTTACATAGTGTAGGAATGTAGTGGTTTTGTGACTTGTGTCAACTTTGGTTGAAATTGGGCAAACAGTGAAAAGTTACTGAGATGGGTTGCTGCCAAGCAGACTGTGAGCAAATTGAGGGTGATTGCCTAATTATTTTGTTTTTCCTTAGGGAAGCAGATTAAAATGCAGGTGGAGTGACAGTTGATAAAGGACTATTAAATATTTCACACATCTCTGTCCTTGGATTATAGCCAAAAATTATTCTGCTTTAAAGCATGTAACTGTAATGTCTAAGTCCTATGTTGCTTAAAAAATTTGTGTGCTGCTAAGCTGGTTCAGATCATCCACTCTAGATGCTGATCCTAACAGCTGTAATGTGGAAAGTGCTGGTTATTTCAGCGTGCATTCAGCAACAATAGCCTTGTCTGCTTTCTGTGCTACATACTAATAACACCAACAATAGCATTCCTTTTAGGAGGAACCAGTGTTAAGAGTCCTTTGGTCATAGCTTGGAGTACTTCTGAAGGACAGCAGAGATGAATCAGAACT
>VXAK01008805.1:90255-102457 GCA_013399435.1 Arenaria interpres | reverse complement strand
TCTATGATTCTATGAAATGTCTCTTCCGTATTTCAAGAAAGCTCAGCCATCCTCCTCTTTTCCAAACCATTCAGTCTCTATTATAAACATCTTTTATTTTTAAATCAGTTGCTGGATTGCAGAGTCCAGGAGAGGGGAGAGCAGACAAACTTGTTGTGGACAAACAGATGAGAGCTGTAAAGACCAGAAAAAGGAAATGTATGATCACCCCAGTAAAAAACAAGCTTAAAATCCACACTAAGTTACTGAGAAATAACTAGTTGCCCTCACACCCCTTGATGGTGGGCTGCTATTAGCCGGAATGATCTAATTAAAATTAGTCAAACCAGGCAGTTTGAAAGTCCTGCCCATTCCCCTGTTCCACTTCCCCAGCTATCTCTCAGTCTGGGATTTCTGGGTCTGAAATATGTTTAAAGATGCCTTGCAAATGTGCACAAGGTTCGATACAGTATGCATGTGTGGGATTTACTGCTCATACTGTATGAAGTTGATCTGCAGGTGGACCATGGCCATTTGCCAAGGACATGGAGGTGTCTGGCAGCTGGCTGAGAATGACTTTGGATATCCAGAGTTTCTGCGCAAATGCTCAAAATCTTCCAATGCCATCCCAAGTTTTTAGGCAGAAAAAGAAACCATCACACATTGAAAAGCCCCAGGCATACGTCAATCCCAACTACATGCCTGGGGACAATATACCTGAGTCCCGCTCTTCTGAATAAGGTATGCTAGTGCACTTCAACCTTAGCAGGGTGATGAAAGGGGAGATGGACCTGAAGTCAACAGGCCAACAGGGTCAGCATTGCTTCAGTCTGTGCATCACATGGGACTGAAAAAATAAAGATGATGCTGCGATCTGCTAAAACAGCACATCACCCACTGATGATGGTGGAAGCCACCTTTAGAGACAGCAAGGAGGCCTTTTCTCTCAGTTAGTAAAACAGGAGAAGTGGTATAAGACCTTGGCGACTTAGGCTTGGTTTCTCCAGACTCTGCCCTGGAGCTACTGTGCTTGTGCAGCCGCTGTTGCATTTCCACACGCAAATCCCAAAGCGTGTTACACACCACAAAGCTAAAGCTGCAGGGAAAGATGAGAAACTGAGAAGTAAAGTTTTGTCACGAGTGGCAAATTTAACTGACCTATGTACATTCTCTTGCCAGGCCAGTGACTTAAGCTTGGAGTGGCCTTATTAAGTAAATAGAAAGATAATTTTCTTTCTGAGGCAACAGGAGACCTCAGCACAGAAGAAACCATGGTCATCAAAATGCCGAACTCTGTAAACAGGAACCTTGGGATCAATAGAAAATTGTGAAGAAAAGAAAAAGAAGGACTAATGTTCTCTTGAAATAACAGAGGATAAAATGGGATAGCAGCTGATGCAGGTGAAGGAGCCCTCAGGGGAAATGTGCTAGTACTTTCTAGTTATTGCTTTGGTACTGCCCTGTATCCAAGCGATGGAGTCAAGAGCTCACATTGCTTGGAGTATCACAGCTTGCTCTGTGCCCCAGCACCTGCCTGAACAACTAACCAGAATAGGGAGAATATGTCATTTGCTGTGCACTGCCATTTTATGTCTCTGGTTTTTTTCAGTTCTTGGGTGCTAAATTGTTTTTCTTCTGAAGCCAGTGTATGCATTGCAAAAACGCTGTGGCCGTTCACAGCACCAGATGTGCGTGTGTAAAGCACAATAAATTAAACAGGGAGAGTGTTAATACCCGCATAGGTGCAGTCATTTGCATTACACCTACTGCCATTTCTAAACATGTTTTATAACTAATAAAGAAGTAAGTGGAAGAAGATCATTCAGAGGAAGCGCTGTCATTAGTGCAGACAGGTAAATGTGATGCACAGATAATATGCGCACTGTGGCAGCACTTGTAATCTGCTCATTTAATTACTCTTTGGGTCTTTTATTAAAGGATTTTCCAACATGTCTCCTTTCTGAATTACTCATACAAGGCATTGAAAATGATGGAAGAGCTGGTGAGGATGGAGAGGGGGAAGAAGTTGGGGAAATAATCATACATGTTTGAATCACAGACTAACAAGTTGTCTGCTGGTGAGTTATATTTTTGTTCATTTGTTTTTATGAAGCTGAGTTCTTTTAAATGGAATTTTTATTTTATTTGTGTTTTTTACAAACAAGCCAAGCAATCGAGAGAACAAGCCAAGATGGTGGTGGAGAGGCAGGGCTGAAACGCAAAACAGCCTGGTCCGGCTGAGCTCAGACATGGCTCAGGTCACTTCACCTGTGCCTCAGCTCAGCCTTGGGTAGGATCAACCAGCACTTTCCTCATGGATGTGGATTGATGTTTTATTGCTCTACAGCACTTTTATCTCAGGGCTTACATTTAATAAATGTGCAGAGAATTAAATAACAGCAATAGTGCTGTTATTTAATAGTGCTACCAAATCAGCGGTGTTCTTCTCTGTAGAATTTAACACTATTTCAAAGGAAGAACAATAGTGAGGTTGCTTTGGGCTCAGCCCCCACCTTTCCTGCCCCTCAGCAGTGCCACAGAGGCCCTGCCCTCTCTGGGCCAAGATCCCGAAATAAAACTCTCTGAGCAAAGCAAATCTTACTACTTTAAAGATTGCTCAAGAGGAAGCCTGTTTTTCTGCTGCCTTACCTTACCAATCTGCTTATTATTTAAGCAAGAGGATCTTATCCTGCAACATAATGTGTTCAGAAGGGAAAGCTCTCTGTCAAATCTCCCTTTTCTCCCTTCTCTTTAGCCATGTGGAGTTGTTGCTGTGGCCATTAATAACTGGTTAATGGCTTCTGCAGGGAAAGGGAAACTTGATCTGCTGCCTCCTTCACTGCAAAGGTGCTGGTGTGAAACCTGCCATGGGCTCACAGGGTTTGGGGTGCTCCCAGCTCCAGCTGTAGGCTGCGGTCGGTGCTCCTCAGACCCCAGCACCCCTCTGAACGGCTGAGGCTTTTCCCCTCCTTGGGTCCCCCAGCAAAGTGTCCTGAAAATCTGGGTGCTGCCTACCTACAAAAGCAACCCTCATGTCCCAATTTCTCTCTCTGCTTATCACAGGTCATGGCAAGCAGCTCCTATCCCTTTAAGACAGGTGTGCGCCTTGCAAATATTTCTCCTCCTTGTAGTTTCCTTTTCCCACCTTACCCAATAGCGCCATATAAGCCCATATTTTATGGTCCATAGGTAGTACAAGTCATACCTTCCCGGCTGCACAGCTGTTACTTCTCATGGCAGTCACAAGTGAAAATCAGACACCTTGTTTTCAGAATAGATGGGAGTCACCTGGTGTCCCTGACCCTGCCAGCAAGGCCAGGAGGTGGCTACAGCAAACCTTCATGAAGGAGGGAATTAAATTATGGCAGAGATGCTCTGGCCTTGGAGTCCCTCAATGAATGCTGCCAGTCAGTGGGGTAGGCACAGTGGGGGCTCAGCAGCCACCGCTGGCTTTATCAGCCCACCTATCCCAGCAGTGTGTATCTGCACCAGTAGAAGCAGGTGAGTGCAGGCATCTTCCACCGAAACGTCCGTTTCAGCAGCTTCTTGTGAGCTATGGGTATCAACTTTCTCACTGCAATGTGGCCTTTGCCAAGGTAGCGTTGGTCAAGTCACCTTTGCAGCCAAAATCTTGCCTCCCCCATGGGTGTGAAGCAGGCAGCATGCCACCCAAAAGCATTGCCTACTTCACCTTCATCCCTAAGATGACGACACGCCTAATGAGCTCCATGGTCTGTAAAGAGAATGATCAAACAGCCTCTGAGTAAGATACTTGTGGCATGAATATATGGCAGGTATATGCGTTTTTTTTAAATCCTCCTGCCGTAGCGAGAGGATAAAATTCTCAACACAAATGGCAACTCTGCAGCAAGTATCTGATATAATTACAGTAATTATATTGTCTCCGCACTCTCTTATAAATCAGTGACAGTATATATTTAATGAGCTCTTTCCTGTTCAGCAGGCTGCTCTCAGCCGCTCATATTTGCAACTGCAATGCAGAGGTACCTTAAAATAACATTAACCCTTGGAAGTGATGCCCTCTTCTGTGAGGACGCAGAGGGGGACTCTCAGAGCAGGGCCTGGCTCCGCACACCCTTCTCCCCGCTGTTGGAAAGCACAAGCAGACCCAACATGGGTCTGATATCCCCTGGTGAACTTTCTTCTGCAGAGAAGCCTGTTATATTTTCACTCCAGGGACAAAGTGTAACAGGTCTGTCACGGGGATCACATGATGAAGCAATCTGTCCACCTGACAGGAAAGCCGGCACACACCCGTCCCCCAAAGCACCTACAGCCGACCTTCACTGCCAACCCAGAAGTCCTCTGCCCTCCCTGGCCGACACCCTTCCCTGTGCCCCCTGCTTCAGCCCCATAAACCTGCCCACCGACACGCAGGGAATTTAAGATCCAGCTCTAAAAACTGAAAATGAGTGCACACAGGAGGACACAGAGGGCTGGAGCACCTCTCCTGTGAGGACAGGCTGAGACAATTGGGGTTGTTCAGCCTGAAGAAGGCTCCCGTGACACCTTATACCCCCTTCCATTACCTAAAGGGGGCCTACAGGAGAGATGGGGAGGGGCTCTTTATCAGGGAGTGTAGCGATAGGGTAACAGTTTTAAACTGAAAGAAGGGAGATTTAGATTAGGTATTAGGAAGAAATCTTTTACTGTGAGGGTGGTGAGGCACTGGAACAGGTTGCCCAGAGAAGCTGTGGATGCCCCATCACTGCGAAGTGTTCAAGGCCAGGCTGGATGGGACTTTGAGCTACCTGCTCTAGTGGGAGATGGCCCTGTCTGTGCAGGGACGTTGGAACTCAATGAGCTTTAAGGCCCCTTGCAACCTAAACCATTCTACAATTCTATGATACAGCTTCTGGCATGTCCTGGGGACCAACATGGCCATACAGCAGGGCTGTCCCAGAAGATGGCAGCTCCCGCCATGCCCCGCAGGCCAACATGGCTGCCCAGAAGTGCAGTACTGGAAGAGACAGCTCCCAGCATGCTGAGGACTGCAGCCCTTAGGCTTGTACCCTCCTGGGTCCCATCCTCCCCTTGAAGCCCCCACAGAGCTGGAGCACCGCCCTGCCACACCGGCCCAGGGCTCCTTGTTCCACACGGCCATCCCCTGGGGGCAGGTCAAGATCCTGCAGAGGGGTTTGGGCTGCAATGGAGGCCTCAGGAGGGCTCCTGAGTGGAGTAGGGCGATTCTAAGACAGCTGCAGGGCAAATGGAGGAGTCCTCTGGTTGGGCTGAGCCCTCCACTGGCCCCAGGCCTCGAGCAGGTTCCTGAGGCTCAGAGGCAGGGTGCAAGGACATCAACAGGGGTGCTGCGGAGACCGGAGGCTGAACTGAGGCATCAAGAGCAGATCAAAAGGCTTGCTCAGGTGCTGAGAGGTTCTGAGGGGGCGACCGGGTCAGGCTGAGGCAACCCCAGGACCACAGAGGGGTTCAGGGGGGACTAGTGGGTATGAGGAGAGCTCTAGCCTGAGTGGACTACAAGAGAACATGATCAATTCTTTAGGGGATCCAATGGCAAAAAGAGAGCCATCTTGGATTTCTAAGACAGCTAGTCTTATCCACCTCTTTCCTGTCCTGCCCTGGTTCTGCCCATTTGCCTTTACCAGGCCGCCCAGATACCTGCACCCAGGTGGCTCGGGCACAGCAGAGTTCTGAAGGTGTCTGAGCATGGTCATGCTGGGCAGCACCATACATGGCACCTCTCAGGCTGTCAGAGAGGGCTGCTCCAGAGTCCCTTGGGCTCTTTGGGGGTTCCTTGGACTTCCTCCATGGAACAGACACACTGAGGCAACAGTGTCGTGAGTAGTTCCCCCTCTACTCTGCTCTGGTGAAACCCCACCTGAAGTTCTGTGTCCAGCTTTGGAGTCCTCACCACAAGACGGCCGTGGACGTGTTGGAGAGGGTCCAGGAGGGGGCCACAAAGATGATCAGAGGGTTGGAGCACCTCTCCTGTGAAGACAGGCTGAGAGATTTGGGGTTGTTCAGCCTGGAGAAGAGAAGGCTCCAGGGAGACCAGCAGCCTTCCAGTACCTAAAGGGGGCCTACAGGAGAGCCGGAGAAGGACTCTTTATAAGGGCATGTAATGATGGGATGAGGGGTCATGGCTCCAAACGGAAACAGAGATTTAGATTAGCTATCAGGAAGAATTTTTTTCACTGTGAGGGTGGTGAGGCACTGGAACAGGTTGCCCAGGGAAGCTGTGGATGCTCCATCCCTGGAAATGTTCAAGGCTGGGCCTAATGGGGCTTTGAGCAACCTGGTCTGGTGGGAGGTGTCCCTGGCCATGGCAGGGGGATTGGAACTAGGTGAGCTTTAAGGCCCCTTCCAACCTAAACCATTATATGATTCTGTCATTCTGTGAATACGAAGAGATACTGCAGTTCCTTTCGTTCTGATTGAAATAATTCATTTTTAAAAATGTGCAAACAACGATGCATGTTCTTTGGGGTGGGGAAAGTAGCAGCAAAGCCCTTCAGTTTTAATCAGTTTACGGTGCCTTTCGACACAGGGAATGCCTTGTCCTTGAGTTTCAGTCCCCTGCTTTCCAGTGCGCTGCCCTGCAGTGACGCCCGACGGGAGCAGCACACTGAGATGCGGCACTGCCAAATACCTGTGTCCATACCCTCCTCCTTTCAGCCGTGCCCTGGCTTTACAGCGCACAGGGCTCGCTCTGCTGGCAGTGATAACTGCTATTGCTAATGAATTCCCTGCGGTGTTTGCTAATTGCTTTCCGAAGGAGGAGAGATGTCGATACGTGAAGAATAAATTGTGCTGCAAGTGATCTAATAATTTGTGGGCCGCTGTTTATTATGAGGTTTAGACACTTGGATGCCTCTTGAGAAGCAGTTGGTTACAGAGGCTTTTTCTGTACACACAAAGGATTTTTACCTGATACAGAAGGTAAAGCCTTTAGACTGAGGCAGATCTAGGGCTATTAATATTGACAGTTTTAACCCCAGAAGTCGTATTTTGAATTCTGTGTTGGAATCCTGTTCTTTGAAACCTAGTGTTTGCTTCTTAATGCTAAGAAGACAGAATTTTACTAGGCAATTTAAAGGATTTCAAGATGATTTCAGAATTTGCTCACAAGAACATCCTCTGTAGCTGCAGTGAATACTTAAGGTCAGTGCCTGAAACAACAGGGGACAGGGACAAACAGTATTTCCTAGGCTGTGTCACACTGCCTTAGTGTATCTCCAGCACTTCCCTCGGCGCTCGAACTCTCCTCCAGCAGTTTCCCATAGTCCTGGCACCTCCCTGGACACCAGAATTCACCCACGACCTAAGATCTAACAGCAGCGCTGGAAGTGGTGCCTGGTGAACTGCAAGATGTGGCGCAGGGCTGGGAGCGTGGCCAGTCTGGCTTGTCTGCCATCAGGTGGGAGGTTTTCCTTCCCCACACGCCATCATTCTCTGGTGTTCTTGTTGAAGCAAGGTGGCCACTCGCCCTGTGGCTCTCTGTCCACAGCTGGAGGCTGCGACTCCTTTTTAAAACAACTAGCTTGTAAAACATAAAGTAATAAACTCCACGGCCTCCCAGCATGGCTACAGTGAGTGCCCAAACTGGTGCCCCGGGGAGGAGGCACAGGGGATAACGAGGTCAGGGTTTCACGCAGAAAAGCTACTTTTCCCCCAGCACTGCTTTGGGTTTTTTCAGGGCTTTGTTTTCCAGCAACTGGAGCAGCGCAGAGAAGAGAGTCCCTAAAATCCAGGGCACTTCACCTAAAATGATGCGGCGCATTATCAGGTATGCCTACACTGGGACAGTACTGGTCACGGCTGGCAACATTCGAAGTGCGGTAACTGCAGCTGACCAGTTCAATGTCATGGGTATCGTTCGACTGTGCAGCGAGGAATTCTTAAAATCCCACCTGTGCTTGGAAAACTGTGCCAGCATCTGGAGATCCGCAGATTATTGCTGCTCCACCTGCGGAGAAGTAGCCCACGTGTTCGTCCTCCATCACTTCAAGGAGGTGACCAGGGTGTCTACAGAGTTTCTGTAGCATCAATGAGCTAGAGCACGTCCTGGAGAAGGATGAGCTCAGTGTGGAAGAAGAGGAGGTTGTGTTCGAGGCCATTGTGCAGCAGATTGCTCACGATGAGCAGAATAGGAGGCAGCACGCCCCAGTCTTGCTGGGCAAGGTGGGTGCTGCCACGGTGTGGGGCCAGGAAGCCCTGCAGCGCTGGGTATGGGGCAGCTGGGCTAGAGCTGCTTTGCTTTTCTTGTGAGACCAGAGGAAACTGTAGCCTCCTCATACTGCTTTTGAGTGAGCTTTCCCACCATTTGGCCATCGCTAGGCTGGGGCAGGGGGCAAAGATCCAGCACTGGAATCAGGACAGAGCTTTTAAGTGCCCATTTCCTCCTGTTTAGAGCTTAAGCGTAACTGTTCCTCGCAGCCAGGGAGGGCCAAAGTTCCTGTGGGGCCACCTAATCTCCACGCACACAAGGTTGGTGAGCGTTTGCCCAGACGATGCAGCTAGCAGCAGGCGTTCGGGCAGTGCCAGCCTGTGTGCAGGAAAGCACCATGCCACAGCGGTGGTGCCACAGGGGTGGCAGACTCCCTGCCATGAAATCGGAGGATTTACCCTTGCACACCCCTTTGTGGACTAGCTAAAAACTACACATTTAATTCTCTGGTTCTCCTATAAGCTTCAGGCAGCGCTGTAGCCCGAAAGCAAAGCCATCCAGCATTGGAGCCACCCCCGAATGCTACCAAGGTGTAAAGCATCTGCATTAATATTCTAACCTCCTTTTGGCATTTTTCAGCTTGGACTGGCACGGATGCAAGCAGAGTACTTGGTGAGCAAGGTCAAAAGGCACCATTATGTGAAGGGCAACGAGGACTGCAAAGTCCTCATCACAAATGCACAGACAGAAATGTCCAGCCTCCATATGCCTGACCCATCTCCTGCCTTCGCCCACCCGCTCAGTTGGCCTTGCCTGCCCCATGCCATCCTGTTTGCTGGAGCATGGGGATCCCGACCAGCGCCATTGAGACGTAGGATCCCTCTGCAGAGCACGTCAGCGTCGCCGTTCCCAACAACTTCCTCTGTGCTGTGGGAGGATATGATGGATCAATGTGCCTTGACACAGCTGAATGGTACGACCCGGAGACAAACCAGCAGGCACCGATTGCCCCCATGCACAAGTGAAAAGAGAAGAGAAAAAAGAGGAGCTGTGGGAGCAGGAAAGGTAAGAAATGTTCCCTTTAAAGTGAGAGGTCTCCAACCAAGACCCCACTTGCTGCCAGACAGTGCTTTTCCTGGCCACAAATGAAATCCTGTGCCTATCTGCTCCAGGAAGTTCAGGAAATAAAGGGTCTAAATCCTGCTGGCCTGAACAACTCATGCACTTCTATTACTTTGAAGCCAGGATGACTATTCCCATTAAAAAAAAAAGCACAAACCAGACCCAAACCAAACAAACAAACCGTCCCCCTCAAAATCCAGCACCCCATTCATTTTCTCCTTGGCATGTTCTCCCACCCAGGGTATCACTGCCCAGCTCACACTGGTTTTTTTCTTCTGTAAACAGGTCTATGTATGTGGTGGGTTCAACGGATAGGGACACTTGAGGACATCTGAAGTGTATGATGCCACAAAGAATCGATGGATCTTCACAGCCTGGATGGGAAGTGGAAGAAAGGGACTAGCTGTGACTGCACATGGGAAGGAAGTGTATGCGGTAAGGGAGAGGTGGTACCTCTGCCATATCTCTGCTGGGGTGCCACCCGGCACTTGCAGGACTGACTTTGACTAATCTGCATTTCCTAGATTTTCAGGCCAGCCCTTTGATTGTAAGTGAGATTTAGGGAATAAAGTCAGAGCCAGAAAGGTTGATCTGCCTCCGGAGAATGTTATCACCTACACACTTCTTGTTGTGAAAAACATGTGGACAATTTTTCAGCAGCTGCAGCAAAGAAATTAATGGCAGCTGCTGCTGACAGCTTTAGCAGCACAGAACGTTTGCTTGCTCCTGGTTATGCAATCCAGGTACTGCATTTAAACTGTGTAGAAATGCAGAACCTGAAGGTTGACCAAAAATACTTTTGGAAGCTCCAGAGGGAAGAAGGGAGCAGTCTGCAGTAAGCAAGCACTGTGTGTTGAGCTCCCCTGCTCTCAGCAACGCTCCAACTGAAGCCAGCGAGGCAGGACCTGGCACCATCCAGCTTGTGCACAAGCTGCTGCCTGGTCCCAGGTCTAACGCCTGGGAGTACGTTCCCAGATGAGACATCAACATTGACAGCTCTTGAAAGGAAGTTGGTCCGGTGTCTTTGGCAAGTAGCCTGCCGGTGCAAATAGCCCAGTGAGCTAATGAAGCCCTGGGAGCAGCAAGGGAGCAGAGTCACTTACTTTAAACTAAGGACACTTTCAGCAAGGCTGAAATACAGAAATTGCTCTACTGCCTTCCCCCTTCACCCAGTTCCTCCCGCAGTTTAGCAGAAGGCCCCTTCCGAGCCCCAAATTAAGGGACCCCTTCACCCCCCCAAGATATCCCCAAATCTGTGCAGCCTCCCCCGGGGACCCTCCAAATCCCCAACCCCCATATGCCCTCACCCCAAAACTCTCCCAGGCAGCCCCAGGCTACCAAAAAACCCCAGCTCCCTGCGGGTACCCCAAAACCCTCCAAACCCCCCAACATCTCCTGAGGGCTCCTCCAAACCCCCAATTCAGCCGTTTCTCCTCCCCAACTCTCCCAGGGACATTAGATTCCCTCAGGAGCCCCCCAGGCCCTACGCAGCCCCATCCAGCCTGGCCTTGAACACTTCCNCTGTCCTCACAGGAGAGGTGCTCCAGCCCTCTGTGTCCTCTTGCGTGCACTCATTTTCAGTTTTTAGAGCTGGATCTTAAATTCCCTGCGTGTCGGTGGGCAGGTTTATGGGGCTGAAGCAGGGGGCACAGGGAAGGGTGTCGGCCAGGGAGGGCAGAGGACTTCTGGGTTGGCAGTGAAGGTCGGCTGTAGGTGCTTTGGGGGACGGGTGTGTGCCGGCTTTCCTGTCAGGTGGACAGATTGCTTCATCATGTGATCCCCGTGACAGACCTGTTACACTGTGTCCCTGGAGTGAAAATATAACAGGCTTCTCTGCAGAAGAATGCTGAATTTAGGTGGCCCGGATGCAGCAGGTCCCAAGAGTGCCCCATGTTAGCTCCCCAGTGACTGGGATGCACAAGATGTTCCAAGAGCCAGGGCAGGAAAAAGCTGCAGAGCTGCAGGAGAGTTGAGGAGTACCAGGTTTGCTGTGTAGCCCCTCCATGCTTGGTCACCCATGGCTCAGGGAGAGGGTGCCACCTCCAGCCCTTGCCCTAACGCATCACCCTCCTGCACAGGTAGGAGGGAGGTGAGAAAGATGGAGAGCTCAGGCCACACTGATGCTCAGCCAGGTGTTCCCAAATAACAGAATTGTCAAAAAAATAATAATAATAGAAGTTGAGAGATAAATGCCAATTTTAAAGCCATTTGCTTTAAGCAAAACTGCCACAAACCACCCCCTACCAAAGTAAGGTGATCCCACTGAACCTGTGTATCCCCAAGAGCACCTTTGGCATTGCCTGAGAACTGCTCCTCTTCCTCTTCAGCAGCTGGTCTCACCTGGGAGCTCCCCATGCTGCTGGGGGCTGAAGGCAAGCAGGGTTACAGTGGTTTAAATAACAATCATTTTAGCCAGCAACGTGCCCTTGTGGCCAAGAAGGCCAGTGGTCTTCTGGGGTGCATTAAAAAGAGTGTGGCCAGCAGGTCAAGGGAGGTTATCATCTCCCTCTGCTCTGCCTTGGTGAGGACCCATCTGGAGTACTGTGTCCGGTTCTGGGCTCCTCAGTTCAAGAAGGACAGGGAACTACTGGAGAGGGTACAGCAGAGGACTACAAAGATGACCAAGGGGCTGGAGCAGCTCTCTTCTAAGGAAAGGCTGAGAGACCTGGGTCTCTTTGGCCTGGAGAAGACTGAGAGGGGACCTTATCAATGCTTAATAATACCTAAAGGACGGGTGTCAAGAGGATGGGGTCAGGCTCTTCTGAGTGGTGCCTGGTGACAGAACAAGGAGCAATGGGCAAAAACTGGAACACAGGAAATTCCATTTCAACATGAGGAAAAACTTCTCTACTTTGAGAGTGCTGGAGCACTGGAACAGACTGCCCAGAGAGGTGGTGGAGTCTCCGTCTCCGGAGATACTCAAAACCTGCCTGGCTGTGTTCCTGTCCAGCC
>VXAK01008805.1:58734-90246 GCA_013399435.1 Arenaria interpres | reverse complement strand
TTCTTGTCCAGCCTGCTCTAGGTGACCCTGCTTTGGCAGGTGGGTTGGACTAGATGATCTCTGAAGGTCCCTTCCAACCCCATATCATTCTGGGATTCTATGATAATACAGAGCTACAGCGCTTTGTGACAGTGGCACGTCTGCTTTTCACAGCAGTGACATGTCATCTGCCAACCACACTGCAATGTGTCTATCTTAAAAATGAGGTGACAGTGGAAGAAAACCAGTTTGGTGAATTTCTTTCAAGCACAGTCTGTTCATTTATTTTGAATAAAGTAAGTTGAGTTTTGGGTAGTTCTTTCAGTGTGTGGAGGCCTCAAATATTCAGATTTATGCCCTTTTTTTTTTTTAATATCTATCACGCGACTCATGCAGCTGCAGTTCAGAGAAGCGTTGAGCATGGACCTTACCTTCATCGACTCCAAAACGATTTACACTTGTGCTTTGGTGCTCCTCTGAACAGAAAACACATTCCTGGAGCCTCATGCTGGGTCTACACGGTGACTTCCCTTAAAGAAAGAATCTGCATAAAACAAAACCCAGTCAAACAAGCCGTCTGGCACCCGCAGCTGCCCGGGGAGTTTAAACTCACATCTCAAGGCGCAGGTTTGTTCTGAGGACGCAGGCACCATCCTTTGCCTTCCTGCAGCGCTCCTTTTCTTCTTGAATCTCAGTTTGTCGAAGCAAAAAAGCAAACTAAGAGTAATTTCAGCAGACAGCGTATGTGGGGCTCAGGATTTACTTAAGAGTCAAATAAGGCAGCCGAAGTCGTAATTCAGAGCTCGGGGCAAAGAAATAGAATCATGGAATCCTAGAATGGTTCAGGCTGGAAGGGACCTTGAAGATCATGGAGTTCCAACCCCCCTGCCATGGGCAGGGACACCTCCCACTAGAGCAGGTTGCTCAAAGCCTCATTAGGCCTGGCCTTGAACACTTCCAGGGATGGGGCATCCACAGCTTCTCTAGGCAAACGCTAGCCTAAAATTTGTTCCTTGGCTATAGGATGCCAAGTCAACCCAAAATTTTAGATGCTCTATATTATTTGACTTAAACCGCCAACTCATCCTGCCCGCTTTGCCTTTTTTCCCCTTGCTGCTAACCAGCATTGAACGTACTGCGTTTTCAGATGTTTTACAGGTTAAGGGGATTCTCTGGCGTGGGCTGGACCCACAGTGACATCTCCTGGTCCCCTGGATGCCAGATGGCACAGCCCCTGGACCCGAACCTCCCACCGGTGCCCCTGGACCACAGCCCTGACCAGCACAAATGTCGCAGGGGACTCACCTCCACCCGGGGCGGCTGAATGCCCAAGCAGGGAAACAAGCCCACACCTCCTCCTGTGACAACCCTTCACCGGCAGCACCAGGGGAAACTTCAGAAATCCTCCTTTTATGCATGAAGATAAACAAATCGTGAAAATCAGATCCTTTCACGGAGAGCCTGTGGGTGGGCCCTGCTTGCCTGCAAAGCCCGGGTGCTTTTAACTATAGGCAAGGAGAGGAATTCATCTGCCTCCTCCCGCTTTTGTGCCTGTCTGAGACTCACATGTGAGCGGGAGGCTTTGTCCTTCACCACTTCTTTTGTTGTGACTCTCAGGTGATCTCCCACTGGAAACCAACACGCTTGCTGTTGGCGTCTTAGGAGAGGAAATTAAATCCGACATTTCGGTGTTATCTGATTTCCCATCCCTGTACGCCATTGTGTAATTTCACCACCTACTCCTTTGTTTTCATCACACACAATCGCTTTTAGAGAAAATACAAACCTTGGAAGAATATTTAGTCAGAGCAAGGTTGTAATCAGCTTGGATAGAAATCAGTCGGTTAGTTTGCTTGAAAAAGGGGGAAGGGAAGAGGAAATGAAATGGCAGAATTTCTGCCCTGTGAACTTAGAGCCCCCAAAATTTTATGACAAAACTATAGCATGAAAAGGAAAATAGTTGAAAAATTTAACAGAAAACACTGCTCCTGAACTATTGCACTAAAAATGATGTGAAAGCCAATGTAAAATTTCTGATTCATTAGATGTCTTCTGTGTTCATAGAATAAATCTAAAAAAAAAACAAAACAGTCAGGGGAAAACACTCACAAACTTTTCCCAGGGCAAAATAACGAGATGTCCCATGTAAATCATCAGCTATATCAACATTTAGGGTCAGATCAGCAGTAACTGAGTCACGCTGGGAGAACCTGCAGAATGTAGACACTGAAGACCAAAACTGGGATTTGAAAAGCTCCTCCACCCTGTCTAATCCATCAAGATACTCGATCCTGGAAAAGAAGAGAAGTGAGGTGCACGGGTGAGCAGCCAGGGCGTTGAGCTTAGGGTCTACCCCTAAAGCCCGTCCTCTTGGGCACCTTCCTCCAGCCCTTTTACTGGACCTGGCCCATAGCACAGAGAACCACCAGTCACAGGCCAGCACCTTGCTCTGCCGGGGAGGGGGGTGCTCTGCGGGCAGGTGGTCCCAGTGAAGGCAAGGAAAGCTGATAATTACATTATGCAGAAGTGCAGATGCTGTCCCCCATCTCGTACACCCCTCCAGGGAGTCAGCTCAGGTTTAACAAGAGCACACCATCACCAGTGGCGGGACTAGCACTTACATTTCCTTTTTCTGGACTATGTGTAGCCATTCTAACTTCCTTATGGGCATTTGTGCAAGTTTCACAGCAGTTTACAGTCTAAAACATTATGTAAATATCATTAGGAAACCTTAACATATTTTCCAGTTCATTTCAAGTTACTAAATTATGTCAAAGTCAGTCTTTCTTCCAGTCCTTTGGCACCTCCTGAGAGCAGGATAGTGTGACCAGGCTTCTACTCAAACAATGTTCCAGTCCATGTTAGGTTCACAGACATAAGAGAAAGGCCGGCTGGAGAGAAGGTCAGGAAATTGGCCAAGGCAGTCACCTGCCCCAAGACAGGATTCACCTCTGGCCAACGCATTGTCATCAGATACGTGCCCGATTGCCATGTGCATCCGAAGAGCCACCTTGGCGATCTCTTCCAGTGCTCCATAATCTTTCCTGTCACACGCTTCCTCCCTAATGACTAATCTAAACATTCTTGGATTCATAAGCCTATTATTCTTTGTTCTAGCCACCACCGACATAAAAGACACTGAAAAGATGAAAGGAATAAATTGTTCTCTTTGTGTTTGGAGGCTTGTATTTCCTTTCAGTATTCTGTAGTCAAATCTACTCAAACTCTTCCAGTTTTCTTCTTGGATTTCTCATTCTCATGTACTTATGTTCACAGGTTTTCTAGATTTCAGTTAAATCTCACTGCTCTTCTCTGGTTTTTCCTAACAAGTACGACATATAAAACTAGAGCTGATACTTCAGCCGTTGCCTCCCCAGCGCTGAACAGAAAGAGGTATTTTATGTCATATGGATGATACAGTCTTTATACATCTCCATGTTTCTGTTTATTTTGGAGCATCGCTGTGTTGTTACAATGGGTCACAAAGTTGGCCAGCCAACTACCTGACCTTTTTCTGCCAAGCTGACTTTTAATTCCTCTCTTTCCTGTTTGTCAGTCCTGTCCAGTTTCTCAAGATGATTTTGAATCCTAATTCCTCCCTTCAACACGCCTGCAGCCTCACAATACAAAACTCTCTTTTTCCCCTGCCTGAAATAGATCACAAAGCAGTCACAAAATCTCTCCTGTGCAGATGTATCCGCAATCCAACCATCACTGCTTATGCTCTTTTTATTTTGCTGTACCCCTCCGAAAAAAAAAGAAAAACAAAGACACGAAGTTGTTTGTTTGTTGGTTGGTTTGTTTTTTTTTTAAAAAACACAACATTTTTACTGTAAGCACTGGTAAGAAAACATAAAACAGTGAAACAGTAGACCATCTTCCCCACAGGGACATGTATAGGAACCTATAGGATGTTTGAAAAATGTATGTGGTTTTGGAAGTAATCTCCACATACGTAAAGAGATTTTACAGTTTCGAAACTGATTTGTATTTATATTTAAGACAGTGTTGTCGATATTTGTTAAGGAGAACTCAATTATAATATGAAGAGGAAGAGAGAATAGGAAGACCTGCTCAATGCTTTAAGTACAGTTCTTTTCCTCCCTGACTTGCTCTTCACTTGTACATTAGGAGGAGCAGGATTTGAACCCGTGTCGGAAACAGTCCTGTATTTAAGTCAGTGAAACGACGCGGTTATTTCACATTGCTTAGCACAGCAATTCCTGTTCAGTCACTTTTTAGATTAAACTATAAAACTCCGACCTTCTTGCTTCAGAGTCCCACAGTGGAGCAACTGCTGGGACTGGATTCAGCATCAAAGCCGTTGATTCCTACTGCCTTGACTAAAAAGCATTAAGGGATGCATTTGACATTCACAGTGACAAAGTTACTGCAAGCTTTGGTAAAGACGTTACAGTAAAAAAAGAGTTGTTCAGCACCTTGATTTTTCATGAAACTAGAGCAAAGAGGGAGATTAAAACCAATTCAAGATAGCAGTATAAATTTACATTACAAATTCAAGCTTTTACAAATCTTAGTTCAACTCCTTCGGTCATCAGAAAAGGTTATTTATATGATAGCAAAAAGAAGCCCCACATTTTAAGGCCATTTTTCCACCTTTACCATTTAAGCTTTTGGTTCTATTTTAAGCAACCAGCAAGCTGGGGTTAACTTATGCAATGAACTCACTCCATTTTGCCGTGCTGGAGTCACTCCAGTGCTAGTTCTGCTGTGTCACACCATGGTAAATACCACCTGCACTCACACTGGCATAAATTCGGAGACAGACAACTGCCCAATTGTCAGCAGCTTCACGGGGAATGATATCCACAGGAAAATGATATCCTAACTTGGACCAGGAATTGCTCTGCCTTTGTGGACTTCAATAAGAAGTTCCTGGTGACTTAAAGGAGTCTTTCCCAAACAGGACTATCTGTAAACATAATAATAACTCATCACTCATCAAAACTATCTTGTGCAAAGAAATGGGGAAAAAAAAAAGAATTCACATGCAGCAAAAGAGAAAATCTAGGAGAGCAGAGGGAATGACAGAAGTTTAGCAATGGAGATGTGCATCAAAAGGATGCAATACCTGGAAGCAAGTGAAAATCTTTGAAACAGACTTTTCAGAGTTATAGTCAGTGAAACACCGAAGCATTTTTGGTCCAAGGAGACACACATGAATCCTAAATACAAAGTACTCTCACAGGGATGTAACTGGTTAGGATTCTGTGTAAAAACACAACTTCCAACCACAGAGCTCCTTATGTCAAGGCTGTTTTCACTTGGACACTGAAATTAATATTTGACAGCTCTGAAAAGACTTTTGCTTCATGTGCTCTTAAAAGAATTAAGTTAGAAAGAATGAAAAGTATGATATTTGGTGTCCAGCAAACAGTCTAGGAGAGAGAAACTCCTTTAGACTCTGAAAATTACAATTTTGCATTTTTTCATTAATTGCTGTGTGCAAAGGAGCCGGTTCATTGTAGAGCCACAGATTCCTTTCATAACTAGAAATAACCAGTGACCTGAAAACAATCCACACAACCCAACATCGAGCTGAGTTGCAATTGTTTTGTGAGCTGAAGGAGCGACTTCACTTACAGCCTTGAAGCTCTTGATGACACAAGTCGGTCCCTCCCATCATTGGTGAGGAGGAACGTTTCCTCCTGGACTGAGAAGACAGTGCTTCAGATGTACTGTTCTTCATCATCTTCTCGATCCATGAGCAATGACCACTTGTCCCCTTCCTCCTCAACAAAACCGTTACGTCTCGGCAGCTTGTCTGAAGTCAAGGAAGAGAGAGACACTTGGCTAATCTGATCCCAGGGGGCCGGTCTGGATGAATCCCTCCTCCTATCATCCATCCCAATATGAACGCTGATTTGGGAAGGAGTAAGTGGCTTCATGCGGCCTTGAGCTTGTGCCTCATAACTTTCTGTGTCTGGCTTCTTATAACTAAGAAGAGAGAGAGAAAATAACGTTTAGTAACATGAGGTCAATGTCTAGAAGCATCTTCAGCATTAGAACAAATCAGAAACTTCTGACAACCTAAATGTTACCCACGCTTCAGACACAATGTTAATGGATAGGAGCACTGGTCACACGGCATTGACGCATTTCAGTAGTAAAAGAGAGGGAATCTCAAAGTGAGATTCTTTAAGAAAAATTATGAGTTTGCTGAATTATGAAAGGTTTTATAGTAGGTTTTGTAGTAGATAATTTCGCTTTCTGATTCAGTATATTCTAGGCCAAAAAAAGCCCAGCCACGGCAGGTATGCACGGTCTTCACATAAACATATTATCATGTTCTTTGGAATCTGAAGTTCTGTTCAGCTGACATGAGGCTTCAAGAAAGATTATTGTCTCACAGAGTATGCTGTAATTCAGCTTCCTTCAGTTTTCCATATTTTGGGGGGGTTCTCAATATCTAACCGCAATAGTGTCCGATACTTAATGTAATCAGCACAACATCAAAAGAATTGGAGAATAAAGGAATCACAATCATCCTTTGGTTAACTCGATACAGAGAGTTTTTAGGATGAAAATCCTGAAGTGGTAGAGCTGACATGAGCACATACATAGTTTTTATTCTGGTTTGTGGTCTCATCGAGCATTTGTGGGATCAAAACCATGATGCAGCAACAGATTTCCTATATTAGTTTATACTATACTGTACTATACTACACACTACAGAAGACCCCAGCTACAGTAGGAATATTTGAAGGCTTGGACTAATTTCAGACACCATAAAAGTCTTATTTTTGAAAGATGTTTGCTCACAATGATGTTAAAAAAAGGTCCACTGTAACTGCACCCAAAAAACGTAGCATAAAAAAATCAATACAATTTGAAAAATCTTGTTATAGTTCAGAAATTGCTTTGCTTCCAAAAAAACAAGCAAGATATTTTATCTGTGGCAAGATGCAAAAGAATAAATACACTGCTTCTCTGTTTCTCTCTGGCTCAATTAAATAGACAAAACTTAAAACCAGGTACAATTTTTAAAAAAAAATAAATCTACTGTTCCGTTATGGAGAACCAGCTTTTGAATTTTTTGTTCACTTGATAATCACAGGAAAACCCATTATTGAACTAGATGTCCAACACAGGTGGCATCCAGTCACACTTTTAGCTGTTAGTTAAAGAATGCTCAGGACAGTCTTGGTCCAGGTGTGCTCGTAATAGTGACACCTGTCTCTTTCAGGGCCGAGGATTAGACAGAAGAACCCCAAGCCAAAGGACTGTCAGGTACTTTTAGGTATACAAAGCCCAGAGTAACATCTCATTTGAGTTCCAGCAGGTTCCTCAGTTGATTAGCATAAAGACAACTTGCCATTTCAGCTGCAAGGAAGACAGCACGACAGACACAGAAGAAGCTGCCATTGCAGCTGATCCCATCCAAGGCTGAAGCACGAGGCCAACAGGCATGAACACACCTAGCAAAAAAACATGTGGACATCAGCCAGAGCCACCTGTCCCAACAAAGACATTTCTGTCCCCGCCTCCCATAGAACAGATCAGCAGTTCTACAACATGACTTGCTGAGACTTCCATAAAGACTACTAGAATGATATATATTAACTCACTTATTTTTAAATATGTCCCTTCCGTTGCAATGGATGACTTTGACACCAATTCAACTACAACACTGTGGGCACAAGAAAGACTGTTTGTCCCTTCCAGCTATTCTGTACGCGTGAAACAAAGCAAAAGCAACAGAAAGACAAGGCAATAGTCCAGGCAAAGGAGGGAGGAGTTACTCACAAAGAGAAAGAGGACTGCTTGAAGTAAGTTTGAAGGAGAAATTTGGAGCATGAGCAGATACCTGACAGAAGGAGAGAGAGTGCGAGTAGTAGGAGAGAAAATGTGTGATTCAGGGTGAACAAAAGAGGGAACACCCAGAAGTGGGGTGGTATCTCTGGTTAGAGCTAGGTTTGGATATACAGAAGCTAATCCCCAAGTACTGCTATGTGAAATAAGAGCATGGTTTTAATTAAAACATGTAAGAATTTATTCTTAAGTTTAAAATTTGGGAAAAGACGATTTTTTTCTACAACATAAAAAAATAAAATTTAATGCTTTTATTTTGCCCATCTTCTGCCAAGTTTAAAACACTCTGGGAACCTCTCTTTGGTTCCTTGAGCAGAAAATCCTGCAAGAGGCACCACAGAGCTCAACTGTGCTGCTGCCTTCGACAAGCCGAGCTCTGACAGTCACATACCTGCTGCTATGGGTATTCCAAGCAGATTATAAATTAAGGCAAGAATCAGATTTATTCGTATTCTCCGAACTGTTCTCTTTGATAAGTGAATACTGGCAACTACATCCAGCAAGTCATTCTGCAAGACAGAAGAGCATTGAAAGTTTTCTACGTGCAGTCTTCTGAATACCAAACCAAAAAGAGGAGTGTCGGTGACAAAAGAGGACAGCTCGGAAGCGTAGTGCTCACTCGGATAAGAACAACATCCGCTGCTTCAATGGCAACATCGGTGCCCGTTCCAATTGCAATTCCAACGTCGGCCCTGGCTAGCGCAGGGGAATCATTGACTCCATCACCAACCATCGCAACCTTCCTCCTCCCGTTTTGGAGCTCCTGGACCTTTGCAACTTTGTGAGAAGGAAGAACCTCAGCAAAGACTTTTTTGATCCCAACCTACGTACAAGGAAAGAAACATACCCAGTTGGTGATACGCTTCATGCTAAAAGGAAGAGCCATTTGCTGTTCTGGGTGAAGGGGAAACAGAGGAAGATGAACCGAACTGATTCCGGTGGAGGCAACGCTTGAAAAATACGCAGAAAGCTGAAGAGCACCATGCCGGTGGCATAAGAAAGGGACTGGTTACAGCCTCCTCCATTTTTACTGCAGAGATGCTGGCAAACCACGCTCTGCCCTTAGCATCACACCCCACAAGGCTTCTGAAGCTCTGGCAATAACGGCTTGATGGTTAAACCAGCCAGTTTTCAGCTAATCATCCTGCTTGATGCACCAGTAAAGGTTCCAGTGAGATGCAACACAGGAACCATGTATGATCAGGCAGTTCCACTAGGCGAAACACAGAAAGGCAAGTATGTGCAAGTCTCAGGGAAACTATGAAAACAAAGCAGATGGTTGGCTAAACACTTGTACCCATCCACCTCTCAACTAACACGGAGTTGCTACCAGTGGCGCTGTGGTTGAAAACAGGTGGGTCTACTAAAGAGGGCAGGGATAATGTCCCTGGTTTGGCTGCCTCACCAGGCACAGATCAGCTTTTCACTACACAAGGTAGAAGCTCTCTTTTAACCTTTCAAAAAGTAAAATTTTAAAAGGTTTTTAGGACTGTCTTACCATTTTTCCATTGGAAAGGAAGTTAGTACCAAAAATTCAATGAACATGCAGGCTGGCACAGACTAAGCTTGTTTGAAAACTTCACTTGAGTGCCTGGAACCATACATCGGACCTTGTTTCCAAAAAGACTTCTCTTAACAAAGAAACATGGGGTGAGAAAGTGCCATACCATAACCGAACACAAAAGTGAAAGTGTGGAGAAAGATTGAAGCATCACACTGAGAAACAAAACAGACCTCACAAGATAGGAGAACATGCACACCACGGCACTGGCTGAGTTAGCTGTGTGCTGGGACACCTTAGGAAAGCGAGGTGGCACATGGCGGATTAGAAGTAGACCGATGCAAAGAGAAAGAGGGAAATGAAGATGGAGAGGGTGGAAATGCAGCGAGGTAGAGTGAGAATCCAGCTTTGTCTTTGGAGCAACATTTATAGTTTGAGATCAAGGAAATCTCATATAAACCCAACCTCTTTTAGACTGCTATGCTTCTTAACAAAAATTCTTATTTTATTACTGTATTTCCCTTAAAAATAATGACAAATCCCTGCTTCCCTTATTGGGAACAGGTCTGGACCTTAAAGGAACTTTTCTTCGTCGCTAACCAAACACGACTGCCTTTCACTGAAGGGAAGCAGAAGGCTTCAGTTCAGCAACGGACTAATTACTGCAAGAAAGTCTCTATGTCTGGAGAAGTACTGACTGCTTCTCTTCAGCAGGATCTTAATGCAGCCACTGGCCTTTACTGTGCCATTGTACCTCACCTGATTTTCAGTCCAGTTCAATAAAAGTTAGTTTTCATTTAACGTATCCAGGGAACCTGAGTTCCTGCTCCAAATTCACTGAGGTAAGAAGAGTTGTAGAACCTCATCATTGTTTTTTTTTTTTGAATGGCAAAGAAGCAGATACCTGAGTAGCAATGGCTTTTGCAGTTTTTCTGTTGTCCCCCGTTATCAGCACCACATCTATTCCCATGTTTTTCAGCGTGTGCACAGCAAGGGCTGCCTCCTGCTTGACAGTGTCTGCTATCGCGATCATTCCACACAGCACGCCTGCACAAAGAAACGTTGTGTGTTAGAGAGACCTGTGAGAGGCAAAGTGGCAGCAAGAGAAGAGGACTTCCCCTCCATCACACCATGGTGGCTTGTGAAATGACACATTCTGGAAAATATTGACATTTATAAGCCTGAACAAGTGTCTACAATTTTATAAGCTATGGTCTCTTTCTTACACACACACACACGTTTCTCATTTATCTGTTTCAGATGGAACAACAAACACCTTCGATATTCAGAGACCAGGAGGAAGGGGAGAAGAGGGGGGTAGCTTTTAAATATGCCCAACTTCTAGCTTTTATGGTAAGGACACATACAATAGTGGGCCGGAGAAAGTTTGGGTATTTAAGCCCAAGTCAGATATTGAAGCCACACCGCCAGGAGGAAGCATGCATAGTATCCTTACTTATGTCCCCTGATCTTTCCGGGTTGGATCTCTATTAAAATGAATTACTTTCAAATAGAAGTGTTGCACCTGCCTTCCAAAACACGGACTCAAAGGTGCATCCACATTTCCTTCACGTGACTTACAAAAATATCACATTGGTGTATCGGTGCATGTTACCTTTCAAAAGTAAGGACTTAAGTAGGTTTTGCACCCCCGTATCCGTCTTTGCTATCCCTAGCTGCGATAGAAATGCCAGCTGTGCATCACAGCCCTTGTGTCCATGTTAAGAGCGCTTGATTTTTCTGGAATGCTGATGGAGCCCAGGCTGAAATGTGCAAATGCCTCTCAAAATTGCTCTGGAGAAGCACCAAGAATACTTATTCAGTAATTGAACCAGAGGCCCCATTTCAAGATCACAGATGTAGCTGCAATCTATCACTGTTCCAGCAGCTTTGTATATTAAGGTAAGGTCTGGAATCTCTTTCTGTGTAGCACAGAACAGAACCCCTCTGGCAAAACTCATTTAGTCCGATCTATTACCCTCGAATGACCTAATGAATCATCATATGTATTCATGAAATGTTTTGAAATCAGTGATGCAATAGGTTGGCCCTTGATCCTTAAGTGATACAAAGTCAGGATGGGACATGGCACTGCACTGCCACTGCTCTTCTGAACAGCAGTCCCAGACAACCGGAGGTTCAGAAATTAATACTTAAATTAAAAACTACCCAACAAGATCTTACAAACACTGCGATGAGGTGAAAACTTCTTTTAAGAACACCTTGATACTTTGCAGTTCTGCACTAAAGGATTAGTAGTTTCTTGACATTAAGCCACTGATCAATTGCTCCAGAGCTTGTTTTTATTTATTCCATGGCAGGATCAATTGATATGTATTAAGTCACTCCAATTGATATGTATTAAGTCGCTCCAAAGAACAGCAGTTACCATCTATAGCCACTAGTATGGCAGTCTGTCCTTTCATTTCATGGTCTGTCATTGCATCATTTACATCATTCGCAATATGCAAGCCATTGCGTCGCATCCACTCACGATTTCCAACCAACACCGAGTAGGTATGAGAAGCTGATGGACCTTTGTGCACAAACAAAAAGAAAAATGAGCAACTCCAAAACAGCGAACACAAGCCAGAGATGTTTGAGGATGACAATGTCAGGCTGTATTAGCTATAGAAAAATATTCCAGAGAGGTTTTCCTGGGGTTGTTCTTTTTTGTGTGTGTGTGTTCCAGACTGGCAATGGTCACACCCAAGACGCAGACAGAATTAGTTTTGTTAAAGTGCTGCTGTCATGGCCAAACACAAATGCATGGGCACTACCTGAAGACGGCCTCACAAAACTTATCCTTCAAGACTCAGTCTGTGCCCGTTTATACACAGAACTGCGTCATGAACTTAATGGAATTATTTGCCTGTATTTGCCTTTGCCGGTTGGCATTGTTTTTCTGGATAAGTGCAGTATGCACATTTCATAAATGCCACACTGCTTTGTTCTCTCAAGTAATGACTTCTTTCAAATGTAAAGGCTACTTCTGGTAAGAAAAAAGTAGGTTTGTTCTAACAAACAATGAAACAGTATATAGAGTGCCTCATTATTAATTCAATCCAACTGCACAAGAGCTGTATGAAACAGGTGAGAAAACACTACATTAACACCATTCATAAATGGCACAGTTCTGATGATTGAAGTTCTTATTTTATTTAATTCTTCTAATAGCTTTCTCAAAAAGGTCAGGAGAGCCACAGTTTTCTGAAAAGAACTGATAAGCTTCTTAAGGAAGGCTTTAAATACTTTTTCTTTCTCTCCTACACTACAAAAGAGCTTCCACAGAGCCTGAAACAAAAACAAACGTATCAGCCTAATCAAAAACATCAAGCCCTGAAACTTGGTTTGCAGATATAACACACTTTATTGTGCATCTGCTGAATAGGTTTTTTTTTAGAAGTAAATGCCTTGAGAGAGCTATGAACAGAAAACAAAAGGTCCAAGTTAATATAGAACTAAAGGGTAGGATATAAAGTGCAGCAATAAGATAACATATGTTAAAGGTAACTGCTCCAAATGGGAAGATAATGTTAACTGGCAAACTTTGCTCTCTGATGGACCATTCGTCTCTCCAAAAGGGACATTGCTGGATATGCCTTATTGCTTATGGTTTGTATCGACTTTTCAAGTACCCGTCACTGTAGCATCTAAATTCTTATTTAGGTTTCTAAACTGCAGAGGGATCGAGAGTAGGAGAAAGAGAGCACTTCAATTTTTGTTAAGGTGCATTTTTTTCCCTCGTGTTGTCTCCTTCTGCCATAAATCCACCTTTCTGTTGTTCCTAGTCCAGTTTCACAGTGGTCAGCACTGTTGATTCGTTAGCCCTCTCGTCGTGACTGGCGGTCACTTTGGGGGCAGACATACCATTCTGTGATTCGGGGAGCGCAATCAGCTCGTTATCTCCCAGCGGAGCATTGCTGTCCCTGCTCCTGTTAGTGCCCAGCTTATCGAGACCCTTCTCGGCCATGGCCAGGATGGCCTCAACACCTCCGACTTTGCAGCTGATGCCACAGCCCGGGACTGCCTGGAAGTCGGTGCAGAATCCTAGGCTCTGAGTGCCGAGCTCCTGCGGACGTAACCAGAGTTCATCATCAGTCTGTGCTGCCTATGTGGGGTTCACATATTAGACAACTCCTGCCAAAAAGGGGCCTCATTCCTCCTCTGTGTTCAAGGCCAGGCTGGATGGGGCTTTGAGCAACCTGCTCTAGTGGGAGGTGTCCCTGCCCATGGCAGGGGGGTTGGAAATCAATGATCTTTAAGGTCCCTTCCAACTCTAACCATTCTATGATTCTATGATTCTTGACAATGATTGACTGAAAGAAAAGCAGCATGGAGTATCAGTAGCGCAGGACTAAAAATAAGGATGTTCTGGACGTGCTGTGAGTTAGACTAGAAAGGGGCAACCATACAGACCACATCCAGGTCTCAGCCCTGGCAGCAGCAAACCATAAAGGACAGCTTTTCCTGGCAGTTCAAGGACAAAGCAGTTACATTGGTGGTTCATGACCTCAGCCAAGACTAAGAACTAAAGAGAAATACTATAATAATAAGCCATACAGCTTCTGAAAAGATACAACTTCTAATTAACCTTACAGACAAGTGGCTGTGGGGGATCAGGCCTTTTATATATATGTAAAAGTACAGTGGAAAACTGTTATCTAATTCCTGGAGTGAACTGGCTGGATGACAAGGAAACTGGGTGTTTCTGTTGAGTTAGTGAGCACATTAAAGATGAAAAAAAGGGATTACCTGAACCCTGTAAGTTACAAAAAGAATGGAGAATATATGCATTTATCAACAAGTTATTCTGGGCTGCCTCTGGAAGTTGGAATTACATCTACCTTTCAGCAACCTTCTTACAACAAAGGGATGATAAGGCAGGCGGTAAGAATATTAGCAAACAGTATAGCATTGCAATTCTTATAAGTCATGATCCAGTAGTAACTGGTGCATAGGATGATGACAGAAATGTTGGGGAATTAAGACAAATTTGAAAACAGAAAGTGTAAAATATGAGAGACAACTGAACCGTTACACACGCTCTCTTTTTCCTTCTAAATTTATATGTTAACTTCCAAAATTTACCACTGAAAGATCTATCACTAATAAGTTTGACATATTCTTCCCAATGAATTTTTCCATAAGTCAATTAATGACTTCTCTTAGCAGTAAGAACTTATTTATTTAAACCAGGCTTCCTATTGTGGTTACTATTTGTGCTCTCATTCTTCCCGAAACATTTGAGAAACACATGCAATATATAAATGACCTTTAAGGATTTGCAAAATTTGCAAAGACTTGAGTAATCTATTAATTCATTTGTGAATTTCATAAATATCACAGTTTAATATTCAGGTTTTAAAGCTTTTTGCCTAATTTATGAGCAAGTGACTAATAGAAATGATTACAATCAGGTAACATATGACATGTCATCACACACATTGCTTCACAATGCTATTTTAAGTGTAAGTATTCCTCCTGCACATATTCCACAATCCTCATTTTCCCACTAGTTCAGGAAAAACTGTGTAAGATCTTGCTTGAGAACTCCACAGCATTACCAGAAACACAAAGCTTAGAGTACGCCTTCTGGTATTGCCCAGACTAAGATGCACAACCACAAAACCCGCCAGCTTCCCAGCCTGTTACTTTTCAGGCAGGCCTCTCCCTCTGGGACTTGCTCATTTTATACAACATCGCTGCATTTGCACAGATCTCTTCAGGCCTTAGATGAAAGAGGAAGGCAAAGTACCTCTCTGCAGTATTTAGTGACTGCCACTCCTAAGGGATGCTCGCTGCTGGCTTCTGCAGTGCCGACCACCGCCAGGACCTTCCTCAGAGAGAGCACAGCCGTCTCTCCCAGCAAAAGCACCCTCATGACTTTAGGAACTCCACAGGTGATGGTCCCAGTTTTATCAAACATCACAGTCTTGATCTGCAAGAAATAAACCAGAGTTACTGCCTAAGCCCTGCAAGCATAGGGACGCTCATATGCTGTAGGCACATAAATACAGGCAGTACCTTAATAATGAGTTGACTATATCCTCATCAAGGCAGAAAAAATCTACAAAAGTAGAGATTCCTGTATGTACCTTGAACTATCTGTACAGAAGGTCTCCCTGAGCTTTCTTATTCATTCCCCACACGGTGATTTCACTGAAGCTACACCATCATCCTATATCTATATCAGCATCTCATACAACTGAGTCATTGCAGGACTTGTACTGTCCTTTGTGTGTGCCTGTATGTATTCACATGCAGGAATCAGGTAACGGCTCCTTAATCACTTTTACCACAAAGTATATGACTCAGGAGGACTTTTACAAATCCTGTTCTAAACAACTAACAATAGCGCTGAGGAAAGAGGACTCAGGAAGTTATGTGGGGAGATGAGCAGGTGCAAAGAGTGCAAGAAGCTGCAACAAGTTCCAGAAGCAACAACCTAACCAAATCCAACCTCATGACATTCACCAAATTCAACAATCACTTCTTAGCCAGCCCAATGGGTCTTGAGGAACTGGGAATCAACCAAAAAACACAGCCCCACATACACTGAAACCCAAAGCTAAAGTCAGTTCTAATACTGAAAATAAATAGGCACAGAGAAACACACAAACCAAAAAACTCAACAAATTAGGCCTATTTCCATTCCTAGCTATTCCAACCCACCAACCTTGCAGAATCCAACAGGTCACCTAATTTTACAAGCCCTGACACTAGCTTCCCTTCGATTCAAAAGCTAAAAAGCCTTAACACTATTTAGCAGTCATTTTGGGTTTTTTTTTTTTACAGAGCCTTGGAAAAACTTCTGGTCTATGTTTTATAATGTCCAGTAAGAACAAGAATTATCAGTCTGATTAACTTATTCCTAACCATTCTTTTCACTTAAAATGTTCTGTTATTCCTAACTGACTCTACCACAGCATGTTTTAAACTCATATTCTTTTCACTGGCTGCGGACATACCAAACCTCCTCATCCTTCAATCTCCTCCTCCTCTTTTCATCAGTTTTCTGTCTTTGAAGGGCTTTTCCCACCTCTCTTCCATCTTTTTTCTATATACTAAAAGAACTTCAAATCATTCTCTCTTACATCCTACATTGTAAACTACTTATCATGAACAACATGCATTTCACAACATCCCTCTGAGGAAGAAAAACACTGGATTTTTTTTTGCAGAAGAGGAAAAGAGTGCAAAAGTCCGAAACCTCTGAGGTCATGCAGAAGATCAGCAGCTTCACTGGCATAAGACTGCAGGAACTGTTGGCTCTCAACGCTTTGCTGTGACTACTTTGAAGAAAGAAGGTCAGATCTGTCTTCTTTACCTTAATAAGCAGCAACCAATAGACAAAAAAAACCACCCGCCAACCAACCAACGTTCTGCAGTTTTTCTCTGGACCAGCAGGATTTCCTGGGAAATTATATTTCATGTAGCAACAGCTGGGTGAGCTACAAATGTACGGAATGAACTATTAACCTTGTGTGCCATTTCCAGGGGTTTTCCGCCTTTGATGAGAATCCCATTCTGTGCAGCAACTCCCGTGCCCACCATCACAGCTGTGGGGGTGGCCAAGCCTAAAGAACAGGGGCATGCAATGCTCAGCACGGTGATGGAGGTTTGAAACGCAAACCTCAGTATTAGTTCAGTTTTTGAAACGTCTTTGTTCTGATTCTGCAAGAAGAAGGGAGAGGGGGAAAAAAAGAAGAAAGAAAGAGATGTATGATTGCTGAGAGAAGGTAACATAGGTGTACAATCAATCACAGCCACTTCAAAAAACACATTTACCTGCAACCTCCAGTACGGAAAAGCAATCTATTATTTTTACTGTTACGGCAGAGAAAGGTCAATGTTATGAATTGTTTATAGCAGTATTTTCTGGGGTTTTTTATGCTCAAGCACACATATGCTTGACTCTGCTCTCAGGCTCCCAGATGACAATATAACTTGCTGGTGTTTGCTTTAGAGCTTAGCAAAGGAGAACTCTATTTCCAGGTACACAGATCCCCACAGTTGCTGAGCACAGCAAATACACATCCTAAAGATAACAGAAGCCCATCTTCTTTCTAAAGCCAAACCCACGGTCTGCCATCAGGAACAAGGGTGTCCAAAATAGTTACAGGCAATATAGGAATGGCTCAGCTCCTTGGAATGCAGCTCTAGATCATGTTTATCCAGAAAGACTGCCGACAATTTCAGTTTTTAGGAACCCCATGCAGAACCGAGGGGTAAATGCAAAGGTATGTGTATACCTGCATATAGATTTTAATGAGTGTAGTTGTTCTGTGTAGAAAACAGCACGTTGTACGAAAGTGTTTGCCAGGTTGCAACATCAAACCCTACACACAGAAGGTGTGTAAATCACACTGGAAGATATCCTAATATCAAAATTCAGCTCTTAATGAAATTACTTACAGGAAAATATTTTTGAATAATATCAAAATTTATAAAACCAATTGTGATCCATGCTATCAATGTCACTGTTGAAATGATGATGATAAATGGAACAAAATATCCACTAAACTTATCTGCCAGTTGCTGGATGGGTGCCTATAAAAAAAGAAAAAAATGTATTTGTATGTTTGTGATCAAAACCCACAAGTATGTAGAGATCATGAAAATATCTAATATTCTTCATCTGATTCTTTTTTAAAGTCTGGAAAACACACTGTTTGTGGAACAAGTAAATATATAAAAATATAGAATCTTTTTCTTACATAATCAAAATCCGTGAACAAGCTTTTCTTTTCTATTATTTTTACCTTTGACATTTGAGCTTCTTCCACCAATTTCACGATTTGTGCCAGAGTGGTATCATTACCAACATGAGTTGCATTAACAAGAACTGAGCCATGTGCATTTATAGAACCAGCAATCACTGTGCTCCCAGGCTTTTTAGTGACTGGCATAGCTTCCCCTAGAAAGAAAAGGTAAGAATAAACGAGGCGATACCCCTAATAATAGTGAACATAGTTCATTAGCACCCAGATCATTGTATGCTGGCAAAATCAGCATATGCTAAGCAATAATGACAAGAAATCACATATTGTATATCTCTGTCTAGTAAAGACATGTATAAGTGCTGTCATACTTCTATAAACCTTTTTCTAGGTTTTGTTTCATGCTGTTCCCTTGGTCCTAACCCTCCAGGATGCCATCCTTCAAAAGGGCCAGGAGAAAACTGTTTGTAAAAGGAACTGCTAAGAATTTCTCTGATTAATAATTTTCATAGCCATGGGAGTTTGAGCAATCTGTCTTTATTTTCACCACCCTCAGTTTTCAAAGACTAGAAAAGTTGTCTCTGTGGGAAAGTTCCTGTTCTCACACTGCCTCTTCAAGAATGCTAGCTCTACAAAATCTTCATATTTTCCTATTTTTAGGGTTACTGATAATGACTGGTTCTCTTAAATTAAGGGTGTTCCCAAGCAAAGTAAATAACTAAAACAAGTAAGCCAATGCCAATGTAAAGGTTTAATAACCTTTAACTTATTTATAAGAATTACATGATGCAATAAATCCTTATTATGTTTAGAAGATTAAATGAACATTTCAAAAGCTGTGAAAAAGCCCCATGACCCTGAATCAAATTGTGAGGCTTTCTTTCCCTCTTCTTGCTCACTGGGAGATCCCTGTCAGCAGCCCTGTTCAGTGCCCACCCATACACACCCCAACATCTCAGCAATAATTCCCCATCGTCCTTCAGAAGTTATTTCTGAGAAGGTACCATCGTCTCTACAAACACATTCAGGGGAAACACCCACCAGATCTCTGGAATAATGACCATAGTGTTTAAACTCTACCCATCCCATCCTTTAGTTAAAGTCACCAAACTGAGTGGAAATTCTCCAGCTTTTTAGGGTGTATGTAGGAGTGGGATTTGGATTCAAGCTCGCAGAGGCCAGGCAAAGCATCTATTAAGGTGGCAGGTTATTCAGACAGCAGCTTTTGAGTTTGCTCTGCTCTCTTTCCTTGTAAGAAAGTGTTCTAGAAGATTTAACTTCTTTGCATAAGTGTAAGGGAAGTTACCAGTAATGAGAGACTCATCCGCCATAGAACTGCCTTCAATGACCTTTCCATCCACCGGGAACTTTCCACCAGGAACAACCTTTACAATATCACCCCTCTGAACCAGTTCAACAGCTACCTGCTCCTCCCTGCAAAAAACACAAGTAGAACAGACAGATTATTTACACCCTCAGCTTCCAAAGAATAGCAATGCGTTCCCAGTCGCTGCGTCAAGCCTAGTCTGTGCACCCAGGTGGGCTGAAGGGGGTTCGGTTCACAAATATATACCTGACGATAGAGTGGTCAGGTCCAAGAGTCACCACAGTGGCTTCGGTGGCTTGAAGAGAGATAAGTTTAGCAAGAGCTTCTGAGGTCTTACTCTAAGAAACAGAGATAAATGTTTAAGATATATTGAGATATATAAATGCTGATGCCTACTTAACACAATGAACTCTGAATGACCTTGTGTAATACAGGCTACATCAGAAACATCTGACTCAAAATTCCTCTGAATAGTTTTACTCTCCTCTCATCATACACACACAAAAATTAGCGTGAAGATGGGTTACCTTTGCTATGTGTTCCAGCCATCTCCCCAGGGCAATGAACACGAACAGCATCGGAGGAGTGTCAAAGAAAGTGACAGGGCTTTTCTCTGCCTTTTCAATTATCGCTACCATCAGGATCACACAGGAATACACGTAAGCAATCGTCGTGGCCAGTACGATGAGCACATCCATATTGGCTGTCCTGTGCTTCAGTGATTTGTAAGCTTGTACATAAAAATACCATCCACCAAGAAACTGTTGGTGTAAGCACGGACAGACTCATATTAAGATCACAGCAGTGAAAGCAGAGAGCACATAATACTGCCTACAGCAGAATGATAAACAGGCAGTAGATAAGGGAAGGCGTTGCTGTCCCATGCAAATTTTATATCGATGTAACTTCACTGGAGTGGTCACCCTCTCACTTGCCCTTCCTTGTTCTCAAAACAACTCTGCCAGCTAAATATCATCCTTTTCCTCAGCAATGCAGAGTAAACAAGGCACAGAAGTTGAAGGGATTTACCTACAGCTGTCCAATTAGTTGGCACCTGATCAGGTACTTCTTCATTTTAACACTGCCTTCCCCACTTGGAAAACCATCTGATGCAACTTTAGCAGGAATAAGCGCTGTGAGCAATTATAGAATGGATAACTTGCAGAAAAGTGCCACTTCATTGTGCATAGGTGGTGCAGACAAGAGGGCAGTGCTAACCCACTAAACCTTTCCAGTTTCCTGTCTTTACCACACCAGATTGCATACATGGAGGTGAACAGAAAGCCAACCCCTAGAAGTACTGTGGACATACCTGAACAAAAGTGCACAGGACAAAGAAGAGTAGATTTAGAATAGATAATCCAGGAATGAGATTCTGTTCCAGCACCATAGACCCATGGTGCTCACCGTCGGGTATTAGCATATAAATCATTAGGATTAAGACAGGGATACCAAACAGCAGGCTGCACAAGAAAGATTTCCTCCACCTGAAAAGTAGAAGCTGTAAATCCCTGGTTGTCATACACCCCGCCGTACCCAGGCCAAACGGTGTGCTTGCAGCACAGAACTTGGGGTGTTAGTACTGTACTAACACACAGCTTCGGGATATTTGGGACAGTTTCAGCGTGTCCTACATGCTTAGCTGTATAGAAATCTATAGACTTCTACCAGTTAAAAACTGAAACTAATGAAAGTAATAAAAGCACTTGAACCAAATGGCAAATCAAAAAATTAAATACGCTTTACACAAGGATAAGCTAAATTAACTGGAGGTGGGAAGGGGGGGTTAGTTACAAGAGATGACCTATACACATTCAGAGAAAGAGAAATACTTACTGCTGTATTTCCTTTTTATGATCCAGGTTATGTGCATTTGGAACTCTTCTAGCCACGGAAGCATGAAAGCCAATTTCCTTTTTATTGATAGGAGAGGAAAAATGAGTTAGTTTTGATAAACTAACCATATTACTTATATTTAAATGACACTACTTTTAGAAGAAATGTCAGAAAAGGACACTGTTCCATATTTAATAAATGCCAACTCCTTATATATTTTTAGATCCTGCCAACATGAGAGGATATTTCAGACAGTACTCAAAATGTGGACTGCAAAGGATTTCTGCTACCTACACACGGACACAGTGTAGAGATGCAGTAAGTGTCCCAGATTTCTTAGGCCTGGGAAGCTCCCACCAACAGCTGGAGCTCCACTACCCTCCTCCTCAAGGGAAATTTATGCCCCTTCATCTCCACTGGAAGAAGTATGAGAGATGGGAAGTACTACAAAGGAAGGTAAAAATGTACAAGCCGCTGGCCTGGTCATCCTTGCAAGCATCTCCTTAACACTGCAGTTAATATACAGTAGATATACCTGACGTTGAAAATCAAAGAGGCTAGAATCAGTTTAAACCTGTAAAACAACAAAAAGTGCAGGGGAAAGGATCCCAGAAACAACTATAAGCAAAAAGCCAATTTTGACTGGTGGTTCAGCGAGTTACTGCAGTAGAACCACCTTCCCCACAAAAAAAAGCAAACAAACAAACAAATCCACATAAAAAACCCAAAGCACGCTTACAAGCACAGTACATTTAAACTTCCTATCTGCATCACGAGATGTTCCTGTGGCAAGATGCGCTTTACAGAACTACTCTGCCAGCCTGAAAAGTCTGCTGTTAACATGTTAATCAGGGCTGCCACATGAATTCTGCAGTCTAGGAGCTTTTTTTGTAAGTAAATACTCTGGAAGCTGTAAGGCGAAGAATCTCTGCTGTCCTCCCAAATACTCCCTGTGTGCGCTTCATACATTAAGTTCTCTTCCCCTGTGGAGGGGCAGAGAAAGAAAAATTTTTGTCCACATGATAATGGCAGATTTTATGATCTGTGTGGTTACTGGTAAACCAGGATTTGTTCCTTTCGTGGCTGTATCACAACCTCTTTCAGTTTAAAAAGTTCTTCTCTGAATTGATGTGGGAATAACTGCCAGCATATACAGAGATATGTAATACTTGTGGTATGAGCTCTTGCAAAACTTCTTTTACAGCCTCTTTCCCTGGCAAGAGAAAGGAGTATTTTTTTCTGAAGTATCAACACTACATTGAAATGACTGGAAATCAGAGACACATGATTCTACCCACAGATCTGCAAAGAATGAATGTAACACTTTTACCACATACAGATAAAAAACATTTCTTTTTGTAGTTTTTTAGGGTGTGCTTTTAAAGTAACAACCTGGAAGACTATGCACTGCCGTGGAGCACGGCAGCTTCACCCCAACAGCATAAAAACATACAGCAATCACCATGTCATCTGCAAAAGTCTGTGAAACTTCTCCAATATCAGCTGCTCTATTTCCTTTTTAACTTCACCTTATAATTGCTCACACGTAAAAAAAATCTGAAGCCTACCTCAATTATTTTTATAATATCTCGAGGTCCAGTTATTTCAGGATCAAACTGGATGTGAGCTTTGCAAGTAGCAAGTGCAACTGAGGCGTAGAATATGCCATTTGTTCTCATGAGCTTGGATTCAATACTGTGAACACAGGAAGCACAAGTCATCCCTGTAATCTAAAGAAAAGACAAATTTAGGTCCAGTTAGCAATCCCCCACATTCACCTAACATTTGTGGATGAATCTGAGACAAGGCCTCCCCCATGTCACAAAGGTACTAATGACTGTTCAAGCTTTGCTGGTATTGACCAGCATGAAGGCCTCAGCGTGAAGATTTTATAGAGGTGTCTTAAAGAAAAAAAGCTGAGAACACAACTATCTGCTTTTATTACAAAATTCTGCAATAAGCAGTTTTAGTCACTGCTATATATTTGTATAGCACCACTTGTACATTGTATTAGCTGTAATAGTATAGCTAATATAGTTCTATCAGGAGCTATATTAACATTGCCAAAGTCAAGCTCTGCGTGTGTAACTTCCTCTCTCTTACTTAAATTTTCCTGTGGCTTCAATAAGGCACGTTCCCACTTTCTGATCTAATAGCACAACCGCAGACTGTTGTTACCTGTCTTGTAGTAGGTGTATGTCACAGAATAAAAACAGACTTTTGAAGAATCTGTCCTTCAGATAAACAATGTCCTAATTTTACCCAATACCCTAATTTTACTCAGACCTCTATACTAAGCTCCAGGTATTATCAACTCGTGTTTGGCGATACATTCTCAGTTGCTCAGTCTGTACTGCTGATGGAAATGCCTTTACAGAAAAGTTCTATTTCATTTCTTCTTGCTAAGAAAAGCCTATTCTGTAGATACAACTATCAGTTTGTATTTCAGCACCTTTGGAGAGCTTCTTCTAAGACAAATTGATTTTGTCTTTTCAGCAATTAAGAAAAAATAGTGTCACCAGCCAGAACTGACCTGCTGAAGCCACAACTACTTCAACAAAAGCATTTGCAAGAAAACATTTCTTCCAGATCTGACCTTTTCAAAACCAACATATAATTTCAAATACATATGACTTACAAGAAGCTCCACATTTCCTTCTGTTTCTGCATGATCTTCTATGACAGTAGCTTCAAAACCCAAATTCTGGATCAGCTGTGCTATTTCAAGGGGCTGTATGAATTCTGGTTTGTATTTTATCTCTGCTTTACCTGCCATCAGTGCTACCAACACTGAAATAATTCCTGCAGTGGCAACAATAAAAAACATTAGATAACATACCGCCTTTGACGGGAAGAAAAATAGAATATTACGAGTGATTGTCAATGAGGGCTGTAACAACTTAGAGGTGTTGTAAACCTAATGATTTCTCTCTGCCTCCTTCTAGTGTTGTTCTCTAGTCACAACAGCAAAGTTTTTACTGAGATCCAGCAACACTGTGGTTCCCTTTAGTAATAAGAGTAACAGCATGAGTTACAGAGAAGAAGGTGAGTTTTGCTATGATCTAATGAGACAAAAAGGATGGTCAGAAGCAATCTTTGCACTCACTGCTGCAAGCTCTATCCTGGAAAGCCCTACACATACCCCACAGCACAATGCTAGGCCTTTTTCTTTCCTTGTTTTTTCTTTTCTTTTTTTTTTCTTTTTAATAAATAAACCCACAGAAATCTACATTTAGAATTGAAAAGCAAAACATAAAAATCACAGGCAAAAATATTATTCTGAAGTGCTAATGGTTTCTTGGATTTTTAAATCAAGGCAGTGAGACCATCACTGGGAGACCGTGGGCGCAGGAATCAGTAAGTAAAACCCTCCGAAGGCATGCCTACCCAAATTAAATCAGGCATTGCTGAGGCTCATATGTTCATCTTCTGTATGGCCAGGGGAAAGGCAGCTCCAGTCTGCAGACTTCTAACCTAATAAGCTTTGCTGTGCCTAAGCTAATATAATTATCCAGGCGCTGGAGCCATGCATTTGTTCATACCTGCTTGTGCAAATGTGCCCTGAAGGGTAAATTTCACATCACAAACGTGTCAGAGCTCTCAACAGCTCTGGAAGAGATGGATTGCTCTGTAAAGCAATAGGGCCCTGAAAACTAAATGAGAACCATTTCTCTGTTCTTGTCTTGAGCCTTATTTGAAATTTTGATCATATTACAACTTACTGTTACAATACAAGTATGTCCACTGGGTTTGTCTACCAGTGCAGAAGGATAGCAAAACAGTGATGTAGTCACATTAGCACTAAGAAAGAGCATTGTTTGTTTAATCTCCAGAAGCCATACCACAGACTCTTCCATTAACCGCATAGAATACCTTATTCATTCCATACTCCCTTATGGACTCATTATAGGAATCTTAAATTTATTACCGTGTTCTTTCTGCAAATTTCTTTCAATGGTAGACACGCACGATGCGCAGGTCATGCCTGTGATTTGTAAAAAACACTTTTCAGCTGTCGTTCCGCTGGGCTGGTTTGGCCCATCAAGGTGAGGTCTGTCTGGAAAAGCATCCGAGGCACAGCCTTGGGAAGGAGGTTCTGGAGCTCGAGGCTGCACGACAGCATTGATGGCGTCAGGCTGGTGCCTGTGTCCTCCAGCAGTGGTATCTTGAATAAATGCACCATAAAGTGAATAAACACTATTTACAGTGCAATCGGACTATGTAAGACAACAAGCAGGTCACATTTATCAATCATGCAAAGTCTCTTAGTTGTTTGAAAGGTGACAGGGTAATCTTGGTCTCTTCATGGAAATAATATAGACCGTTACTATGCATATAATAATATGCACTCACCAGTACCACTTGCATGACCATTTAACTCTATAGAACTGGTTTTCCATATTCAGATGGCATATGATTCCCTCCAATTTCAATGCCTAGGCCTGACAGCTACCTCCACTCAATAAAGATATATTGGTATCTAGAGAGTCCTTATCCAGCACAAGAGAACACGGTCCAGTCATATCCATTCTGTCCTTATCACCTCTGCAGGACTCACAGCACTTCATCTCAAAGAAGGAAAAGGACAAGTTTCTCAACAGGTTTCTCTTTATGGCATAATATTTACACTGCAAGTACTGCAAAACGAGTAGTGAAAGGATTTGCAGCACCCAGAAGACCTCTGCACATACAATGCTGCAATCATTTTTGTTCTTTACCAGATACTGAACAGACACCCAAGAGCTCCAGTTGCATTGACAAGCTGCCTCCCTTTGGCAGAGGTTTGTATAAAGGAGCAAGAGTTTCTTCTGAACACGTGAAATACAGGGGCTCCCCTCCCTTTCCACAGACAGATCAGAAGGTCTCCCACAAACAGATTTTAAACTAAATAGATCATAATTAAACACCAGATACAGTCTTCTCCTCATCTGCAGCAGTTCCACAGATTCAGAGGGATTGGACCCATGAGAAAATCTAATAAGATGTGATCTATTGTGATCAAACTAATTCATTCCAGATACATTACATCAGTACCTCAAAGCAAATCTGTTGAGCTAAAGCAGATAAATATTGCCGCATTTGAAATTCTCTAGAGAGGAGATTGTGCACCACAGCAACTTCTTAAACACCGAGCACATGTAAAAAATGTACAAACTGTGCTGCAGCTGAGACGGAAAAGCACCGGCTCCCACCAAAGAGTACATGCATCTTGCCACTTACTTCGCTTAATGTAAGGCTTAGTAAAGGGCTAGTAAAAATCCTGAAGAAATAAAGGTCAAATGATTAGGACACCGAGAGGAGATTTTAGCTAGGTAAAAAGTGGTTTTAAATGAAAGAGATTTCATTAAGTTTGTGGATTTTAGTACCTTGGAACATAGATTAAAACGTTTGGTTTGACAGATCTACTTACAGCAGCCTGTAGACATAGAAGGAAACCTACTTTAGTGGGTAAAGGGGATCAGCTATTTGAAAGACCTTGTACCAACTTCCAAACCTTTTGGATTCATAATGTAACTCGGCTCTTTCCCCTACTAGTGCAGTTATTAAGGGCTGAAACAAGGTGCTTCACAGCTGAAATCTCACTCCCTTGCTAAGTGAGGTCAGATCAGGCTAGTCCCTTAGAAATGACAATGCCAAAGAGACGTTTTAAGAGTTTCTCTCCAGAATAGAGTCTCAACACAAGCGATACATGGCCCAACTTGGCACACTACCCACGGAAGAAAAAACACTGTTACCTGTCAGCACAGAAGTATCAAACCCCATATCTTCTATGGCAGCTCTTAGCTCTTCTCCATTAGTAACAGCTGGATCATAATGTATGGTCCCAGTTCTCCCAGCTAGAGAAACTGCTACACGTTGCACTCCTTGTCTCTGTGATATGGTCCCTTCTATGGACTGTACACAAGAATTGCAGGTCATGCCATCAATCCTAATGACAGCTGTGCATGTTGTATCTTGCAGCGGCTCTCTGAAGAGATCACAGAGCAAAGCAGGTGATGAAGATGCTCCTTTATTTGCTTCTGATCCATTCAGGAGGCCTACTTTAAAGTTTCCAGGTGGAAGGGATTCAATAGCTTGCTGCAAAGCTGGCAGGGTAATTAAATTTGGACTATACTGCACCACAGCATGTTTATGCTCCAAAGACACTTTAATACTTTGTATGCCGGGAAGATCTGATATATTTCCTTCAATGTTTCTGACGCAGGACTTGCAGTGCATGCCTTCTATCCATACAGCCACGGTAGCTGTGCCACTCATCTCAACGGCCAGTGAATCCACCCCATCACTCTCGAGACTTGCTGGTGTCTCCTTGGGGTTTGCTTTCTGCAAGCGCTCGAGATCGAGGACACCCAGCTTCAAAGGGGCTGATTTACTTTTGATGGTGCATTCATACCCCAGGTTACTGATATGGCTCTTGAGGTCGTCAGGCTGAATGATGTAAGGATAGTAAGCAATAATTGCTTCCTGGTTACCAAGTGACACCTTGATTCTCGCCACACCGTGCAGTTTCCTAACCTTTCCTTCAATGTTGGTGACACAGGACTGGCATGTCATGCCTTCTACCCGAAGCTTAACTACTGCTTCTCTCAAGCCTGACAAATTCGCGGTTGCTGTTGTCAACCTCTCTTCTGCTACGTTGGTGTCAAAGCCCATATCCTGAATTTCCTGGCAAATCTGTTCAGGACTTATTTCCGACTGCAGATACTTTACTACAGCATTGTCCTGCTCGAGGGAGACTTTAATACTCACAATGCCCTTCACCTTGGAAATTCGGCCTTCTATCGACTGCACACACGATTGGCAAGACATTCCCACAACGTTGACTGTCACAGTGTGCTCTTGGGAAGATGTGGAGGGCACGGTTTCAAAGCTCTCCTCATAGCCCATGTTGTCAAAAGCAAAATTATGTTTCATTGTAGAATCCAGCTCACAGTCAGGAGGAGAATCAGTGTTGGACAAAGCCTAAGAAGCAAGAGGAAAAATGAAAATAAAATACATGTATCTTTAGCCCTGTAAAAGCAGCAATATTCTGTCTGTGCTCTCAAGCATATACTAGAAGAGCTCTCAAGTCAGTGTGTACTGCTGAAACGCTTCACAACATTCACTTAACTTTGACTGTACTACCAGTGAGCCATGCCCACGATGATGAATCAGGCCTCTGACACTTCTCTCGAGCAGTAATTCAAAAAATATCCACAAGGGATATAAAAGTAAAATTGTCTCGATGTTCCCACCCCAATCCAATTATTTAAAACTCGAACTCTCTGCAGCCACAGGGCACTTTGACCTTGCAGCCCAAGCCCTGCTCTTCAGAGCACACTGGCACCAAGGGTCGCAACAGAATGTGCTCAATGTCCCTCCACAAATATCAGAAGCTGGCTCAGTTCAGCAGGTGTTCAAACCAAACCAAAACTACCCCAGAAAACTGCATCAAGAATTTCCCAGGAGCCTGAAACAAGCTGACAGAGGGGGTACCAGATGCATGATCTCTGAAGAGCCATACGCATGTACACAAAGGCCTGGGCCGTCTGCATGTATACAGATCTTTTAAGTTAAAATATATATCTGGCAAAGATTTTAAAAGACACAAAACTATATGCAGATACTTCCACTACAATTTAGCTTCATCTACCTCCTTGTGAGGCACCTAAGAAGGATCATCTATTGAGCTACAAGAACTCACTGGTTTGATCCAACACCGATTTTCAGGATGTAATGGCCAGTATTGAAGTAGACTGGCCAGAAGTGGTCTGTCTCTCAGTCATACCACAGGCTCCACAGTACTGGGACTCTACAGTTTAATGCACTCAATTAAATTAAAAATGAAGCATTAAAAAAAAAAAAAAAAGGAAAAAAAATGGTAAAGGCAATGTTTCTCACAGAACAGGTTATCGGAGCACAGAGTCTGTTGCCAGAGGAAATTTCTGACACCAAGTGATGAGGAAGATTGAGAAGGGAGGGGGACAAGGCCCGGATTGTCAGATTTCGTGGAAAGAACATCAAAATTCGTGTCTGTGATTTAAGACAGCTTTAACTACTAAAGATCTAGATGCAAGCTACTACAACACATTTATTCGCTCGCCTGTGAAGCCATGGGCTCTCCAGCATTCAGTAAAGCACCTGATACCAGGCATTATTGCAGGAAGGGGCTGGAGAAGGGGCCACTGGATCGGGTTCAAATCTTTTTCCTACCACCCACAAGAAAACTCCCTTCTCAGTACCACAGCGCAGATGAGAAGCATTTAGGCTGCTTATTAACACTAGACTGCATCCAGTTCATTTGATGCAGCATTCAAAATTCATTAACTTGATTTTGCTTCACGCTTAGACAGCTTGGCAATAATGAGGACTAGGGTCACGACCAAACCAGCAAAAATTTAACGTGAGAAATTTGCTTTCAGCCTTCTCCGTACTGTATTTATTAGAACAGGAGGAGGAATGAGCAACTTCAACTCTTCAGCATTATGGTGCAGCCCCTCTCTCTCCTGACCATGAACCTCTGTGCCCTCTCCTTCTCCGCTTGGCCTCAAGGCTATACTCCAGTGATACTGGGGAAGAAGAGTCATGGAAATATTTTAGCCCCAACCTCCCTTTTTACCTCCCCCTCCCACAGGCCGGGCAGCACCTAGGGCACATACCCTTCTCCTTGCACTTCCCTTCCCAGAAGTTACTGAAGATCCCAACACACACGGAAATGTGCAGCCAGCCCCTCCAAAGGTCATTCCCCGTTTAAGTGCACACAAAGAGGACCACGTGCTTATTTCCTCCTATTTGTGCCTTCCCACAGTTTAAAATAATAACATGGACTTGTATATGGAAAAGAAGCCCATCTGAAAATGAAAACATTCTCTCATCCACTGCATTTCAAATGCTGCTTAAACTCAAGCTTGCATTCATTGTAATGTCTACCTCAAGAATACATTTGAATATTGTCCCTCGTCTCCTCTTCCCTATCTCCCGCCCCCAGGCCCCCAGCAACACTTTGTTTGCAGTGGCCAGCTCATATTTTCACAAACACCCAGTAAAGTGAAAATCCACGTGCGAGTTACAGGAGCTCACCCTGTACACTCACTTTGGCTGCTATGACAAAGGCATTTGCCTTCTGCATCCTTTGGTGAAACAGAGCGTGAGAGATGGGTGAGATGAACATCCTCCGCTCTCCTGCTCCCTTCGCTGTGTTTCTGGCAGCCACTTGAGGATGAAAACCAGGAACTATCACAGGCCTTATGTCTTCCTCTGTGTTCCCTCTACCCCCATGCTCACCAAGCATCTCAGTTTCCCTAGGTACCCAGAGATATAAAAGCAATTAAAATTAAATGTATAAAAAGATTAAAGGGTATTTCTCCTCCTCCAGTCTTTTGAAAAACATAAAAGCAAGGACTGATTGTACTATTTCAATGCATTGTAAGACACATAAACATCAAAACTTGGCCACCGCTTTATATTTTGGATAAAAAGCTATCCCAATGTTCAGAAGAACTGGCAAAAATATTTGTTTGTTACTTGACAAAACCAGCGCTTTTTGCTCTATAGCAGAAAAACCCTTGCAAACAAATTTTTAAATGAGAAGGAAAAAATTAGAGACATGGATAAAAAAAAAAATTAAAAGGCTTATTTCTCTTTAAAAACACAACTAACAACTCCTCTCCCCTAAAATGCCAAACCATTGAAGAACCTTCCCCTAAAAACAGAAATGTGCACAGTTCAAATACAGTATTTACAAAGCCTTTAGTATTGTTTAACAGCTTAAAAAAAAAAAGGGGGGGGGGGCAAATACATCTATGTGTGTATTTGCAAGAAGGGGAGTTTCTACACTAGATCAGAGGAAAACAGCAGGTTCACATAAGGACACAAAGACCAGGCATGCAGAAATGTGCCCACAGTTTTCCTCAGACACATGCTAGGTCTCAAAAGAGGGTTTCCTGACACCAGTGAATACCCATGCATAACATGGCATCTATGAGGCTGTACAGGAATTCAGAGAGACCATCTGCAAGAGGATCAGAGAAGCAAACACCTCCCAAAATGCCAATAAAGGTGCCTGGGATTCTCCTCCTTGCTTCTGCCTAGAGAGAAATCCTAACGGAATAGTGAAAATGCATCTGACTCCACATCCATACGGGAGTGTGAAAGAACCTGCCGCAGTTACCAACTGTTTTGTCTCTCACACCAAAGAAGGCCTCCTTACTTTTAAGAGGAGGTGTACACCAAGTCTGTTTGCTTTACCAGTCTCAGGCATATTTTTATATTCAGTATGTAAAAAATATGTAAATAAAGAAAACATGAAATGATGACAATTCTTCCCCCCCCCC
>VXAK01008805.1:44262-54377 GCA_013399435.1 Arenaria interpres | reverse complement strand
GGGGGGGGGGGGGGGGGGAAGAGTGGGTACAATATTCATACTTTTAAAAATGCGCATCTTTACCATCACCAAACTTCACTTCAAACAAACAAATCAAACCAGCAATTAGTGCCAAAAAGTAAAGAAAAAAGAATAAAATACTCCCTTTGGAAAACTCAGTTCTCCTTAAATCCGCTGGACAACTACAGGAACATCTAATTTAGACAGCCATACACCATAGGTACCATCACTAGAAGTGCCTTGAGCCAAGCCTGGATATATTTCTCTGGGATTGCCTGCAGCAAATTCACAGCACTGTGCTAACCTGGCGAGTGGGATCTCTAGCTCCTTAAGCCCACAGTAGTGCCGTCCGCTTCTGAATACACCCCTGAACAGGGACACCTAAAGAACAGCCATGCAGGGAATTTATACAGTTGATATGTTGTCAGTTCAGACCCTCCCTGGCCATGCAGTGCCCTCACTGCGCAGGCGAGCCTTAAAACAACTGGTTTACGTTCAAACAGAATCTTTTGGACTTGCTGGAAAAAGGCACCAAATTTACTCCTACGCAGAGGTTAGGACACAGGGTTAAAATCTCAGCATATCTCCCTCATGTCACAAAAACCCAAGGGAATAGATGACAGGCCAAATTCAGATTCTGTTTACTTCCAAAAGCAGAGATAGGTCTCTCACACCCTCGCCACAAAGGCAGTGTCCAGAAAGCCACCGTGCAGGACATCAGCATCCTGCCTTGCCTCCCTGTCATAACTTCCCCACAACGATGAATCTTTCTCTCTGCGCACATCATCCAGTGATTGACTTCGGAGTTAAGATCCACCTTTGGGAAAAAGGAGGTCTTCTGCCACTGAATCAAAACTCAAAGTAGTGTTGTAGCACTATTTTGTATCATTTTTTTAATATACAAGATCAGTGATAATAACAAACTTTTAAATAGGGTATTTTGAAAACATTTCGAGAAATGGCCCTTGAAAAGAGTATTACTACAGAGTGAAGCATCTGCGTATGTTCTGCATTTATCAACAAAATTGACTAAAAGCACACCTGAATTCAGATGACACACTTTTCTGAAAAAGAAAACTGTATTAAAGGCAAAATATTTTCAGGGATTACTGATTTTAACTGATTTTGAAACAAGCAAATGAAGATCACACGATTTGACTTATGTGAAAATATGTCATTACAATGTCTTTAAATATTAATGCTACATCTACATACTAAAGATACATACATATTTAAAATATGGGGTTTGTCGTTCTAAAACAAAACAATTCTCTAATCCCAAGTCAAAGATACTCAGAAATTCAGCTCTGCATCCTAATTCCGAATAATGGAAATTTCTAGAGTGTTTTAGGGAACAGGAATTCCAGTTTCTGTCCACCTCCAAAGTATATACTTGGTCCACTCATTTCAGACAACATCTTTACTAGTAAAAATATCCCAAACCCTACATAGCATGTTTCTACAATTAACTAATATTTATTAAATTATCATATGATGAAACATACTGCAAAAATCAGTTGGGTTTTTTCTTCTTCATTTCAGGTTCACCAGCAAAGCTCAACTTAGGCTGACGGAATAAAGAGATGTTTAGTAAATATCTTCTCTTCAATTCCTCTCACTCATCTTTTTTTTTCCCCCCAACTTCTGAGCAACTCTAAGACAAAAATTTTTGTTTGCTTCTAAAAGCAATGGAGACAAGTTCTTACTTAGTGCCCCACAGTCCTTTGCCTTAGGCAGAGTCCTGAATACTGATTTGGAGGGAGAGAAGAAACAGGCAAGGTTGTGCTTTGAACACATCCAGTTTACAAGGTATTTACCCACATTAAAAAGAATTATTTGGCTGGAAAAAAAAAAAAAAGTTTTCTATAGTTCTTCAGATGAAAGGGGCAGAAGAGATATTTTAACCAGTCTAGCTGATTTAAAATAGCTCAGGCAGAGCTATATGGCAATGGCAAATGAAACCTGTGCAGCTGACCAAGTTACGAGCACCAGCTCTTGGAGGAGAAGTACCATCCAAAAAGCAGAAACCACTGAGCACCTTGAAAAATCAAACATTTTCCTTTTACCTTAACACACCAGACTGAAAGCTCAGAGGTCCTGCCCCATCCCAACCACTCTACAAGTCTCTTATCATTCAGGAAGGGATCCGATGTCAGCACCTCAAGGGTGGCAGTATCTGCCAGGGAAGGGAGGCAGCTGCTCGGGGTTAATGTCTACGATCGCCTGCTGCTGAACTCTGACAGAGTCCTACTTTTTTAGCATTTTAGTGAAGGCTGAAATAAGAAGGGCAATGTTGTCCATCTCATCTGATAACACTATCATGCTCTGGTTCAAGGCTAGATTTTTGCACAATTTAGGAGTTTTGCCAGGAAGAGTCACTGAGGTTTGGTAGCGTGAGGTTTAAATGGCAAACAAAATAAGCCTGCTGCCTTCACAGCTCTCTGCTAATGTCAGGCAGAGATGTTCGCATCTTCATGTCAGAAAATGCAGAAGATCCCAAGAAAATGAAATCCTTTTGACTTAAAGCCTCTAGAGCTGATAAACCATGAGTTTTCCCCTTTACATTACCCACTACTGTGGGAGAATATGATAAACACACAAGAACTGGTAAATTCTATTTCTTCAGGTAAATTGTATTTCCTGGGTGCATTCATCCCTGGCTTTATAGGATGATCTGGCCTACGTCTAATCTCACTGGCTTCTTGCCCAAAGCAAGCATCTGAAAGTAGTCTTAACAATGCCTTGAAAGATGAGAAGCCTGGGTTCAGGATAAAAAATGGGAGTCTGGAGGTAAGGGGTTCACATTGCCTCAATCTGACAAATGGACAAAAGGAACCTGTTCAGATATGAGCCCATCACATCAGCGCAAAGAGGGATGTATTAGTACTAATGCAGCACTCTAGAAATCCAGTCTGCCTTTCAATGTTAATTGTTTTCCTACTCCCCTCCTCAGCCATAACTTTAAACCACTGAAATACAATCCATCCTGAGGCATACAAACAACGATATGAGGCTAAAATCCAAGTAATTTCACGTTTGACAGTATTTTGAGTTCTTTTTAACTTGTCTCCAGGATGCAGTCAGCTAATTGTTTTGTATTTTTCTCCCCATCATAACAGAGTTAGACTGACTTTTGTTTTTATACATATAATTCACCTGCAGGAACTGAAGCTTTAAGGAAAAAAAAAGGAGGGGGAGGGAGAAGCAAAGTATTGCAAAGCTCTGAGTAACTTCACGAACAACAGTGCTGGTAACTCACAGTTACCAACAACTTGTTAACAACATTGCTTGGAGAGGAACCCATAAAACACCCAGCCCTTGTGTGAAACAACTATTTCTCCTCTGCCAGTGTTCTCTTTAAGCCAAAAGAGAAGCTGTTAGTAAACGTATGCGCTTCTTCTTCAAGCGAATCCCAGCGCTTGCTCAGCAGCCATTTTTCAGTCCTACTAAGCAAGACAAGCCTCATGTTTCCCCTGTGCAGTCAAATCAGCTGCAGCTGAAAGTTCAGTGAAAGCTTGGTCAGATTCATGGTAGATAACTACGCCCCTGACTTCTCCAAACTGACACACTTATTACAGAAAATCAGGAAAGGCCATACCTTTTTAGCATTGAACAGGCAACAAAACTCCCTCCTTAGGGACAATTGCTCCTAGATTTGAGTCATGAAATCAGAAAGACAACTTTCTAGCTACAGTTGTAAGAAAACTGGCAGCCATCAGACACACAAGCATTTCTCCAGCACGAATGGTATACATATTTCTTTAAACATATGTAGAAGCGTGATCATATTTCTTACACTGTTAGAAAAATAGGAACCCATACATAACTCTGAAATACAAGGAATCAAATTCCTACCTGCCATGAATAAAATTGCTTAAGAGTTGATGGCCTCATTTCAAATCAAATCAGCTTAGACTTTGGCTTCAGTTTTTCAGGAAGCAGGCTCAATCTTCTTTAAATATTTAAAAAAGGGTTGTTTGCTCTAAACCAGCAAAACTCAGTGGAGTATCTCTTTTGTAACAGCGTCCCAAAATGCGTGCTAGCTTTTTTCATTCCACGGCTTCTGATGGGATTGCAAATTGTGTGGACTTGGTACTTTGTCTGCTTTTAGCAGTGTTGATTTCATTATGATAATTCCTGTTATCTGTCTATTTATACTGCAGGAATTTGTTTACAAGTACCTGGAAACTACCAGGCTGATCATGTTACCACAGGAAAGGGCACACCTTTTGGGTCAGGGTTTAAGTGCAAAGAACAATTGCAATCTGCATAAATTAATTCGAGTTCAGATCTCCTGTACTGTTCATTCATGTAGCAGGTGAAGGCAGGTGGCAGAAGCCAGCGGGCAGTGCCACGATGAAACCACTACTTTCACTTGTGTGTTTCCAACTTAATTTTCTGATGTTGTCCATGCTTCGCTCTTGCTCGGAGCTGGTTTTGGCTTGTAAAGTTTCAGCCAAAGCTTTTTTGAACTCCATACAGAGCAAAAGGACCTATGTTTTATCCATCATAACTGCAATATTTCAACTAGAACTTGAGAATGAGTAATATTACAAAAGTAACTCTTTTTAAAGGCTAATTTGAGAAGGCAGAAAAAACTATTATTTGTGAACTATATAAGTAATCACTAAAGATCATAGTTTTGTCACCTACATTTGCTATCCACATTTAGAAATAAGATTCAAGTTCTTAATTCCAATTTAGTTTTGTAAATTCCTCAGTATTTTTTGTGGGTTTTAAAAAATATCTTTCACACTTGTTTTGAATAGATAAAGTGGTAACTCTCTGAATTGTGAGTTAAGTAAATGGGAAGACTGATTATTTTTTTTCCAAGGTAAGCTGCTGTTTACCCTGTAGAAGGCAAACAAACAGGAGATCCTAAGATGCTTTGCCAAATCTGCAATTATTTTTTCTCTATACAGGTCAGGAATGTAAGCCTGTGTATTAAGTGATATTCATATATAATACATAGCCTCTAAACTGTCCCTGACTGTAAAGTCCACACCATCTAAATTTACTGTTATTTCCTTGCCAGCGCTTGTTTCAAATCATTCTTGTCATGTTTGACAGCCAAAGAGATTTCACTTTGATGAGACACCTTACGCTATGTAGATAACATAAACCACATCGTACTTGTAAAGCATGCAAAAAAGAAGAAAAATTACCAGAAAAAAAGAAATAGAATGTAACTCTGATGTAAGCCTGTATTTCTGCTTCTATGGCCAGTGTTTAACCCAAGTCAAACTGCTCGGCCTCTAAATAAAAGGTTGTTTCATCCCATTTCATTTATATACATCACAATCACCTACATCTCAAGAAAAAAAAAAAAAGGACAAAAATGCACCTTGTGTTTGCATTACAGATTCCATGTCTAAAATACAAACATACTGCCTTTGTTAGGACAGGCTAGACATGTAAAGGCAAGCCCATATTCAGTTTCTCTTTAACAGTTGTTTCTGGCCATCCTATCCCGGCAGAAACCACCTCTATACAAAAAGAGAGGAGTTTCCAGCAATTCCCAAATCTCCAAGAAAGCTTGACAGCAGCACTCCTCACCACAGGACCTGGGCTCCTCCAACACAGAGTCCTGAGCAAAGTCCTACCTGCCTTGTGGTGTTCCAGGCAAAACTCTGCCTGGGAAGTAGGGTTTCTGCTTTCTACATCATCCGTTTGGTTCTTTTCCTCCTTTTTTCCCCTCTCTTCCTGTGGAATGGTTGCAGTCACTGGGTAGAAAAAGGCATGAGGGTGTTAGGGGTAGACTCTCAGGTGACCCTACAGCCACAGGGGCTCAGCCACAGCCCAGCCAGCCTGGCACAAAGGCCCTTCCGCATGGGGTAGAGGTTCTGCTCTTCCCAGCTGTCAGGGGTCCAGACTGTAATGTATGTGGGCTGCTGTTTAGCTAACTTATTTTTCTACAAAAATCCTGTTAATTATTTGCTCTTCAGGGCTAGGAACTATTACAGCACTGCCCTGTCCAGGTCTAATATCTCACATGAACTTACAGTCAACTTTCAGGCAAAAGCCACAGGCAGGGAGGTCCCAGTTTCTATCAGTGGATAAAATATATTTCCAAGTGACCATGAAAATACGTGAAGATTGCCTGGATAGAGCCATAACGATTCACAGCAGAGGCTTATAAAAATTGAGGGGAAAAATAAAAAATAAAGATGAAAACATACTTGCTGCTACTTTTTTTCTGCTGGAATACCTGATAATAATTCCCTATTACATCAAGTACCACCGGCAGCCTACGACAAGTAGTGGGGAAGAATGCAGGTGGAAATGTCAGAACTAAAGCAACAGTCAGGGATGAAAGTATCAACACGGGAAACTCTGCTATTAATTTCATGCCATTTCTTCCATACAAACAGATGCTTCGAAAACATCTAAGGGAAACGGCAATGCAGAGTAAACCTCTTTCTGTTTACAATTATTTTTATCTGAAACATTTAACACCTGGATTGAAGTATGCAGTTGAAATCCTGCTTTCAAATGCAGGCAGGTTTTCTCAGGTTGTTCTCTGTGGCACACATACTTCACCACACTTCTTCACCACTCAAACTCACTGTAAAAATAGTCTTTGTTTATTGCACGAGCATGCAGAGGAAACTGGAGACATTTGACTCCTAAAGAAAGAGTTCCTGGCACTTGTAAGAAAAGGAAAATACAAAAAAGCTTTCTGAAAGTGAAATGGAGAGTTTTTTCAGCTCTTGGCAATCCTGCTATTTCCAGAGTTCACCTTGTCTGCTGTCCAGACAAGAATATTTCTTCCAAGAACATGTTTAGTCAGAACTGATGCATTCTGCAGCTCAGTATAAAAGAAGGTAACCATCCTGAGTTGCTGAGCAACCTTCTGACATTTATTAACTGCCCTCAATTCCTGGGAAGTGGAGATGCTAATCCATGGAAATTCAGGCTCAGTTCATTTATCGTTCCCTCCTGCTACCTCTGCTTGTTGAAAGAAAAGGTAGTGCAGCAGGGAACCGCTTTTAAGCCGCCCTAGTTCACCCCCCAGAAGAGAATCTTTGATTGAATCAACCCCATGGGAAAATCACCAACCTTTCAAGCTTTTTGCATCCCCAGAATAGAAATAAGTCAGAGGAGGTGACGAGGCACAGTGCCTGCATCTCTCATGTCTGGACTAGCCAAACAGTCTCCTCCAATAATTGTAACTCCCTTCTGTCCTGCTCCGCAGCCAGTTTCTGGCTCCTTCCACTTTCTTGATCAGTGCCAGGGAGCCAGACGTGAACACAGAATGCAAATCCTGCCTCGTTCCCGGCTTCATGAGAAACAATTTGAATTTTCGTCCAAATTGCACTCTCCCTTGCTTCCTGAAATGGGCAAAGAGAAGCACACACAAACACACGTGCACGAATGCACCTTGAACAAGCAGAGTGTTTCTTTTTCAGTATGTGAACCCTTTAAAGTTTCATGATGGAGGTGCCTAACTCAGTAAAGAATTCACACTGTGAAGTTTTGCAGCTTCCTGAGCAGTTTCATAGCTGATTTAAACAGACGTTAAGGTATGACTGTGAAAGATGTGGTCCTTTATGATCCCCTTCATGTCCTAATAAGGTGCAGATGGCCACAGAGACATTAGTATCTGCATAAGGGAGAAAGAAAAGCAAGAAGGGTTTGAGTCTGCTATTACAGACACTCAAAAATAGGCCCTGGCTCCTCAAGAATCCCAAACTTCCAGCTGAAAAAAATGGGACTTATGGTGAGTCTACGTGTTATTTTGCAAGCTCATTGATATTATCAGGAGGGCTACATCACTTGTCATCTCATTTCTGCCTGTGCTCTGAGTTGCTTGAATACATTTCCTTCACTCACCCTAAAAAATGGCAGACATTTTGATTTTTCCTGCTGATGACTGTTTAGGAGAAGTGACAGCAGAGCTCATGGGAGGTTAAAACACTGGCACAATCTACAGGATTAAACTCCAACAGTGGAACTGATTTGCTTTCCTGCATGGTCCTTGTCCAACTGGGGCAATTTTGGTGAAAATAATCTCCTGTTAAACAAAAGGTATGGGTTCAACCCGCTTAAATTGCCTGGTGTTACAAATAAACGTGCTTTATAGGAGCTCTGGCAAAACTTCTGTGTAGACCCAACCTGCTTAATCCTTCATTGCTTCTGTCATAAAAGGGGCAGCTTTTGCTGACAGATACATGATGGCGAAAACCCATGCCCTAGAACATCTAGCTCAAAAGTAAAGATGACAGTTACAAATTTTTACTAGAACTGCTTATATTTAGAAACTTTAATATTACCACATATCGGTAAAAACAACCCCATAGTGTTTTGCCCCACATATATCAGTGCCACAATTTATTTCCAATACTTGTTTTTTGCCTTGCAAATATTTAACACACAACTGGTGCAACTTTATTTCTGCCTCCTGTTACCATGCGATGAAGAACACATGTACTGTAACATTTAACAGCCTATCACAAGACGCGCGGAAAAAGGAAAAACTTACTGTGTGTATGAATGATCTAAGATTCCTTCTGCTAAAAACAGTCCCAGGCATTTTTGTAGCTAAGACAGCAGCCCTGGATGAGAGACTCAGGGCTATATAGTGCGTGTCTCTGAAAGAAAGTAACCAACTGTACAAGAAAGTATAAAACACCACATGACTGTCATATGAATATCCTTACACAATATTAATCCTGTTGCTTTGTGTTATTACTTGCCAGTGGTTTTATCTTACCAAGCGACTCGTATGTGGAGTACTCAGCAAGAATGAGAGTTACAAAAATACAGTTTAAAACTGTCTCAAATGCCTTGCAGGCTTGCAGAGAATATATACACCGTGAGTGGATTCTCCTATTTGTTCTGAATACCACTCCCTTCAGAAGGCCGGTTTGCATGGATTTTCCTTCAGAGTAAGGACCTTAATAAGGAAAGCAATTAAAACAGGACAAAAATGCTTACAGAGGCAGCAAAAGATTAAAAACTTGGTACATCTCTGGGAAGACGAAAACAAAGCCAACTTCATGACAAGGCTAGTTTAATTTCGTTGGCATGTCAGCCATGTGGAATTTCTACAGATGAGGTTTTTAGTAGCATTCTCACTGCTGGAGTGGGAACAGCACAAAATGCTCAGCGCAGCTCTTGCTCAAGTTATTGCCAATACCCTAAATACATGCATACAATATCATCTGCTACATATGCATTAAGGTGGGGAAGTTGTTAAGTGGTGACAACTCAATTAGTCTGTGTTGGACATTCACACATTAAAGGTGTCCCTTGCAGTCCGTAAAGCTGTCAGCAACACAGTTTTCATATTGCGCACGTCAGAAGCTGGGTTGCCCGCGATTAAAGGAAAGTTAACACAAGAACTTTGAAAGTATTAACATGTGGGCATTTTTTAATTAGATGGACTACAGAAAAAATAAAACAGCTAAGATGATAAAGAGATCGGAGCACAGCTCCTATGAGGAAAAGCTGAGAGAGCTGAGGCTGTTCAGCCTAGAGAAAGCTCAGGGAGGATCTCACTGATGTATACAAATACCTGAAGGGGGTGCAAAGAGGACAGAGCCAGTGGTGCCCAGTGACAGGACGAGAAGCAATGGGAACAAACTGAAACACAGGAGGGTCCCTCTGAACATCTGGAAATACTTTCTCACTGTGAGGGTGACCGAGCACTGGCACAGGTTGCTCAGGGAGATTGTGGAGTCTCCACTGTTGGCGATACTCAAAAACTGAGTGAACGTGGTCCTGGGCAACTGGCTGTAGGTGGCCCGGCTTGGGCAGAGGGGCTGGACAAGAAGACTTGCAATCCCAACCGTTCTGTGATTCTGTGAACTATAAATTATTAGATGGGAGAAAGCTATTCGATACTCCCACCGTCATGCAGATTTCTCCCTACAATAACCAAGTGAACACTACTTCCAAAATAAAAATAGCCTTCCATGAAAAGAAGGCCATCTGAGATGACTACAAAACACATAGGAAGAACTGCAGAAGAAACAGGGGCCATCAAACATCTTCTGACTGCAAAGTTAGGTCTGAGGAATTTGTGCCAGGACTGGCAGAAGTTTTAAAATTATCATTTGAACTTTTGTGACAGTTTGTGTCTGTAGCAACTCATGTTGGCTTGGGGGAAAAAA
>VXAK01008805.1:309-40860 GCA_013399435.1 Arenaria interpres | reverse complement strand
CTCCCCCCGGGGCCTGCCCGGCCGTCACGCACCCGGCCCTGAGGAGGGGTGGCCGCCGGGCAGGGCGAGGTGGGACGGGGCCCATCCTGGCTCATTCTCGCTCTGCCGCCGGCCTCGGATGGACTGATGGGCTTTTTCCGCTTCTTCATCCTGAAAATGAAAGTGTCTTCTTACGTTAGGTGTCAGTCGTGACGCGCGGCTGGCCGCGGGCAGCCCCTCTAGCGACGAGTAAATGGTGGTGTATCACAGCGCCTGTGTATCTGGCGCCTGTGAAGCTCTGTAGGCCGAGAAGAGACTCCTGTGAGATACCTCCTATTCCCGGGTTAGGAGAGCTGTGCAGGGAGGTGGGGGTGAGCAAAGGGAATGCCCCTGTCATAGAGACCTTCAGAGACCTGAAGAAACAGGTCTCTAAGCAGAGAAACCGCTTGGAGGTTTTCTGTACAATTGACACAGCCCTTGAAATCTCTGGGGAATGGAAAAGGCAGGTTCTGGATCATGCGCTGCAGCCTGGTCCAAGTAACCCCACCAAAGCAGTTCATGCTAAGGCAGGCCAAACGTGGTCCTGGACTGAAGAAATCAGTCCACTGATTAGATTTAGAAATCAGTTCACTAGTTGTGTTTTGCCAGATTGCTAAGGGCATGCAAGCTGTATAATGTATATAGCACATGGAGATAGATACATAGTATGAATAAACAATAATAAATGATTGAGAGGTAACAGCAGGGAAAAAATCTTTGGCTAAACAGTGTAGAATTGTGACTTTCCGTAACTGTTGAAATGAGACACACATATTGATGATTTTCAAGCTTAGAAGAATTCAAGAATCTGTTGAACTCCCTGTAGCTCTACCTAAAAGCACTTCTCTCTCAGTTTCATACATAGTAGTTCTTTAAAGCAATTTTATATTTTAAAATTTCCGGCTTGTTTCAGATTGCTGTGCTCATTGTTAATCCCTGCATTATTTCTAAGTGGAATTTTGTGTGTCTGCTTGGTGGTACTACTGTGGGGAATACGGCTCTGGATACAACAAAGGAAAAAACAGTTGACCTCAGCAGGAAAAGATGGGAAGCGGCCGTTGCTGGTTGCCTTTTTTCACCCATATTGCAATGCAGGTGGTGGTGGGGAGAGAGTCTTGTGGTGTGCCATAAGAACGCTCCAGAAAAAGTAAGCATATATGTTTATCAAATACTGTATTTCATTCTCAGCTACTGATGGTATTATTTATGTACATTTTTGCGTTTTACATACTTAAATAGGTGTTATTATTCTACCTGTCCTACATTTTCTTTTACATCTGAGTTTCACCTGGTTGCACCATTCCACTTCATCCCTTTGCCCAGATTTTGATCTTTCCTGCTGTGGCATCTTTCACTTCTTCTCTCCTTGGGAGAACACCTCCTCCCTCATCAGCTTTCCACTGCCGGTATGCAACTTTGTATGGGCATAACTCTTCAGAATATAACTGATAATCTTGATACTTCCTTCTTGGTGCAGGAGGCAAAACAAGTTAATATCTAAAATGGATTTAACGTTGGCATGTCCACTGGCTTGCCCAGTCTCCTGTATTTTCCTCATGCTGTGCAGTAGACAGACATCTCCTAATGTATGGCAAGGCATTCTTAAGTCTGTAGAGTAATACTGAGCTCCTTTTAAGTTTTACTCAAAAAACTATTCCCCAAGTCTTCAGCCATGTGTTTTTCTGCAGATCAAAAAAAAAAACTGGAAGTATAAGGAATAGTGTAATTGAGTTAAAATCATTTCAGAGCTAGGCCAGATATTTGTTCTCACGTGCTTTTTGATAAATTTTGAATGGATAACATTTTAGCTTCATGTTACAAATTTTGAAGAGAAGAACATATGAAATTCCTTTCCTTTACTCTTGCAGGTACAGAAATATAACATGTATTGTTTACACTGGTGACAGAGATGCCACTGGAGAAGAAATAGTGGAAGGCGCTTTCAGAAGATTCAACATTAAATTAACTCATCCTGTGAAGTTTGTATTTCTAGAAAAACGCTACCTTGTGGAAGCTTCTCTTTACCCTCACTTCACTTTGCTGGGACAAAGTTTAGGATCAGTGTTTCTTGGCTGGGAAGCCCTTCTAAAGTGTGTTCCCGATATTTATATTGACTCCATGGGTTATGCCTTCACGCTTCCCCTCTTCAAATATTTAGGAGGGTGTCGTGTTGGCTGCTACGTCCATTATCCCACTATCAGCACCGATATGCTTTCTGTTGTTAGGAATCAGGATACCAGGTTTAACAATGCAGCCTTCATTACAAAAAATCCTCTTTTCAGCAAATTCAAACTTATCTATTACTACTTCTTTGCTTTCATGTACGGGTTGGTTGGTTCCTGCAGCGATGTGGTTATGGTTAATTCTTCTTGGACGCTAAATCACATCCTTTCCCTCTGGAGAGCTGGAGCTTGCACTAGTGTTGTGTATCCACCCTGCGATGTTCAGACCTTCCTGGATATTCCACTGGAAGAGGAGAAGAGCACCGCTGACCATTCCATTGTTTCCGTCAGCCAGTTCAGGCCTGAAAAAGATCACCCTTTGCAAATCAGAGCCTTTGCTAAATTGCTGAAAGAGAAGAGACAGGGGCAGCAGCCGTCATTGAAGCTTATCTTAATTGGAGGCTGTCGTAACCAGCAAGATGAAGAGCGTGTAAATAACCTTAAACGTCTCTGTGAAGAGCTGGGACTTAGTAACAACGTGATGTTCAGGATAAACATTCCCTTTGAGGAACTAAAGAGACACCTGGCTGAGGCCACCATTGGCCTGCATACGATGTGGAATGAGCACTTCGGGATCGGTCAGTATCTTTCCTCAGTGTTCAGCCGTTTTTCCCAGCTGGGGAGGGCTTCAGTTCATGATTAAAGCTCCTCAGTGTAGGTGTCTAAGCATAGAGGTCTGTATGGCAAGCAGGTGTCCTACTCCTGTTCTCCTCAGAGGTCATCTAGCTGAGGTACAGCCTACAAGACCAATTCAGATGACTAACCACTAGGTGCTACTGTAGTGCAAGCTGCACCGCTGTAGACTGTTAATTATGGGCATCCTCTAGTCACCTAAAGAGCCAGGTAGTCCCAAGCTTTGCTGCCCAAGATGTCCTGCCTGCCCTCCAGCTATCACTCTGTAAGCTCATGGGTCGCCCTGAGGTCCTGTGTTAGGTTTGCCACCTTACACAGGTGCCTTCTGTACCCAGGGGAGCACCAAAAGGCACCAGGTATTTCTGTTTGAGCACCTTTTGTTTGATGTTTTGATGGTCTTTCACCTGCCCCAACTGCCACTTGAAATACCTAGTTTATGCCATGGGGCTCTCGCTTCTGCTTCAGAGGTGAGTCTCCCGCAGATCCTGTCTCTCTACTTGTAAGCCCCATGTAGATGGCACCAGGTACCGATGGTCACCTCATTGCACTAGGCACCTGTGCTAAGGCAATTAAATCAAGCCCTTAAATCAGTTGTAGCATGGAGCAGAATGCCAAAGAGGAGCTGAGGCCTGGTTTGCAGTGTGCTGTCACACAGAACTGAGGTGTCGGGTTCAGTTTTATTTGGATTAGTCGAGTCCTGACCTTGAAAGGGAATGTAAAATTGCTCATCTGCCATAAATCTGCAAGGGCAGCCAAACAGATGGATGCTGTGCTGGGCTACAATGTGACTAAATTCCAGTTGATGTCATCAGACTTCATTAGAATACAAGTTAAGTATCAGGAGTAGTAGTTTAGTCTATAGGAATTTGGTACAAAAAAATTTACTCTGAAGTGTCTCCCAGAAGCATCTGCCACAAAATGAAAATAATAGTTTCTCATATTTCCCCTCCCCCCCAACAGTTAAGTAAATTAAAAAAAAAAAATAATCATACAATCACACTGTGATTTTGAATATCAGTGTGATTTCACCTTCATCTCCAGTGGCTTTTTACCTGTAAAAAACACGTTCCAAAACTTTGGAGCATTATTTACAGTTGGCAATTTTTGAGCTAGGGGAACTTTTTAAAAATTGAATCAGAACTAAAAAGAATCAGCAACTGAAGTGATTGCTGATGTCTGTTCTAGAGCCACGGGGAAGAATTGAACTTTATATATCCATCATATGCTACTCCTATTCCACTACTGTTGACTGAGGAAGTCTTTCTGTCAGCTTCCCATTTCATGAAAACTTCCTCCATCAAAAATACAGATTTAGCCATAACAGTTTTTACTAGTTTGTCTTGCTGAGTTGTCAAAAGCCATAAAGAGTTGTTCATCTGTAAAATACTGAAATTCTGAATATCGTCTGATTGAAATGTGCATAGTCAGCTTTTCTCTCAGTATCTTTCGAACTGATAAAATTCCTCAGCGTGAATGAGAAAATGAATACAGTTCCATTAAGCTCTAATTTTTAATTATTATTTGCAGCTGGCAACTATACCATGAAGCCAGTGTTGCAGTGTCCTGTCACAGAGCTACCTTCCATGGTTATCTTTACATTTGTTTCAGTATCCAGGTTTTCTTTTCCACTGTATATACTGGTGATATAATCTATCTCACGTAAATCAAATATGTTACAAGAACCACAACTTAACCGATTGTATCTGATTTCTAATTTCAATTTTATGTGTTAAAGAGAAACTGTCGTTACAGTCCTTAGGACTGAAAAACTTAATTTTGTTTTTCTTATGAGACCACTTACTCTGTGTTTTTCAAATTTATCTAGAAAGGCAGTCTCTAGTAACTCATAATTCTGGGTGAATTTTACTGCATTTTTAACTTTCGAAAGCCAAAGTCCCTGATGTGCATATTCATATCTGCATGTTTCATATCTTTTACAGGAGTAGTTGAATGTATGGCAGCTGGCACAGTTATCCTGGCTCACAATTCTGGAGGCCCCAAATTAGATATTGTGGTACCCTACGAAGGACATATTACAGGCTTCCTGGCCGAAAACGAGGACAATTATGCTGAGACAATGGCTTATATCCTCTCTTTGTCTCCCCAAAAAAGGTTAGAGATCAGAGAAAACGCTCGTCGCTCTGTGCACAGGTTTTCTGACCAGCATTTTGAAGAGACATTCCTGTTATCTGTGGAGCCATTATTTAAATAAATGTATATGAATAAAAATGTATGTGAATAAAATTAACTTTTTATATTTGACTGTGTCACCTGTAGATATATCTCATCTATGATCCCTTGGTCCCATTCAATCAGAGGATTTTTTTTTCCAGAATCTGTAGCAGGTTTTCAATTTGCTGTCCCCCATTCTGCGGCAAAATTCTATTATGAGGGAGTTTAATTGAGGTTCTGGAGATTTCATTACCTACAGTGATTCCTTTAGGTTAATTATTATGGTGTTTTTGCTAGCCTGCTATTTAATAAGTATTATAATTGCACTTGTCTATGATCCTTATATTAGGTATTTCCTCATGCCCTTTCACAGTGTGACAACTTCATGGTATTTTTTCCAACCCTGTTCTATTGAAAGGTTTTCTGTTCCTAGGGAATAGAAGCGTCTAGATTAGAGGGCATAATTAAATGCTATACAAACATGAACCTTAAAGCCCTAAACTACTGGTTATTATAAAACCGAACATTGTGGAACGAAATGTTCAAAGATTGCACATCTGTTTTTGTATCAAAAATGGAATAACATATAGTCCTTTTTTGAGCCATCAGAGCAGTATTTTATATTTTAGCAAACTAAGTACAAAAAGGTACTGAAATCAGACTTCTACAACGTGGTTTTCCCTCTATTTAAAGCTTCACCTGGATTATATAAAATTTTTTATGTGAGAAAAGATGGTTGGAAGATCCGACTGTTCCATGTTTTATTGGGAAATGGGGAACGCACAATTCTCATGGTTCTAATAAACCCTTTTATTGCTACTGTATAAAACTGCGGAGCAGTTGGTGATACTACGTAAGGTCAGTACTGTGTAAATGAACTATGGATTATAAAACTGTATTGGCAGCACATAGAGATTAGGAAAAGCTGGAAGAACTTTGTAAAACAAGGAGTTGATTGAGCTGGGGAAGTATAACACATTGACTAGGAGAATTTCTTACGTGATACAAAAATGGTTCATGAGAGTACGCAATCACAAATTTGCTGAAGCAAGTGTCGTCAGAGAAGTCCTAGGCAGTTCAGAATAATAAAGATGAAACTGCTTTTCAGTCTGGATAAGGATTTTTCAACATTTAGACATAGGGAAAGTAGCCTGATTTTCTTCCCTTAAACAAAATAGTAACAACCTTCTATTAATTTTAATTGAGTATGTAGCACTGTTGAAAAGCAGTTGATTAACTTGGCATTCAATGCCAGCTATCCTTAAGTTTTGTTACTTGATGTGGCCGAAATTTCAAGCAGGCCAAAGCTTTGAAACAGTAACTGTTCTAGGTGGCTCTTGCTTCCTGTGTGCCTTTTTCATTGTGTGTGTCAACACTAAATGACCCCTGGTTATTTTCTAAATCATCATCAGATTTTCCAAGTAGTTTGCAAGGTAAACTCATCTTTTCTTCATCTGCTTGACCTTGATTTGTTGAAAGGATGGGAGACTCCATGGTTCTCTCTGATGGAGAAGTTGCCACTTTTTCCAGAGATTCCTCCAGCTCACGTCTGAGTTCATCTTCAGAATCTTCAAAGTTTCTGTAAAGTAAAACAAGATCATTATATTAATTAAATATATTATATATTTCTTGCAAGCCTTTCTCCTTTCAAGGTCTTTGAGATCGTTTGTTTTTAAACACTTCATAAAAATGCAGAAGCAACAAACATAATGTGAACTGTTTCTTCTTTCTCCATGACATGGTTTACCTCGTTCATAAGGTGAGAGACCAGGAGCTGCAAAGCCATGTTAATACTTCTGCATAATGTTCCTAATGACAGCATTGGCGTGTGACATATGAAGTTACAGAACTAAAAGTAGTAAAGTCTGTAAAACAAGTAAGTTTTCTTCATTTATGAATTTAAAAGAAGAAAAGCTTTAGGCAATGCAACCTGTCGTTTCATGGAACCTCTTCAGTTGTATGGATGTTTCTTCTGATGGGCTTGACTTACGTGTCTTCATCATCTGATCTTGGCTCAAGTCTGCCTCCGTCAACAGCAGCGTATGTTTCTGAATCATCTTCCTTGCTTTCTTTTGGAGGCAACATAGTTAATCTCCCATCTGGAAAGGAAGAGAAACGTTCCTTTATTTGTATATTAGCTAACTGTAAAAAGTGTATGTAAAGTAACAGCAAATAAGTAATTGCTTGATTTTTTATTTTTTTTTTGCTGTGGTTCAAATTACAATTTACGTTTACAACGTAAATACCGTGCTTCTGTTATTCTCGATCACACGTTTCAGTCAGTGGTTTGTAACTTCTGCTTAGCAGAACGTAGTGTGTTTGTAGACCATAACCACAGGACTATAAAAGTTAAGTAAGAAAGGCCGTCTGATGTTAGGAAGTTTAAGTTCCCAATCCAGGGGTCTGCATTTTCAGCGGAAAACTTAAGAGGAGTGCTGTTTGGGAAGGGCTGACAATTGCTACGTGGATGTAGTTGTGGTTACCTAAAAGCGCTCACTTTCAAAGACCGAAGGGCAACCCCAACCTGAAGGTGGGAGAACGCAATGCTAAGAGTTGTTGTTTTAGTATAAGGACTAAATTCTGCATGTGATCCAACAGAAGTCTGTAACTCTATGCTCCACAAACTCAGCTGGAGCAACAGGGCAGAACTGGGTATTAAAAGTGCACCATATTTTATAAGTGTTAACTGATAAAAGCAACAGCAATTAGAATACCTGTGTGAGTTGACTTACTCTTGCTTTAGCTTCATGAACTGCTGACATTAGTGAAAAGAGGCTTGAATTTCATTTTGGGGTTTGTTTTTTTTTTAATGTGTGAGCAATAAAGCTAGTCTTAGGAGAGGAATTTAGCTGGTACATTTAGCTGGTTTAGCCTTCAGGATGGGGCAGTTTTAAAAGAGCTTGTTATGAGAAAACACGTATGTGAAGCATAATTAGCAGGAGAGTGCTGACTGCACAGCTGCAAATGAAAGATATGTCTCATGGGCCATTAAAACTGTTGAAATTTGGCATGTACAATTTAGCTGGCTTAACAGTCCTGCCATCCAATTATACGTTCAGTAGATTGTGAAAAAAACTTCACAACGTCTGCTTACATTTACAGCATCTTTCTGTGGAAAATACTCTGGCTTTTTAGCTAAAAATTTTGATGCAAAGTAAATGTCGTTTTTAAAACAGTCTGTTACTTTAGGAAAGTGCGCTGCAGTCTAAGTGAGTTTGAATCAATCTCAGTGTCAGCTGTACCAGCATGGACCATGCTGTAAAGTTGAGTCACCACTCCGGTTTAAGCCGCCACGTACTACAATTTACAGCTGTTCTACAAAAATACATTAATTTCAATAAATGCTTTTTTACAGGATTCTTCATCATCAGCAGTTGCAGGGGCTAGGTGCAGCTTTGGAGTACCTGCCAACTTGCTGGCAGTAGTAGCTGACCTCTGTCTACTCAAGCAAATGAAAGAAAGATGTATGAAAGTAATAGCTATTAAGTAGGGCTTGCCCTTTTCCCTGCTATTGGCAGCAGCAACGCCCTGAAAGAGGCCTTTCACTGCCACAGGACAGAGAAGTGTCTGCTGTGACAGGCTGCCTACATATTTCTCATTTGCCAACTGCTTCAAAAGGTTGGTTCTCATCACAGACCCTCTGACGATGGTAGAAGAAATAATACACTAAAGAAAAACTTGCAGAATTTACAGTAACGAACATCCTACCTATTTCTTCTTCAAGACAGACTAAGGAATTGTTAGACAGCTCTGCTTTTGCTAAGATGTTCAGGAGTGTCCCTGGTGGCGTTTGTTTCCACTGCTTCCTGTTTTCCAGGATCTCTTCAGGCAGAATAGCATGGTCAGCTGAAGAACAGCAAGGTTCTCAGGTCACTAAAGCATGACTGTAGCTTGGCACCGCCTTTTGTCAGTCAGACCTTCTAGTCTTGACATTGATTTCTTCCTTTTGGGTAATTCTGGAACCCTTTCTTTTTTTTCCTTTGTGGAATACTCCTAAGTTTTTTAAAAATATTTGAACTGATTGATACTGCAGAGAAAAAATAATTTGGACTATTTGTCGCTAAAAATTGCTAAAACCAGTTTTAATGCTCAAGTAACTGCTTATTAGGCCTGGAATAGAAAGGTGCAGTTCACTGAGCAGTCCTTGTTCTCAAACTTGTCGGCTTCTAAGGGCTGAAAAAGCTTCAAAGAAGTTCCTGTTTCTTTTGCACCCTATGCTCTTTCATCTAAAGCAGAATGAAGAAGCAGCAGCATATTAATAATATTCTGCTTTGTCTTCACTGTCTGTGCAAACTTTTCAGGCTACCTCTGTTTATCTGGGGTGTTGGGAATGCTGGAAAGCTGGAAGAGCTCCTTGTCTGCAGCAGCCAGTCACTGGAGCCAGTTGGCTGCCTGGGAATATATGCACTGGTATGTACAAAACCCAGGGATTAAGCTCTTCTGAACAGGAGCATCACCACAGCCACACCTGTGTGTGGATGCACTCGTGACTGTGTAGCAACACTTGTGTGAGGAGCCGGGAACCAGAACTCCACCACACTCTGGGATGGTGTTGGCAACCAACAGCTCCAGTTCTTAACGGGTCATCAACTCAAGGCCTGAAAAAGTGGTGTTAATTATGTGCATAAACAGGCATTTTTAACAGTTGCTACCCAGGCCACAGAGCAATTCATAAAATGCAGCCCTTTTCATATGTGTGAGCAGCACAACTTGATTGCGATATTCGACAGAGGGGAAAATGACGACTGAATTCTATGGTTTAACACATACAATAACTGCAGTTATTATGAACTGCAATTAAAAGCCTGCCAGGTCATGGGAGCATTCTGGTATGGAAGTGTTTTGGCAAAGGTCTGTAAGGAGCCTGGCCGAATTTTAGCAGCTCCCTACTTTCACTGAAAACCAAAAATTTCTTACCAAGTTCACTTTCAGCCATGGTAGGACATACAGATGTGACATCAGCGTCAGCTAAGAAATTCAGTAGTGTCTGAGGGGCTCCAGCTTGCCAATGTCTTCTATTTTCTTTTGTATCATCTATGTCATTGGATTCTAACAGGAAGAAAAAAAAAAAGATGGCAAAGCTATTTCATTTTTTTAAAGTAAATTTTAGTGGGATGATAATATTATGTGATATAAAGAGAGAGCTCATCAGATAAACTTGCTATAGCCTGGACTAACTGAATTTACCTAACTCCTATGTAATTTTCAGGATTAATACTCAGCATTGCATTTCCCCATGAAATACCTGCTTGGTATCCAGATAGTTCTTCCAAAGCTCTGTCAACGCGATCTTCATAAACTTCCACCAATTTCTCCTTAAGATTCTCACCATCCACAAAAGTCAAAGTCTCACTGAGTTTATCCAGTACCTGAAAAAAACAACAGGTTACTCTGGAAAGAGCAAAAAAATATGGGACAATAACTAATCACTTCTCATTTTACTGTGTTTGCCAGCCAGTCTCACGTATGGACAGGGAAATTGTGTAACAAAAAGTGAAGCAGCAGGGCTCAAAAGTCACATTGTGATTTGTGTATCAGAGGGCTGCATGGGGCTCTGCAGAGATGTGAAACAACAGAAGGACAAATATTTTAAAAATTCTAATATACTAATAAAAATCTTAACAAGTAGCTACTACATGTCAATCAGCCACAAATGTCAGTTTAATAACTGAAATCATATAATGTTGTCTGTAGTTGCACTTCCACTTTTTCTAAATAACAGCTTTTTCATCACAGTATTATTCTTGCTTTGTGAAAAGAAACATAAATGTACTGAAACAATTTACAAATCAAATTTGGCATTTGCAAACTAACTCAATTTTGAGATGAGTTCTTCTCCTCGAGCCCCACTTACAAAATGTAAATATCTGCACTCTTTCATCTTCTACCATTTGAAAGATTGACCCAGGTATCATTCAATTTCCTTCTAAGCAATTATCCTCTTGAAGAAGGTCAGAGATATGCAACAGGTCATCAAATCCCCAATAGGAAGCTTCATTATAACAACGGTAGAGGATGATGGTAATGGAAACAAACCTTAGAACATGGAGCTACTGTCATGGTTTCAGATTACTAATGAAAATGCTTTGACTGTAACTACCACGTACCTCTGCTTCTTGAATGCTGTCTTCCTCAGGAACACATACATCTAAATTAATTTCAAATTTTACTCCTCCCTAAAGAAAATTCACACACTTCATTAATATAGTTTATTAAGTAAAAACATTTAATTAAATGTACACAGTTTGTATGGAACTAAAAACTTGAAAATTACTCTTCTATTGAAAATAACTTCTATTTAACAATATTTTTATTCTATTTAACCAGATCAAAGTTGAAGAAATTGGACAAAAATAGACTAGTCTAAACATAGTTTATGAATACTTTCAAATGGCTGCATCCACTTTTAAGGAGAGGTGTTTTTGATAATAATTTAATTCAAACCCTCCCAACCACGGAGTTGGTTCTTACAGCTGGTTCTCAACCAGTGTTAAAATTTGAACCCTGTACTGCTTCTGTGCAGTATTTCACAACAGACCTTTAGTCCACTTCACAATGGTCTTATGGGCGAAGCCTTTCTGATATCTTATGTGCATTTCCATTCAATTCCCACCCCCTTCTACAATTTAAAAGGCACTATAGAAACTAATGCTTTATAACAAAATGTTAAAAAATTAGCAGCCTGACTTGACTTCATTTAAACTTCGAGTAAAGGTGAGTTGCCATATGCTACTAATGCAGTTTGATATAAATATGAGTAGGTAGAGATTGATTGCTACCTGGCAATATCTAAAGGAATTCTCCCTCAAACGATCATAAAAATTCACTTATTTTCTTAGTAATTCTATACAAATTCTATATCTATTCTCATATAAACTTTTAACAAAGAGTAGATCAGCACTCTTAATTTACTTTCATATAACCTGATTTCCAGAGCTACCATGTTAATACAATCATTTGAAATGTGCAAGAAAATGGAAAAAAAATACAACAATCAGGATGGATACCTTTGTGTTATGTTTCTTTTCTAAGATTTTTTGGTTTGGCCTATCCTGGAGTCTGACTTGTTTAAAGTTTTCTTCCATGTCCTGGAAGGAGGAAAAACAATCCAACCTTAAAATACACTCTTTGGAACCAGTATATGTGTATACTCTGTAAAAGAAGACTTGTTTAAGTAGTAAATGTAGTCATTGGTTTCCTTGTATTATATCCGTAAGAATATCCCATTTGTTGCCTTATTTAGAGTCTAATCCTAAAAGACATAGTAATTCTGGCTTATATGGAAAAAAGAAAAATAGGAAACCTTGCATAAAGTGCAAACCTTTCATTTTTCAAAAACCTATATTTGGAGGATGAAGTACTGTGTCAAGAAATAAAGAATACATCTTTTATTTTTCATTATCATATGCAAGATGACTCAGGTTGATTTCATTCTGGAAAACTTTTGAAGTGATGAAAATCAAGATTATAATAGAAACCTATGCTTGTAAAAAGTATAGCCACGTTTCATAGTAACTTGTTTTCTGGTAACATCTGAAAAATATTTAATTACTCCTTTTCATATTCCTATGTCCTGTCTTACAACCTGTCAGCTAAAAGCAAAGTAAGTAATTGTATGCAGCTCCTTCAGTGATCTGGTACAATTAGGGCATGTCCTCAACTTCAGGTGGAACCACAACAATACACAGATTTTACGTTTTAAAAATATCTATGCAGTTTCTCCAGCACATGGAGTGCCCATGAACTAAGGTGACATGAAGCAGGTGCAAAGTCTAGGGCTTCTTTTTCGTTATCATGCATTTCCCATTAAACCACTGGGGATATAATTTCTCTCCTGTCTTGGCTCTGGCTGTCTATGACATACTTTATCCCATCAAGTGATGTGGGAATTCATTTTAGTAAACGCCATATCCAGGATCTGTGAAAATCACTGAAGAGAATCCTACTAGTATTGGCATGTTTGGCCCAAGTTCCAGCTGCAATAGGGTAGCAACGTCTGTCCCCGGTTTATGTGGAAGTCTGTCCCTTGAACAGTGCGGGAAGTCCTGCACCACATGAGGCAAATCCTAACTGAAGAACCCTAGCAGTTGGATCAGGGCTGTTTTCCCTTCAGAACAGACTGGAAGTTTTCACATTGAAGTTAATTTTCATAAATTGAGGCTTTCATTCATTTCAGTTGAAGAAAAGTGGACCTCTTGCTGCAGAACTCCATGTGGTCTGGAAACCTCATCTGGTGTTCACAATGCCAATATTGCAAAGTAAAAGTGGAATGATTCTGAAACTCCATTCCAGTAGCTGCTTTGGTAGTGTTTGATGAGAAAAAGTGGAGGAGTACTGTAGCTGGAAAGCTTTGGTTCTGCCTCTTCCTCCCACTTCTTCCAAATCTTTGTTTAAGGACTCCATATAAAACTGGATTTTAACTTCCCACACAATCCTGCTCTGGGGTGTCATGAATTGCTCTGTCTTCTGCACAGAATCCTCATAAAGATTTGCACTGTGAATGACTTCTTCTTTACTTCACTCAGAAAGCAAGGAAAAGAAACATACCACAAAAAGACATTAAGTAAAATTACATTCTTTATATTGACAGATGAAAAAGAATTACCAAAACAAGTCAGGTCTCAGCCAAAGAAATTTTCCAGGGTATTTATAAAGGGAACCCAGGGAGACTTTCACATACTATACAAACATCTGGTGAGATTTAATCTTTACCATTTTTCAGATTTGTCACACAGAGAGTGAAACAAAGACCATACAGGATGTACATAAAAGGTTCCATTCAGAGTAGGAGATGGCACGGATACCTGAAGTAATTCTTCTCCTTTTCCAGCTGTGTCTTTGGTTTCAGACCGGTCCTCAGCTTTCCCTTGACTCACAAAATAGGTTTTATCTTGTATTTTTTGATTCTCCTAGGGAACGTTTTTATAAAATTTTCATTTTAATTTCACAGAATCACAGAATGATATGGCGTTGGAAGGGACCTCTGGAGATCATCTAGTACAACCCCACTGCCAAAGCAGGTCCACCCAGAGCACGTTGCACAGGAGCATGTCCAGGCGGGTTTGGAATGTCTCCAGAGAAGGAGACTCCACCACCTCTCTGGGCAGCCTGTTCCAGTGCTCTGCCACCCTCAAAGTAAAGAAGTTCCTCCTCATGTTTAGATGGAACTTCCTATGTTCAAGTTTGTGCCCATTTCCTCTTGTCCTGTGACTGGGACAAAGACTGGCCAAACAAAGACTGGCCCCATCCTCTTGACACCCATCCTTTAAGTATTTATAAGCATTGATAAAATCCCCCCTCAGTCTTCTCTTCTCCACACTAAAAAGACCTAGGTCCCTCAGCCTTTCCTCATAAGAGAGATGTTCCAGTTCGGTAATCATCTTTGTGGTCCTCTGCTGTACCCTCTCCAGCAGTTCCCTGCCCTTCTTGAACTGAGGAGCCCAGAAAACAGTACTCCAGAAATTTCTAAGTAAGTATACTAGCTTACAAAAGAAAAATAGGACTTTGTGTATGTTTGAGCTTTGTTACCTGAAGTACTCCTGCTCTAAATCTGAATTCTTTTATATCGCTCTGGTATTCTTCCCGAATTTTCTGCAATTGTTTCAGGTACTCCTATTAAAGAACAGTAAGGTAGAAGACATATGTATTAGAAATACATAGAGAAATAACTTTAGCTAAACAAAATGTTCCAAGGATATCAAACTGTGTATATATGAGAAAAGGGGATCAATGTCCTTTACTGCCAATTTTAAAGATTGCTTGATACTTCCTATTAGATGATATTTTGGAGTTATAACTCTAACTCTTCCACACTTAAACCTTTTTGATGTTTTCCCCACTGCTCCATGCTAGCTGTAGAATTATATCTGAAACAGCTAATTCCAAGAATAACATAAGGACTGAGTAACAACGCTAAGGTTGCAATCCAAAAATAGAGGACTGTAAATTAGGAGGACAAAAAATCATGTAACTTTTATTGTATTGCAACTGCTCCCCAAAGTGAAACAAAACCTGGTAATCTTTTATTAAAGATGCTTCAACATTCCTATGCTTTGGAGCAAAAACTTCAAATTTGGCCAAAAGATAATTTTTGTGTTAAGTACCTCTCTCTTAATGCTTATATGAGAGTCTATCCTAATTTACCCATGACACAAATGGAAAAATCTGTAAAATTTCATTTTTGGGCATATTTAGTACAGACTTTGCAGAACTGAACAGCAACAGTCTCTGAAGAACATGTACATGATGAGTATGTTCTTAATCCAAAGCCTGACCATTATGTAAAAGTTAATAAATTCATATTTATTCCGGTGGTTTTTTTATAAATCAAAGATAGAAAGATTAAATGTATTTACATGTGTTCACATAAGAAAGAAGTATCAATTTTTTTTCCCTGTCATCCAAAAGCAAAACCAGAAAAGTATATTGTTTCTGTATAGAATCAGCTCCAAAAGTTATAATGTACCAGGGAAGTAGTACGCATCACATACTATTATATCATGTTCTAAATGTCATAGTATGACTTATGAACAGTGAATATACACACATGAATAATGCATGCATGGCTACTTTCTCTGATTTCTAAATGTGAGTGTCTATTGTCCTCCAACATGAGTTTGTCCAGTGACATAACGCCTATAATATTAGTAGAAGTGAAATCAAAATCAAAGCCATGTTTTACAAAATTATTATGGACATCAGAGTTTGCGCAAGTCTTCACCAGTTTATGTAAGATGGAACCAGATGAAAACAGCTTTTTTTTTCCTAGTGGTCAAGTGGAAAAGAATCAATTCTTATGTAAAGAATACTGCTGAGTGTGAGAGCTTTAAGCAGCCGTCTTAAGGAAGATATTTCATTTACCTTTTCTTTCATTTCATTCTTTCTAGACATGTCCTGCTGATGTTTTTTGATATGTTCTTCCTTTACTTTCTGCTGCTGTATTTGCTCATGATATGGGTCAGCAGAGGATGGTCGCAGTCCCTATGGATGTACAAATCAATCTCAGAACAAAGGAATTTTCATTTAGGATCCTTTCCTTCAGTGATCACTCAATTCACTCTCCGTGTACCACTGAAGAGTGCAGTCAGGCAAGAGTATATTTTGGAAGAAAATGTTATAGTAGAATTTTACATTGCTACAGTTTTATATTAGAAAATAAAACCTCAAGATGAGTGTTACAGAGCAGATCAACAAATTCATTAGAGCAGAACTTTTTACCTGACAGTATTATAAAGACACCAGTTCATCTTTTGGATTTTCATTCAGTTTCTTTTGCAGAATTTATTCTATGATTCAGTATTTACTTACCAGCTGTTTTTCCACTTTAATCTTGTACTGTTGGGCTTCAAAACGCCTTTGAAGATACTCTGAAGGCCTGAGAGAAGAAAGTGTTCATATACTACATCATATTTCACAGACTCTGTTATCTTCTGCACAAATAATTCTCTACAGGTTCTATCACATATGACAGAGCTCTCTTTGTACTACATGAATATATAAATATGGATAAAATACATGAATAAATATGGAACAACAGTAAAATAACAAAAAGAAAATATATCCACTTTAGGCATTCTCCTTCATATTACTTCAGTGACGTTAGCCTTCTAAAGAGTGCAGCAAGGTCCTTTCTCTACCTTTTATTTGATAAATGATATATGTGTTAATGAAAATAAAGTTGTTTTTCCTGATCCTCAAAAGGAGTGAAAATTGTCAGAATAGAGGTTGTATATTCAACCTTTCTCCTCTGTGCGTAATTCTATCAGCCTAACTTTGTTTTGTGGTTTCTAAACATTTACCTCTATTTTTGGTATAAAATTACCAGCAGTCACTTGTAAGGTCCCTGATTTCTATTTATTTCACTTCCTACCTTCAGAATTCACTCGTGCCCCAGGGGTACAAACTGAATTGACCTTAAATAAGGTACTGAAGATGTAGCTCAGAAAAGAAGATGATGATCCTTAACTGAAACTGAAACATTTTAAACACTGCCATAATTGAATGAAAATTAATGATTCAGTCAACCTTAAAGGAAGGATCCAAAAGAAGGCAGTATTAAAAATTCCTTACCTTCCTTTCTCAATGTTTTCAAAGCTCACCCACACCTAAAACAGCCCATCAAGGAATGGACAGGCAATCTCTAAAGTAATGAAAAGGTTGTACCTCTACTTTGTAAAAGAAAGGCTTTGAAGTAAAGAAACTGGTGGAGATAGGGTCTTTATATCTAAGCCCAAAGCTCTGCAGGAAAAAACCACACAGTTTCACGTGGGTTTCTCTGTTCCCTCAAGTGGAGAACTGCTTTTGGTCTTTACATTGTTCTGATCCTGGTGGGAAGAAAGACAGTGTTTATCCTGGATATAACCAGAAAGCCTGTGCTTAACTTCTCACCCAAAAAAATGCTGAGATTTGGGAGACATTTTAACAATGAAATGTCAAGCATCAGGACAACAGATTCAGAAGGAACTTCTGGATAGACAGGAATGGAGTTCTGTTGTTGTGCAATAAACTTATGTAAAAAAATTACCGAAGATCAAGCAGAGAAGGAATTATACTGAATGAGCTATGTCCAGCGTTACCTAATCAGGAAGGCTCAAAATTCAAAACATACATGACAGTTCATCACTAATAAGTAGAGTGAGAAAAGTTTACCACTCGGATGGTGGAGGTGGAGGTGCAACTTGTCCTTTTAGTTTATAGTATTCCTCAAATCTTTGGTTGATATGAGAAAGGTCATAATGTGCATTAGCTTTCCTCTGCAAGTTGTCGAGCTTATCATAGTAATGACCATAATGGCCACGCACTCTGATACTTTCTTGCACTTCTGCCATCTTAAATCTGGAGGTCTGTGGCTGAAAATATAATAAAGGATTTTAATTTATCTGTTCTCATTTGTATCAGTACAAGTCTGAATTACCTTCCTGTCCTTCTCCCCAATCTCAGCTGCATGGTAATATAGGCTGTCTACAATATAGTTAGTGTAAGTTTTCCAGATCGTTTTAGATATAACCCAGAAACTTCCTAACTTGTCAGGGCTTATGTAACCTTACCATTGTGTTTTTCTTTTCCCCTGTTCCATCAGTTCCTGTCATTAAGCAGCAGCCCCTATAGTTGCGCCCGTCAATCAGCATGGGGCTTTGTACTTTGTAGTGTCATTGCCCTAGAGTCACTTCATTGTTCTGAAGCCTAAAGCACTGAATTAATTCCAGGAGAGTCTCGTTTTGACATGTGAGAGCAAGGGGAACCTGGGATGTACTTTTGGGCAGTATACACCAGACTGCTGCTTTCAGGGGAGCACTGTGCTACTTCATTTCCTCATCTCTTTGATTATGTGCCTGTGGGAGCTTGCCTTTCATTTCTCAAAGTGTGATGAAACATCCCTGTATTTCTACTTTGTGACAAGACCATCTTTTCCATTTCTCATAAGAGGAATGGAGGGAAGGTGATCATCTATCTGCCACTGCATGATATAAGTGTACTAAGACATTCAAAAACTTTTCCATGGTGGGAGACTATATGGTGTATGAGAAAAATGCTGAATTTGGCCTATTTTCTTACATAAATTAAAAAGCATCTAAGTATCCCTTCCACAGATGATAAACACATTAACTATTCCTCCATTTTCCTTCTTAGAAACACTGAAAATAGGCTCATCTACTTATGGCATAGTCCAAATTACAGTATCTTTATACAGGATAAAAATACAGGATATTTTCCAGTGCGAATAATGTTCCCAAGGAAGATGTAACCTCAAAAAATGTTTATCTTGTCCCTCACTGAAATAAGTTTTACAGTATGGTATCCAGAAGTGTGGCAATTCCAGGCAACAGGGAGAACAAATCAGGCCATCTAAATAAATGTAAGAGGATTGAGAACTGTGGCCAGTGAAGCAGAAGCCCTGGTGACAGAGGCCATGGAAAAGGCTGAGGAACTGAATGTCTTCTTTGTCTCAGTCTTTAGTAGCAAGACCAGCCTTCAGGAATACCAGGCCTCTGCAACGGGGGAGGAAGTTTGGAGCAAGGAAGACATACCCTTGGTGGAGAAGGATCAGGTTAGAGAAGACATAAGCAGACTGGACTGCTGGGATGCACTCACAACTGCTCAGGGAACTGGCAGATGCCATTGCAAAGCCACTCGCTGTTATCTTTGATTGATCATAGTGGTGATTAGGAGGACTGGAGGAAAGCAAATGTAATTCGCAGCTTCAAAAATGGCAGGAAGGAGGACCCAGGGAACTACAGGCTGGTCAGGCCCACCTTAATGCCTAGCAAGGTGATGGAAAAACTAATCCTGGAAACCACTTCCAGGCACATGAGAGACAAGAAAATCATCAATAGTAGTTAGCATGGATTCACCAAAGGTAAGTCATGCTTGACCAACCCAATAACCTCCTACAATGAAATGACTGGCTTGGTAGACAAGGAGAGGAGGCTTTTGACACTGTCTGCCCTGAGATCCTCATAGAGAAGCTGATAAAGTATGGGCTGGATGAGCAGACAGTGCAGTGGATTGAAAACCGGATGAATGGCTCAATTCAGAGGGTGGTGATCATAGTACAAAATCTAGTTGGAGACCAGTAACTAGCAGTGCACCCAGAGGTCAGTACTGGGCCCAATCGCATTCAGTGTCTTCACTAATGATCTGGATGATGAGGGAGAGTGAGGCAGAGTGCACCCTCAGCAAGTTTGCTGGTAACACCAAACTAGCAGGAGCATGTGATACACCAGAGGGTTCTGGTGCCATCCAGAGGGACCTCAAACAGCTGGAGAAATGGGATAACAGGAACTTCATGGAGTTCAACAACGGGAAGTGCAAAGTCGTACACTCTGTACCAGTACATACTGGGGGACACCCACACAGAAAGCAGCTTGGCACCTGAGGAAAGCAGTAAAAGGACCGAGGGTCCTGGTGAACACCAAGTTGACCATTAGCCAGCAATGTACCCTTGCTGCAAAGAAGGTGAACGCTATCCTGGCCTGCTAGACAAAGTATTCCCAGCAGGTCAAGGGATATGATCCTTACCCTCTACTCAGCACTGGTGAGGCTACACCTGGAGTGCTGAGTCCAGTTCTGCGCTTTCCAGTACAAGAGAGAAATGAACATACTGGAGAGAGTCCAATGAAGTGCCACAAAGTTGATTAAGGGGCTGGAGCACTTCTCATATAAGGAAAGGCTGAAAGAGCTCGGACTGTTTAGCTTAGAGTAGGATCAGGTGGGATCCTACTATGTATGTAGATACCTGAAGGGAGGGTACAAAGAGGATGGAGCCAGGCTCTATCCAGTGGTGCCCACTGACAGGACCAGAGGCAATGGGAACAAACTGGAACACAGGAGGTAGCCTCTGGACATCTGGAAATACTTTCCCACTGTAGGCGTGACCAAGCACTAGCACAGGTTGCTCAGAGAGGTTATGGAGTCTCCATCTTTGGAGATACTCAAAAGCTGTCTGGACACGGACCTTAGAAACAGGCTCTAGAAGACCCTGCTTGAGCAGAGGCATGGACAAGGTGACATCCCAAGGCCCGTTCCAACCTCAACCATTCTAAAATTCTGTGAATTCTGGAGCAATGCATTCAAAGTATGACACGTATCTCTGCAATTCTGCAAACAGTTTGCTTCATTTGGATGCTGAAAGAATGTAGGAACTTTCCCAGCATTAGTATTAGATCACGTCTTGTGGATGAACAAAAACATGGACAAAATTCTGCCTTCGATTACAGCAATGCACAGTGAAAGGAAACTTAACTTTCCAAACTTAATCCATCTCTGAATTTGCATTGGATATGCACAAACGTAACTGTAAGGAAAACTAAGTCTTAAATTCTGCATGTGGCCAGTATTATCCATAGGTAGTGTAAGTGATTCCTTGATGGATGCAGTTCTGGGAACTCCACATCCCCTACCATCAGCTAATCTACTGTAATTGCAATGTGCAATTACTGCTGGGAGCTCCCAGATACTAAATGTGCTTTGCTCTGTGTTCACCAGCACCCAAGACAGTACTATATGCTCTTGAAAATAAAGGTATGAAGTGATGCCAAGAGGCTGGACACAGCATACAGCTGATATCCACTGGGTGCCAGTGGTTCTGCCCATGAATGGAGTCTCAGAAGGTCTGAGGTAAGAGGATCAGTGTATTTGCTTCTGTAGCGAAAATGCAAACGCAGAGATTATTTGCCTTTGTGTAAATGCAAATGCAAAGCACACCTGACTCTTTTTGTTACAAAGAACCATACTGAAGCAACCTAAATTCAGTGTTTGTTTCTTAGGCTTTCTAAAACACCTCTTCTGAGGCTTCAGGAGTGCTTAATTGTCTCTACTGACTTAGTGTAGGCATCAAGCCAAATGTAGTAACATAACACATCTTACTGAGGCCTTTTAAAGGGTCTTTTCTAAGAGCAGGAATTTGCCTCCTGAAGATGATTAAATATTACCAGAATGTGGATGCACAGTACCTGAAAAATAGGATGTTGCCCTCTTGAAGGTGGTTTCCATTCATTCCTTTGAAATAATTCCTGTTTCTTGACAGGCACCACCATTCCAGATTCTGGAGAAATTTGGTCCTGGACTCTCCTTTTTTGAAGCTTATATGCTTCTTAACAATAAAAGATTAAAAGGTTACATTCTGTACTCTCTGTGATTAATGATCATGTAGTTGCAAACCATAGTAGGGTACATACACCTAACCCTGACAGCTTGGGCTAATAAACGCTCCTTACATCCTTTCATCGTCATTACCATCTTCAACATACTTCACACTTTCTAGGCATTCTGCCTTTCATTCTTACAATGACGTGCTTTTGAAAACATTATGATTTGTCACACTCATGTAAAGTGGATCTTATTGATTAGTTTTGCAAAGCACACTGAATAAAAGCGAGACCTCTATAAACTAGAATGCTGATTTCACACTAGTACCAAGAACAGAAAACAGGAGGTCTGATCCTTAGGCTCAGATTTCATTGGAGGCTAGCTGTCTACCTGCTTAGGCATTCTCTTTCTAAATCTAGCCCTTGGCATTCTACAAATCACTAGACAATGTTGTAGTACTTGTGAAATTTGGAAAGAAGGGCTGAAAAGCAAAAAATTTACCTTATCAGTTCCCCATGTATGAGAATAAAAGTACACACTATTCCAGTTCTGCCAGTCAGTATTTTGCAAATACCCTAGCTGCAATAATGAAAAGTAGTGTCCTTGCTATGATTAAGTAGTTTCTAAGTGAGTTTTAAATCTTTCCTCAGTAACAACTGTGAGATTATCATGTCTGGGAGATAAAGTATATAAAAATTATGAGTGTATGACCTCAGATATTTTTTAAACTGCCTAGGTGTCTAGGTGCCTTTGCATTAGCCCTGAAAGCAGATAAATCTCATTGAAAGTAATTTCCAAAATAACATGGGTTCCTACATGTGGTTTAACACCCCAGCCAGCAACTAGCCATTCACTCATTCCTCCCTCCCTGTCCCCTCACCCCGAGGAGGATAGGGAGAAGAGGGAGAAAAAGGGAAAATAACTCATGGGTTGAGATAAAGACAATTTAATAGAAGAGTAACAGAACAGAAAATAGTAATAATAATGGTAGAAGAATATACAAAATCAGTGATGCAATACAATTCCTCACCACCCGATGATTGATTGCCCAGTCCATCCTGAGCAGCAGTCATGGATCCCTGCCCCCCAGCCAATACCCATTTATATATGGAGCATAACATCTGTGATATGGAATATTCCTTTGGCCAACTTCTCCTGTCTGTGCTCCCTCTCAGCTTCTATGGGAAGCTGAAAAAGTCCTTGACTAATGTAAACATCACCTAGCAACAACTAAACCAATATGCGTGATCAACATTATTCTCATACTAAATCCAAAACACAGCAGCTACTAGGAAGAAAATTAACTCTATCCCAGCTGAAATCAGGACACTATATTACAGAAAAACATTTTTTGGGAGGAAAAAAAGTCCATAGCGTAGTTTAAGTAACTACATAGGTTTATTTTAACAAATCTCTTTAAACTACTTTAATACTTCCAAACATATTCCAAATATTCCAAAAGGAATAATTGTGATATACTGAAGAATATGGGGGTCATGGTTTTAAATTGGAAGAGGGGAGATTTAGATTAGATATTAGGAAGAAATTCTTTACAGTGAGAGTGGTGAGACACTGGAACAGGTTGCCCAGGGAAGTTGTGGATGCCCCATCCCTGGAAGTGTTTAAGGCCAGGCTGGATGGAGCTTTGAGCAACCTGGTCTAGTGGAGGTGTGGCACGAGGGTTGGAACTCAATGATCTTTAAGATCCCTTCCAACTCTAACCATTCTATGATTCTATGATAATATAAAATCAGGAAAAGGTTATGCTGCCAAAAGCATGCCAGATGTCCAGCAGTTCATAGATACCGTTTAGTCCCATTCATGTTTTCTAAGCATGTGCACACATAATCTGACCTATCAATGAGCACTAAATCCAAAAAGAGTTCATTACCTCTCACAATTTAATCTAATTTATAATATTTTGTAAAATACATTTTTATTATTTTGTAAATGACCATGGAGCGCGTTTTGCAAGATTTTTGCATATAGCTTGGCAAAATTAAGTAAGGATGCTTTTCACATGACAGCCCTAAGCTGCACCTACACCAAAGCCTGTCAGTTTTGTAAATCCTATTCTTAAAAGAACTAAGATTAATGTTTCGGCATTTTCTCATGGCAGCTTTTCTAGCTGAATGTTGCTGATGAGCTGGTCTAAAATTATTTTTTTCTGAACAGGACAGCTACACACTGTCTGGTGTGAATGTTTTTGCTGTTGCAGTTCTCTCCCCTTTTTATTTTTAACTTTATGTAAAGCTCTTGCATCCACGTACGCAATACAGACCACTGGAGAAAGTTATCGTCATCACACATATCATAATTATCGTTAGTGTAGAACTAAAGTTAAGTAATATTATTATCATTACCTTGTATCAGCGTGGCTCCAGAGTGTGAAGCTGAAGGCCTTTTTCTATGTATCACAGCGTGACTGAGTTCTTCCTGTGTTACCCATAAGAAAAAAGGTATCTGATAGAACTGTTTATATTACTTTGATACATATTTTTCTCTCAGCAAGCAGCAGCACAGGCACTCACCTCAGAGGGCAAATACTTGAGAACAAGCTTCTGCAAGAAGGGCTTCCTTAGAATAGAATTGATAGATGGTCGATCTCTTGGAGATATTTTAAACAACTGGGAAATTAATATCCTCAGATCGTATGAATAGTTGGGAGACACTGGGTGAAAACGCCCTCTGCAGATCTTCAGCACCAGCTGGTGCAAACTATTGCCTTCAAACTTAATAAATGAAAACAGTAAAAAGACAACAGTAAGTACTCTTACTGTAAACTCCTTGTTTCAGTTGCACGACTTAGGAGGTCCTTTGTACCTGGAAGAGTTTTCATACTCTGCTGTCACACAGTAACACAGAAGCAATTTTTCCAGAGTGAAACATGATTTATTTTGCCAAAATCTGTTTAACACAGACCCACATACATACTGTCTTCACACTGTTCAACTTTAAAACCTCACTTCACACAACTTAGCCTCTGTGTTCTCTCAGGAACCAAAGCCTAGTCCTGATTTTTAACAACTGATGACACTCAGACAAATCGGCCCTCTCAGTTCAGCAGATATCTTAACAGGTCAGCATCAATACAGTTTTTAGAGCCTTAGGCAGGCAAAAATAATTTTGAAAGCAAGTTTTTTCTTACCATTTTATTTATGTAGCTATTTTGAAGATGATATAATCAAATTTTGCCTTAGCTTCCCATGCATTTCCTATCTACATCAGCATCTAGTCCCTGCCTTCAAATTAAAAAATGGGCAGCAATACAGAATAAACCACCTAATGGTGACAAAAAGTAATATTAATGTTTTCTCATTTTATGAAATCTGAAATTTTCCTCAGCAGTATCTCCTTGTTCTCAGCTCAGCACAACTGCTCTCCCTATTAGTGCTGCTCTGTCTTCCCCCACATCCAAGCTCAGCAAAAGGTCAACTTCTGCTGGGGCCAGGAATCTGATCCTTTTCCTGCTGTCAGGATTAGTCTCTGCTGCGTTCCCTTCTCCACACAATACTCACAGGCTGAGGATTATCTGAGGCTCAGATCAGGCTGAGGACAACACAGCTTCCTGAAGGTGCTACCACTTCAGTTATTTTCGGATATGAAGGTGCTTCCAAACAAAACGAAGCCTTTAGGAAAATGTTTCTGAGGACCCAAACTGCTTTCTGAGGAAACGTGGGTTTCAAACTCTTTAGTAAATGTAGATTGGTATTTTTAAAATTATATGCCCAAAGCCTTACCTTGAAGTTTGGCTTTAATTATTTTCATTGGTCATATGTCTTTTGAAAAAGTTTACTACTTATTAAAGAGTAAATACATGTTTTATGTGTGTATACACAGACATACATATATATGTATATATAAGCTGTAGATAGAATAATACACTGTATTATTACAGCGATACAGTATATAGAGAGGATATAATAATACAATGTATTTAAGTATGCACAGAGCGGATATAATACAAAAAATTAAACACTAGCAGCCATTCTTTAATATCAATAAATAAGCTCAAAATAATTCTAGTAGCTGACTATGAATACTATTATTACTACAGTTTTTCGAGGCTGTCCACTATCTTTTTTAATAACATGATAATGATCTGATTCTACGGTACTTACAGGATGCTTTAGTGCACATAGCTCATAAAGTACACAGCCAAGAGACCAAATATCTCTGTGAATAAAAAGTAATTAAAGTTTCAGGGAAAAGACTATAACATTTTCATACACATAATCAGTACCTCTTCTCAGATCTCAAATTTATTAACATTATTCTGTCACTGATTAACACTGGTGCAACTTTTAATTTTTCTTCAGATGCACTGAAAAGAACAACTAGAAATTTCTTTTTAGTTGTGGTACCAATGTTTCTATGATACCTAACTAGGTACTATCATTATCATTGGAAAAGGCACATGACAAAAAGAATGCCTGCTTAATATTCCTAGCAGGATGAAGGGCAAAGCTATGTCTGGCTGACTTGATAGTTAAAGAGACAATAAGGGAGTAAACTTGCATGAAAAAGCACCGTAGAGCTGAGATGCTGGTCCAGACTCCAGGACATTTGGTGTTGATCACATCCCCCACACAGAGAAGGGGGTCAAGCCCACTCAGCTCCTGACTTTTCAGTGCTTCTCATCTGGTATTTTGTGTTAAGCCTGAGTGAGCCTTTACAATTCTCAGACCTATCTGTCTTCCCTGCAGGTGGCTACTGCAAAGTTCCAGAATTGCCAACCCATCAGCTTTCATTATAGTGTAATTTTATAAATCACAAATAAGTATATCAAAAGTTCATAAACTTGGAACTGAAAATAACCGTACTTGTATTGGTTATTGCATGTTGGAAAAACAGAGAGAAATTTAGTATTCGATGGAGAACTCGATAAAGCAAAGGAAAGAAAAATCCTTTTTACATTTCATGCCACTACTGCAAGGTATATCAAAAGAGAATGAGACTAAGCTTTAAGTTTAAAGTACAAGTAATTTTATAAAAACAAAAATATAATTAAGCTAAGCCTGCAGGCAAATCACAACAAATTCATGATTGCTATACTCAGGACACTGAGACTCAAAATACAACCGACAGTGTTGTATAACATAGTTGTTGTATACGATTGAAGCACCTAATTATTGTACACAGTAATACAAAAACTCACAAATGGGGGGCACAGGAGAAATTCCTAGTGCACTGCAGAAATACTGATTTAAACCATGATATTACTAAAATGTGTTCTCTTATGCCTCTGTGCCCTCACACACAAGCATATGAAGGAAAGAGAGAGACTTACGTTTTATTGTTGTATGGTCGATTTTCACAGATCTCAGGTGACAGGTAATAGGGGGTCCCTACACAGGTATGGGCAAACTCCATCGTGCTAATGAAACACAAGGAACACAAAGGCTTACACATGGAAAAAATTTACAAGCATTTGAACTAGAGGCTTCTCTGCCCAAGGTGAAAAGCCTGTGCGAGACATTTTTTCTGCTCTCCCAATATTTGAATAATGGAACACCGCAAGAAAAATGAAAGTGTTTCCCAGTTCTATGCATAAATCACCAACTATTTTAATCATGGAGTGTTTGCACTTCAACAAAAAGCACAAGAATTCTTTTTCCCACTTTTCCCCAGCACTGTAATCAACATTTTCAAGGAATGTTTATCATCAACACAGAATTCTGAAAGCTGTCAAAACCACTGCAGAATATTAGAAATCTCTGACATACTCAATGAAGTAAGAATATGGGAGGTAGTAGTCAGTCATGCAAGCCAGAAACAGTGGAAGGAGGAAGTGCTGTCTAGAAACTATGGAAGGAATAAATGAATTCTAGTTTCATCTTTGGTGTTGACTTGTGAAGGTGTAGCCAAATAGCACCAGTTGGATTCATCTCACTTGCTTTTAGATATCTACTCTGTAGATGTTAGCAAGAGTCTCTGGGAAGTCACTGGAAAGAACCAGGTACTCACAGGATGTGATCCTATGATTCTATGATCCCTCTCAGTCTATACTAGATGCCAATAAACTTTTAGGTTACACTCTTTATAGAGTATATGAAGTCTGAGTGCCAGAGGTGCCACAGACGCCTAACTGCAAGTAAAAGTATTGGACACTATATATTCAGGACAAGAGGTAACAGGCACAAACTTGAACATAGGAAGTTCCACCTAAACATGAGGAGGAACTTCTTTACTTTAAGGGTGGCAGAGCACTGGAACAGTCTCCATCTCTGGAGACATTCAAAAGCCGCCTGGACATGTTCCTGTGCAACCTGCTCTAGGTGGACCTGCTTTGGCAGAGGGGTTGGACTAGATATCTCCAGAGGTCTCTTCCAACCCCGTATCATTTTGTGATTCTGTGATTCCGTGACACTATCTTGTGTTTTGGAAAATGGAGATGAAAATGCCTTTGTATACCCCAGGAGAGGAGGAAAAGAGAGCCTGAGAAAATTGATTTTCTTGTTACAGGAGGAAAAGTACCATCAAGCTCCAATTATTTTGTTGTATAAGCCTATTAAATACTTTTTAATGTGTCTATACTTGGACATTCAAATTCTGAGGTTTACTATCCATCTTCTATGTACTGTTCTGCTGTGTAGGAGCAATCCTTAAAGCAATTATCCCCAGAACAGAGAACTAACAGAGAGTTACCTTTCCACACAATACTTAACTAAATTGTGGATCTTTTGTGCCATGATATCCTGCCAAGGTCAAAGATGATCAAGTGGCTCAAAAAGAGTTCAAATTCAAGCACTATCCTGTTGCTAGTGTCCTGACATGTTTTGGCCACATCAAAAAGCACTCACCTAGACAACATCAGGCCACTATGCAGAATAGTCCACAAAGTCAGTAAAAATAAGGCCACCCTCTTTGGGAGAACAGAGTTTAGTCATACAGATGCAAGCCGTGCAATGCCATGCCATTTACTCTCACTCCAAGAGAGTGAGAGTAAATGGCATTGCCCTTTAAAAAAAAATAATGGAGAACATACAAAGAAACTCTGTCCAAACTCTTTTCTTATACTCTTTCATAAGTTTTTAATGCTCTTCTCTTTCTTTTTTTTTATGAGGCACCAGAAGTGATTATTAACAGCTGCAAGAGCAGGAGCTGTGCCTCCAGAATCTCTTTATGTCAATTCCACAGAGAACAGGGAAAGACTGGGGCTTCCCCACCCTACATCCTATACGTAACAGAAGTACAGTTACTAGACTAGATACACCTGCAGTTTCATGCAGGACTGCATATTTTAGGGTAACAGAAAAAGCCACAGTGTCAGACTCTCTGTACCTCTTGAACAAGTATAATCCACAAAAAATCTGCACATTCAGGCTGCATTCTGAACGTTCCTAACAGTTCCATTTGGTGCAGGTCACAGACTAATTAAAAAAAGCGCTTACCTGTTCAGCTGCCTTGCTATGCCAAAGTCCCCAAGCTTTGCTACTCTTCCGTCATTGCTAAGAAAAATGTTCTGCAAATAAAACCAAAACTGTTATGCAACAATGAAATATGACAGAGCTTCTTAAGCGTATTTTTCACAAGACAAAATCACCGCCTCTCCAGTACTAGTTTTACTACCTGTGCTTTTACATCTCTGTGCAAAATCTTCTTGTCATGAATATGCTTCAAGCCCAAGGAAATCTGCACAAACCAACTCAGAATCTGCAGTGAAAGTTAAATGGAACAGACATCTATAAATTTGTGTAATTCTAACATCCGGTGGGGCATTTTACTGAAATATGTAAAATAAAGACAACATCAAAATCTAAAATATGTAGAGCATATACAATGTAAAACAGCAAAAAAAATAGTATTTTTAAAATTAACGCCACAGACATTTCCTTTTTTAATTACTATCACAAAACTAAATGGAAATAGATACCTGCTCCACTTTCCTTATCCCCACCAAGTTTTCACTGACTGTGACATGATGGGTACCCGAAAAAGGACTGAAGAATCACATCAAAGGACCGTAAGAATACTAGACCTTTATTTAGAAATGAGTGAGTTCAAATAACAACTAAGGACTGAAATGTGGTGAAAGAAGGGACCTATGAAGAAACCTGCATAATAAGTAAGCATGGGTATATATACTTGACCCAGTACAACTCTTAAACATATATTTTACTTCAAATATATATGTGTTTTATTGAATAAGGGCCTTTGGACTTAATTCAGAAACAAAAGTAGAATGTGTTTATATACTTCTCTACTTAGACTTTGATTCAAGTAATAATGTACTATTTAGTAATGCTTCACATTAAGCAGATGGTTTCCCGAATAGGGTTTATGCCACAAATGAGACTTTCTTAGGCATACAATTGAAAATATAAAGATATTTTAACAACTTTATGTTAAATCAGACAATTTGCTTTCCTTTCTTGATTGGCAGATGTATCTTTAGTTTCTATAATCCATTCTTCAATCCATACTTCCTTTGCCTTTCTTTGGATATGTATTATTCTGTTTCATTGTCAAGGGGGCTGTGTGTGTTGGTTCTCTTCTGTGTTTTGATGATCTGTGGTTTTGTCCTCTCTTTTATTTTCTCTCATTTTCCCTGTACCTCTAGTATGCCTCCCAAAAGGATCTTAAAATTCATTACTACTGAACCAGTAATTCAATTCCAAGTGACTTCTACACTAGGAGTTCCTCTTTTACTACTAAAGCAAAAAGAAAAGTCACAGTACTTCTTTTTTTTTATGCTTTAGAGTATATTTCCCCTAACAAGTTGGATACTATCTACCTAGTTTCTAGGTAAATTTTCACTGTACCTGAAAAAGTAGAAGACTATGCATGATTAAATAACCTCAGAGTTCAGTACGCTAAGTCCAATACATAAGAGAAAATTTCCTTCAGAAAGCTGAAAATTAGTAAGGAATAGTGAGAAATTCTGTTTCTGTGAACTGCAATACATATCATACTCACCTATTTACAAAATAAAATACAACACAGGCCAGAAGCAGTCAGATGTCTGGGCTTGTTTCTCTGGGCTAGTTTAACCATATAAATAGCACCAGAGAAGTCTTGACCCAAATGAAACGAACGAGAGATTTACTATTGACTTCAGTATAAAGTAGGATATGCCATGATGCAAACAGCATGAACAAATGAAGAATTCATATGTAATATATTTCCCCGTAATTCTAAAACACCATTTAAAAGAAAGTCTTTATAGCTTAGTTGGTAAACTACTAATGCAAAGAAGTACATCCATAATGAAAGGAGCAATGGGAGGGAGGGGGGATAAAAATGGCATCAAAATACTGCTAATGAATTAATTTAAGATCTTAATAAATTCCCATTAAGATTACCACAGTTTCTTCAAAACATTCAATTATTTTAACAGGCCAAAAAAGAAACAGTAGCTAGTACTGGATAATTCAAACCATGTGTTTTACGTAAGTCCTTTCCTCTAAAGTTTACTTCTTTCACCTGGTCCTCGTCAAACAGCACTCCATGCTGCATATTTATCCGCTTCATTAAATCTCCACCATCACAGTATTCCATCACAATATACAGCTTGTTCTTTTCTGAAAATAAAAGTATATTTTTTCCTTTATTACTCATTAATACAGCAATAAATTCTTTTTATTTCATATGGTCCTTCTTTCAAAAGGGAGTAGTTAGTCCTCTATCCATTCCTCCATTTCAAAGAGTAACAGAAAAAATGGATCCGTCCAGTGAAACCTGATCCAAAACTAAGACATGAAAATATATTTAAATGGATATTCACAAAATATTAAATAAACAAGAAAACCCTCAAGAGACCACACTGATAGAATGACAGATGCTCTTACAGGCAATGCTTAGCAGAATGCTTCATAGCTGGGATTGTTCTCCAATAGTAACTAAATATACAGTTAGGCTTAGGGAAAAGGTTAAAAGTAGCCAGTGTCCACAAAGAAGAAATAAACAGCACAGGCTACTTAATATGGAAACACCCTATTCTTGCCCCTCTGAGGTCCAGAAGACTACCAGATTTATGTGTCCTTTACAATATTTACTCTCCTGATCACAGAAAACAATCCGAACACAAGCTGTAACCATAGAATTCATTGCATAAGGCATTGCTTATGGCAGATGTCAGCAGGAAAAATAAATATAGGGAATTATCTTTTGTGGACAACAAACCTCCTTCTCACAGAATCACCGAATATTCATGGTTGGAAGGGACCTTTGAGATCATTGAGTCCAACCACACAAAAAAAACCCAATAAAAAACCCACACCACAAACCAACACACAGACACATCACACAGACAGACAAAACCCAACAATCCCGGGCACTAGAGCATGCCCTGAAGTGCCCTGTCTTCACGTTTCTTAAATACCTCCAATGATGGTGACTCCACCACCTCCCTGGGCAGGCTGTTCCAGTGCCTGACCACCCCCTCAGTAAAGTAATTCTTCCTAATATCTAATCTAAACCTCCCCTGCCGCAACTTCAGACCATTTCTGGTCNGAGCACACTGCTGGCTCATGTTCAGCCTGCTGTCCTGCTTTCCAGCCACTCTTCCCCAAGCTTGTAGTGTTGCCTGGGATTGTTGTGACCGAACTGTGTCCTTCCTGTGCTGAGGACTGGAATCAAATGTAACCCAAAAGAGGAATAGTTTCTTCATTTTCTGCTCCAGATTTTCTGCTGTCCCAAGTGGATGGGAGACGCCAGCTACTCAAACCATCTCACCAACTACTCAAACCATCTCATGTTCAGAAGCAAAATAATATAGAAAAAAACTTGCTCCAGTGTGCAAGCAGAGGGGAAAAAGGTCATTCTTTGAGATGAACAAGCTCAGACACTGCTGGTCCCTTGGGTGCTCGTTACCGTTTCTAATGAGGGCATGAAGTACCTCAAAGCATGCTGCAGAGAAGGGCAGGGAGGTGAACCCTGCACCAGGACAGGCAAGACACCGCTCGGACCTCCTCCTCAGCCAATTCCAGCTTTTTTCCCACCATTTCCCCCAAGGGGCGGGGAGAGAAGGGAAGGGCAGAGATGGGCAGGAGCCACCCAACCAGATATTGCCGCCCATAAGCAAAGGAAGTGGTTTTTGAAGACACCATCTAGATAGACAGGGGGGACATCACAGAAGCAGCAGTTACAAAAACTACAACAACAACAAAACCTCAACAAGAAGTCTAAAGGAATTATTTCCTCCCACCGAACATGCTGGAGATGGAGGCTGCTGAGGTCAGAGCAATTCAGCACGTGGCTGTTTCCCCATGCAGGACTCCATTTCCGACTTGTACCCAGATGAAAGTTATTGCAGCAGCGGTACCAGGCAGCCCACACCTGGATTTTATAGTGCTGCTATTTCATAGCCTTGTTCACCAAGTTTCACCAGGTTCTCACCACACACACTCACTTTCAACTTGGCAGTTGCAGATAGAAAAGGAGCCATGCTGGTATCAGTCAGGATGGATGGATGGATGGGTGGGTGGATGGATGGATGGATGGGTGGATGGAGAGACAGGGAGGGATGTAGGGACATGGGGACAGTGCTGTTTCTCTTCAGGAAAGAGGAATGGATGGAGGAGCATCCCCGGGCAGGATGGAGAGACACGGGGATGGTGCTGGTGCTCCCCAGGAAAGAAGGAGGGAGGGAAGGAGGGAGAGATGGAGGGATGGATGCATGGAAGGACATCCCCGGAAGGGATGGAGGGACATAGGGACAATACTGGAAATCATCCCACCAGTTTTCTCACTGCTCAAATCTTAATACCTGCTACTGAGGAACCTAAAATTGCTGTTTTCTTGCACATGATGCCACTCCTTCCCCCTACAAGGAGTCATCTTGTGCCTTATGCCTGCGTCAGAGCACATTTATGCTCTAGGTGGCCTTTTTACCACCTCTCTACACTTATGTCTAGAGTTAAGATAATGTTAAGTGACATCTCTTTTGACTTCACACCAACAAGCCCCCGTGCAACTCAAACACACCATTTCCACCGTGCGCCTCAATCACTGCCAAGCCAACAGCTGGGAAACAGGCACCCGAGACAGAAAACTTTGGCCTAATATTGGATTTTAGTACTTTTCAGACAAAATGACAGCTGTGTCTTCATTTCTATGAAGAGCAGGAGGTCTCCCTTGGCCCGGGGTTGATTACAGTTCCCCACCACTCTTCTCCCCTCTCCACCAAAGGGGCTGCATCCCCATAGGGTCCCAACAGCTCGTGTCTCTGACAACTCATGTGCACGTCAAGATGATGCTACAAGCAGGACTAGAAAACGCAGAAGCCAGTATTTAAAAGGCAGACTAACAGGTTTGCTTTAGAGATTTCAAGGGGTCTTTTGGGTCACACTGCAAAATGCCACCCTGAGATGCCTCTGCTCCTTTCTATCCTCCTCAGGTGAGAGCTCTGCTCTGAAACCCATCTCCCCAGAGCTGGGGGAGGTTCCTGTGCCTGCCGCCCAGAGATTTTCGGGGTGCAGAATGTGTCATCCCCTGCTCCTGGCCCCAGTCACAGCTTGTCCCTGGCCACAGGCACAAGGGAAGCTGCTCCTCCTTCCTCCTCGGCCCTTGGTGCCCGGATGCACACCTCCTGTTCATAAAACACAACATTATGTTGGGATCAGTGGTTTCCTCCTCCAAAACAAACAAGAAAACCAAAGCCTTTGCTCATGGCAAGGAATTCCTAAATCTAATGGCGATGGGGCAGTGGTTTCTGGTGAACAGAAGCTCTGAAGAGGCTGTTTGTCCAAGGCAGTGTTAACTTGCCTTGGATTTGCAAACTGTAGCAAACGCTACAATGGCTGCCGAAACCATCATTTTATTCTCTGGGGTATCTTTGCCGTTAGATCATGGGGTTTTACTTCTACCTGGCAGGGATGGGCGGCGGGTTAACTTTATTCACCCTGTGGGAAGTTGAGCAGAGGGGAAGATGCCGCCTGTTTGCTAAGATGAACTGATGTCTGGGCTCTCTCCTGAAGGAGACATCTCTGAATGAGCCGCTGGAAGACAAGCCCCACAAAGATCTGGCGGGGAATTCCGTGCCCAAGTGGCAGGAACACAGGTGAGTGAACCCCGTTGGCGATCTTGAGGGAGAAGCTTTGTTCTGTGCCTTTAGGACCTTTAATAAAACAAGACATGCAATCTACTTGCTGCCCATGTTTTACTCTAATGATTTGGGGCTTTTGACCCCTTCAGAAACAACACACAGGAGAAGTAAGAGCCTTGGGACTCTGGAAGAGGCCAAGTGGAAAAGTCCCAGCTGAGCCTGGAGCCCTCTACCACCAAGCGGCAGGAGGGGAAAGGTGGGAGTGACTCGTCCAAGACCGTTAAAGAAAAGAGGAAGAGGAAATTCTCTCCTGTGGGCACAGAGATGATGGGCTTCTCCTCCATTATTAATAATGACAAAGAGGAGGAGGAATTTGAGACCCCAAGCATGTTATTTGAAGAGTATCTCACATATGATGAGCCCCAGACAAAGAAAAAGAAGATCATGGCCAACCCCTCTATGTCACCTGGGGAGGAAGAGCAATGCCCCAAAATCTGCTTGCTCTGCAACACAAGTCTCAACGGCCCCATCACAAGTGCCCAAAGCCCCAGCCACAAGTGAACTAATGAGGAAAGGGCAGAGCAGGAGACATCAGAGGCTCCTCAACCAAAAATGGTAAGGTTCTGAAGGCTCTACAAGTGAACCAAGGATGCGGGATCAGCTGCTCTCGCTCCTCTGCCCTCTGGGGCTTCTTTTCCCCACGGAGGTGCTGCCTGTGTAAAACCTTGACTGTTGAGTCTTTTTCCTCAACTTCGAAACACTTTGCTCTTCAAAAAGTGTTTGTATCATCTTAGCAGCCTTTTATCGTGTTGAAAAGGGGCCTCGTATCCATGTTATGGGTATGTGACCTGCATGCACATTGTCTCCTTCCAGATCCTCTTAGACGTGGACATAACACTCTCAGACATCTCCCCGCCGCCCATGCAGGCCAGCTGTGGCCCTCTTCCCACTCCAGAGTCCCAGACCTGCTCCCAGAACATAAGGAGAAGTAGTTGGGCAGGAAAATTGGTCTGAAATGGGCTGCAGCCTCTCTTGCCGGGAGGGAGTGGATGGGGCTTGCTTCAAGTCTTTCTCTTGGGGGCTGGTATCCTGCCTTGGGATGCCCACAGCCCGGCTTTCAGCCAAGCGATGGCTTATCTCCCACCTGCTCTCATAGAAATGAGGAAGAGCCTTCGCTTGGACTTTGGCCTTGCCCTTCCGCAACCACCTTGTGGGTCTCTTGGAGAAGCCTTGGACCTTGAGGTTGCTTCTGGGGGACTCTGATTTGTGTCTCCTGGGCTGTTCCTCAGGCTGGGCTCTTCTTCCCTCTCTTCCCTTCTTACTCCAAGTCTTTCACTTTACAGCAGTGTCCTCGCCAGATCAACAATCTCAAGTGGGCTGCACAGACCACCAGCCAAATCCACACACGCCAGTGCATCCAGGCCCCCAAACTGCCCAAGTCCAAGAGACTCCTTCTCAGCACCTTCCTTCCCGAAGCTGCCTTGCCCTCGCTGGGCTTCCAGTGCCACTGGCGCCAGCCCGTGCCAAGGGAGAGGGCAAGTAAGGTGTCCAGGAGGATCCCAGCTCACCAGTGGGTTTCTTTCGGGTCCTCCCTGAGGGGACACAACAACTCTGGCAACACCAGTGGCTCCGGGACTTTAGGAGCGAGGAGCCAGAGGAATTCCAGTCCTGGTGGGAGATGTACCACCAGGAGGCACAGGAGTGGGAGCAGGTCACAGCAGCCCAGACCATCACCTCAGCTCCTGCCCACAACGGTAAGGAAGGGCTCAACGATGGCAGAGGGCTCTGGGAATGCTGCCCAGGGGACATCTTGGTGTGGGGAAAGTCTTCCAGTAGGGCTGGTTTAAATCCAGTCCCATTGAGGAGCTGCTTCACTCTCTTCTCTACTCAGACAAGCACTCAGGAGCCTTCTCCTCTCTGTTTCACAAGGCTCTGATTGAGTTCCAAAGGTAAGGAGCGCTATGTTTATCCCAATATTTGCCTCCTGCAGCAGATTATGTTTGTCCATGGGAATCCCAGAAAATCCTCACCTTCTTTATTCAGGTTGGGTCAGCAGAGATACACCAAAGACCTCACTGCCTTTTAAATCACACCCAACACTCAAAATCACCAGGGAAACCCAACTGAAGATGCCAGAGCTCGGCACCATGCATGAAAAAAAAAAACCAACAACAAAAAAACCCAAACATCAAGCGAATTAGCAAAATTAGCAGCATCGACACCCAACACACGCTGCAAGCAGGACATCCCTGACAACGACCACAGCACTGCAGGAAAACCTTCAATGAACTGAAAACACAACCGTGCAGCCATTAAAAAATAAAATAAAATAATAATACTATTTCACCTCCATAAAACAACCTTCCAAGAGAAGGGAGCAGCTCCCAGGACAGCTCCTTGGGAGAGGAACCGTACTCCTCAGTGATGACTGGCCAGGTCTGAGCCCCTCCGCGTCTCCCATCAATAAGACGACAGATTCTCCGCTTCCTCCCCCTCCAAGACCCCACAGGGAACATTTTCACATTCAGCCACTCAAATGTGAAATAAAAATCAACTGATTAGAAGGACCGCCCCTCCAGATCTACCTAACTTTGGCAACCAAAACATCGGTCCTGAAGAATTCTGTATCCTCGAGTGATATCTCAAAATACGGCTCAAGACAAAAGGCCAACAGGATCTATTTCTTGCCATACTAAAAAGCTCTTTTCTATTTAAACTCCTAGAAAAGACTCATTAAACTCTGGATTCCTATTGAAGATCAAGACAAAAGTTCAACTTAAGAAATGCAGACACTCCAGGATCTAGCACTCATGCCACAATACCTTAGGTCCCCCCCACACACACACAAAGAGGGAAAATGATGACTGAATTTAATACCTCATGCTCATTTTTAGGAGTTGGGACCTGTCCCCACCGGTAAGTAAGGGGTTAGGGACAGGCTCAAGGTTGGACAATACTAACAAGCCAGGTTTTGCTGCCTTCCACTCCTATAATCACAAATAAAACAAAAATGTTAAAAGTAAACCTTGCAAAGAATCATAGAAGGTTACGATATTTGCATGCTTCATCTTGGCCAGAAGAACAACTTCTTTCTGGGAGGCTTCTTTTTCTTTTACAGGCATCTATAAAGAATTAGGAAACTATATGCTAGCAATTATTATATTAAACTCTTTTCAAAAACAGTTACATTGTTACCAAGCCATTCTCACAAATACAAAAAGATTGTGTACCAAGGTGATGCAGAAACATAAAATATGATGTACATATAATGTAAAATATCTATTTGCAGTGTATGCGTGGAACTATATTGGGATGTTACTGAAGTCAAACCAAATTATGACATTTTACAAACAGGCAAATGCATACCTTTAAACTTTTTACACAAATGCTATTGCTAAGCTAGCTGATGAATAGAGTTAAAATCTAAACTTCCTTTAAGTATTTGAAGAATAAGGGTCTAGATGATTCTGTATTCTTAATATGGGCAATCGCAAAAGCATAAAGAAAAAAAGTCATTCTGATTTACTGATGTTATGAGTTCCTGCAACATTTCAGGCAAACTCTTTGCCCTACTACATTAAATGGAAAATTTATACACAGTTCACTGTGATCACACTTTCATCAATATTACTTCTGAAAAATAAATGTCTCAGAGTATCTATCCATCGAAATGCCCTCTTATAAATAAACTTTATTTCTAAAAAGTTTCTTACTCTCATTCTTAAGAAATAAATTTGAAATGTAATCCTCAAAGATTCAAAAATCAGAAAGTGAATGAAACAGAGTGATTTTCTGTATCCAGCTCCTGACTTTTGAAGGAATCAGAGCCACAATAATATTTTCTTATAATTCATTTTTCTATTTTGCATACATCAAAATCTAGGATTAGAAATATGTTTTTTATTGGTCATGAGCATAGAGAGAAACTATTTTTTATTTAGCTGACATTACTAGCATATCGGTTTTTCTGGGTTTGAATCTGGAAGTTATACAGCTCTTTTTAGAACTGATACATATTCATTCCTCTATTATAACTCTCTAATATCTTAGAAATTCACGAGTGTGGCCCAGAATAGCAAAAGACCTGTCAAAAGCATGCAAGCACTCATTGAAAGTAACTGTTGAAACCCCTGTTTTGAAATCACAGGGAGTTTAATTGCCCGTCTTTCTGGAACCAAATATAGAAGTGGTATTCCTCTGATATCTGGCTAGTCATCCTAACCTGCCTCTGCAGTCAGCAGAACGGAGACCACTTTTATGGCCTGATTCAGCTCATTCTAAAACAGAATTCTAAAACACATAGATCAACAGCATCCTAAAAATACTTATTTCTCTTGTTCTCCTAAAAAGGGAGTCTAGCCAAGCAGCTCAGATGCTGACAGCTACAAAAAGGGACATTTAAAATTAGATGAGATGAATCAAACTGCCATAACCGTAAATGAGAATTGGAAACACTCCGTTCTGTATTACTCACATCTGAAAATATGGATGTGGAAATCAAAAAGTTTAACATATCACAAAATTGTGATTTGTTATTTCAGTGGCAATAGTTTCATTGCAGTTGAATCCTCTATTATCAAATTTGAATTAGGTAGTGTCATGCATTGTAGGCAAAGAAAAGATTTGAAAAGAACAAAAATGCAGTAAAAGGTAAACACTATTAATATCAAAATACGTAGCTCATCCACGCTTCTAAAATAACTGAATTAGCAAAGAGTACAGTCTTCAGAAAGTTTAACTTTATATTATATAGTAATCGACATAGAACTACAAAGGAGATGAAACATAACTCAAGTTCATATCCTAGCTAAATGCAATTAGCACCATCAAGTACATAACTACCGTTATTATTCAGGTTTTGTTGTTTTACCTTAGTTAAATTGATCTCTTTGACAACACACTGCTCACTATCCACCTTTCCTTTTGCCAAGAATATTGTGCCAAAAGATCCTTCTCCAATTTTTTTAATGATTTCGTATTTATCCATGATGTCTTTGTCTTAAAGCAGTGTCTAAAATAAAAAAGGCCCCAAGTTAGTATTGCACAGTCAGTGCTGTAACAACAAACCCAATACAACACTACCTTTAAGACCATCATTTTTATTATGCTTTTATTACTGCTGCTGATTCTTCTTCAAAATGTCACCTCCTGGAAGCCTGCAAATTATTGTGGATCTGAACTTTCAGTAAGCAGCAAGTTTTATGAGTGTCCCATATAGAAAAGCTTGAAGCTTAGTCCTAGTACACCCTAAAGTTAAAACATGAGAAGGCAGCATAAAGTACTATGTCATATTAGGACACGATTTTGGAAAGTCTGACTCATTATTTTCTGAAGTTAACAATACCGCAGAACTGTTCTTGTAATGGAAAAAAATAAAATTATAACCTATTTCATGTTAACTTATTTTAAACTAATGCCATCTTATGTTGGCAGCAAAATGAGAAGCCGCTGTGTTTTGCAGGAGACCACAGCCAAGCGCAGTCAGGCACCAGCAGCCACCTGGAAACCTCTGGCAGAAATGGCAATGTCCCAGGGTACCTGCAACGCAAACTTACACATCTAAATACGAGCAAGCACCACTATAAAACTGTTCTTATTAGTTGGCCTGAGTTTTAGCAAGGGAGACTTGCTGGGACACTAGAGTTTCCCTGTCAGGAAGGCCAGGCAAGCTCTGCAACAGGGTACCTCGGGAGCCCATGCAGGCTCCATGACTGGTGGTTTCTGAAGACCACTTTCTAGCGCAGGTGGGCTCATCTTCAGGCATTTATAATTTAGGTGTTGAGGTGAAAGCCAGCTGCTGTTTGTAGTCACCGGTGACTCCCACACAGGTGGCCGCTGCCCTCGGCCTGCCATTCACCCAGGCCGCCCACCGCCCGGGGCCTCGCCTCTGCGGGCAGCTCAATGGAGGCGGGCTCTGGGGCGGGCGGCAGG
>VXAK01008804.1:1124-17527 GCA_013399435.1 Arenaria interpres | reverse complement strand
TCCCTTCCCTTCCCTTCCCTCCTGGACAAACCTGTGATTCCTAACCATTCCTAGCTTATCTCTTACATACTCTCGGAGTACTGTTTTGTGAATTATAAATAAGTTTTCCCCATAATAAAATAGAACAATAAAAAGATTAACAGTGTTTTTAGCTGTCATCAAGAAAATAACAAATAATGGCTTGCTTAATCAATAAATTCCACAACACAAAGTGGAAAAAGTTCTGCGCTCTAAATTAAACTCACAATTTTTTGTAGAATCAGAAAATCACATGGCTGATGTAATAGTCAAGAAAAAAAACCCCTACTACCTCTTTATTTTAAAAAATGATATTAGAACAATGGATAACGTGCAAAAAAATTTAGTTTTTTTCTGCCACTCATTGTACAGAGCCAGCTTCTAATTTATGACAAATAATCAATGAGACTCCTAGGCAATTTACTGCTGCTAAATTGAGACCTCCACCTGCTGTCTGGTTGTTAAAATATATTACAAAAGACTCCCTGATATAAAGTAAATGTACATTCAGTTTAGAAAAGGAGAGTTCCTTTAATGCGTTGTTTTCATGGTTTTCTATGGAATAAATAATATTTCTATGTGACATTTAATTTCTTCTTAAAATAATTAGGTGAGAGATAAGAAGCGTTAATCCTCTGGAGGTGCCTATTTCTCTCCACAGATTATACAAGAAACATACAATAGCTGGCTTGCACTACAAAATTTAATTTCTAAAATTAAAAAGCATGATTCTGACATTATGTAACATTAAACAAGTTGCATGATTTTAAAAGTAAAGATTTAATGACAGTCTTAGAGGACTACCATTCAAAGGAGAAATAAAGAATTTCACAAATTGAAACAAGACCAGTTCAGGAAAAAACGTGTTCACAGTAAGAGTTATGAAGCAGTTTAACATGTTGCTCTTAGAAACTGTGAATAATCCAATCCTGAGGTGTGCTGGCAGGATAAAGCTCTGAGCAAACAATCAAATTTCATAGTTGCCTTATGCTGACTGGGGTTTTGGACCAGATGACTTCAAAGGTTCTTTCCAGTGTAAGCATTTCCATATTCATAAGCACTTACATTTACTTTAGTTTACCATTCATCTTCACTAAAATATATATCAACTTTAATTATTTGTAATAAGTGTCTTTGATTTATTTTTATCTTCTTATGCAATTCATGGTGTTAAGTAATTATTTTATCTCTTTTTAGAGAAATAAAAAACAACATGCATGCTTAAAGACAATCATATATATTCACTGCCAAATGCCAAAAACTTCACTTCATAGACTTAACACATCTATGAATGCAGTGAGATCATGATCAGGATACTCTCACATGACCAATGTTAATGTCTGCATTTTTAAAGACTGAGGATCCTGGTAACCTTTTAGATGTAATGTGTTTTCCAACTTTCCTCAACTTTCTGAAAAGATCAGAAACTTCTCCATTAAGTGGACGATGTAGTTTAACTTGCATTTCCATCCAAATGTAATAAACTTTTTAATAAGAACATTATAATGAAGCAGTAATAAAATTGTACCTGAGCTTTAGGAAATGTGAAGCAATTCTGTCAAGACAATATAGTGAGTAAGCAGCAACAATTCATTTGACCAAATGTAAGCTTCTGCCTCCAAGTTATTTTCTCTACACATCCATTATAGTCAATAGAGAGAAAGAAGCACTTCCAATAAGCACTCAATCTCATTTTATATTAGTTGTATAAAATAGATCAAATGAATAGCATTCTTGCGAAAGACTACAAAGGAGCCTAGGAGTACTACTCCGATGTAAATGAATCACACTGCAGTTCCTGACTCCCACTTAACAGCCATTAGACTAGATCTGAACAGAATTTGGAATGATAGTTTCAAAGGGAATTTCAGATGCTAATTATGCTTTTATTCCAAACTTAAAAATTCGGGGTTTTCTCTTCTCAGTAAATAAACTTTATTTTACTAATTTTGATTCAGAATAATAATTTAGAAAATTATTTAATATCTAAATAAACTTGAATAACTTTGAGTGTTATTCTTGTCATAATTTAAATTTTAATTTGGTATTTTCATATTATTTCATGAATGTCAGTAAGTGCAGTGCAACATACTTAACAATAGAGCTTCACAATATATCTTAAAATTCATTTTTTACAGGTGTTGGACAATTTAATAATATTCAGCTGAAAGAAGAAATAAAGCAAAGAGGTATTTGGCTTAAAATAAAATGAGTTTTGTGACAGAAAGTATTTTGAGAAACATTTTTCAACCAATTCCACAGATGACTACTTTATAGTGCCTTCTCTAGTTTTGGCCATATACTGCTACCTGTAGTTAATCATGAGAACTGATACATATATTCTTAGAAGGAAAGTCAGCTGTTATATATGAAAATAAGCTTATTATGTAGGTCGGTGAATGATTCACAGTAAATTATTTATCAAGGGAATGCACTTTCTCTTTCCCATAGTGAGCTGTCTAGGAGCAAATTACCAATGCAATTTTGAATAAATCTATGAAAAAACATATAAATGTCCTTGTTCCCTGGATTACTCATGTTTATGATGTTTATTTTTGTATGACATCGAAGTCTTTAGCTGGGGAAGAACTATCAATATTTTGAAGCTACACCAGGGATGCCATCCATATGAGACATGAAGGCCAGGAAACAACTGATGAAGATCAGGGAGTCAGTAATAGTCTGGAAAGAGCTGTGTTCCTGCATAAAATTATGTACAACATTCACAAAAATAAATTAATATGTGTAGGGTCTTAAAGCTGATGCATTTAAGAAACCAGATAAATATTAATAGATCTTTTAAAGTTAGAAATTAAGGGAAGATATAGAATTTTAAGAACTGCAATTCCTAATTCTATCGTCTTCACTTCAACATTTCTTTGACATTCATCTTTACATTTTCTTGGGAATGATGCACCATTTTAAAGGGCAGTATGGTTTTAGGCAGTGCATGCTAGTGTTTCTATGCTAAAAACTCTTTTTGTACTCTCACAGTACATAAATGTAGCTTACAGCTGCAGGTGTTTGGTTCTTGTTAACCAGCACCACACCATCAACTCTATTTAAGATCTCAAACTCTTAAAAACAAAACAAAACAAAAATCATCATGTAGAGACAAACTATTTAGCACCTTAGCGTAGTACATATATGGATTTAGAAAAGGCAAGTTGATCTTTGATGAGATCATTTTTCCTTTCCCTGTATCACTGTTTGACTACCTATCCCTATTCTCCAGGCTCTAAGGAAGGGACATTGAAGAGTTTCTGAGGATGCTGAGACTGGACACTCAGTACCTTCCATAAAAGTTTCTTATTTAATTTCACAGCTACCAGACTGAGATGGAAATTAAGCCTGGTTTCTTAAATCCTTAGCTCCCTGATAATACTGCTGTCACTGTCTACCCCCTCCAAGCCTGTTAAAAAAACCCTCAGCAAACCCACAGTAAAAGAGATGCTACAGCCTTTCATCCTACACCCTTTCCACCCCCACTTATATTATCCTTTTATGACTTAGCTGCAAAGTTTGTTCAAAGCTTTCTAGTTTCAGACTGACACAAGTCTGTAAATACCAGCAGTTGTCAAAATCTGCATTCATAGAATCACAGGATCATAAATAATTCAGTCTAGAGCACATCTCTAATCCAAAATCCTTCACAAATTAGGGTCAGCTCAGACCAGGTTGCTTGGGGCTTGATCCAGTCCTTAAAAAAACCTGCAAGGATGGATCCTGTAAAACCTCTTGGGACTCTACTTGACTGCTCTCATGGGAAAAAAGTTTTTCCATATAACCAATATGAACCTCTTTCATTTTAGTTTATTCCTGTTGTTTCTCACCTTCCTACTTTGCACCACTATGAAGAGCCTGGATTTTCACCCTGCAGGTACCAGGTGGCTGTTAGGGGGTCCTGCAACTGTCTCTTCTGCAGGCTGATCAAGCCTCAGTTCTTCAGCCTCTATTCAAAACACAACCACTCCAGCCTTGACCATCCTGGTGGCCCTCCCCAAGACTCTTCAGTTTACCAATATCTTTCTTGTTTTGCAAGGAGTAGGGAGAACAAAACTGGATGCACGATCTAGAAAAGAGGAAGGCTCACACCGTTGACCTGCAAGCACCGCTCTTCCTAATGCGGTCCAGGATGCTGACAGCATTTTTTGCCACAAGGACACATTGCTGGCTCAGGTCAGCTTGTTGTCCCCTAGGATCCACAGGTTCAGAGCTGCTTTCAACCCAGTTGGCATTCAGCATGTATCGGTGCATGGGATTATTCCTGCCCGAGGTCATGACTTTGCATTTCCCTCTTCTGAATTTCATGAGGTTCCTGCTGGTCCATTTCTCCAGGACTTCAAAGTCCTTCAGAATGGAAGTGCATCAGTCTGGTGTATTGGCCACTCGTCCCAGTGTTGTACCATTGCAAAGCTGCTGAGGGTGCACTCTCTCCCATCATCCAGCTCATTAACAAAGATATTAAACATTATTTGATACAGTATTGACCCTTGTACAGGTTTGACTACCTTGTACACTACCTTGGCTGCTAGTTGGACTCTGTTCCAATGACCACAACCATTGAGCCCAGCCATTTACAGTTTTCAGCCCACTTCACTGTGGTGTTGATTTGATTCATCCTCAGTAAATTCATGCTGTCAGAATTGTTTTCATCTCCTTTGTGTGTCCAGAAAAGTTTCCCAAAAGAACTCACTCCATGATTTTCCCAGGCACTAAAGTGTGTCTGACAAACCTGCAGTTTCTCATATTGCCTTCTGGCCTTTTTGGAAGATGGGTACAAGACTTGTCTTTCTCTATTCATGAGGAGCTGCCCCAATCTTCATGACCTTTCAAAGATGATCAAGAATGGCCTCATAAGAACACTAGCAACCACTCCCAGCACCCATAAGTGGCAGCCTGTCACCTCCTGTCATGAATTCCCTGCTTAGTCCATGCTGGTCTCCTGATACATCCTTTGCCAAGTAATGTGATAGATCCTTCTTGCCCTTAGAAAATTCTGTCCTTAAAGACCTGACTCTTTTCTTTAGCTCCCTTGCCCTTCAGAGCTGCCTCTGGGAACCCACCTACCAATTTTCCTGAATAAACTGAAGACTGTTCATCTGAAGTCTGGGGTCTGTACTCAGCTATTCTCCTTCCTTGTTCCCATAAGGAGATTGAATCATACTGTTTCATGGCAACTGCAGACAAGGCTGCCATCGATAATCATATCCCAAACCAGTTCTTCCTTATTAGTAAATAGTAGATCCTGATGTGTATCTCCTCAGCTGTTCCATTCAGTATCTAAACCAAGTCATTATCCTTACCTTTTAGGAACCTTAACTGTTTGCATCCTGCCACATTACCTTTTCAGCAGCTGGCAGGGAGTTTAAGGTCCCCCATAAGATCGCAGGTGTGTGATACCGAGACTCCCTTGAGATATTTAAGAATTTTTTTTCTGCTTCCTCACCCTGATTGAGTGGTCCTGAAAAAATTCCTACCACAATGTCACTCACGCTGCCTCTCCCCTGACACTGACCCACAAATTTGCAAGTCAGCCATTCACAGGGGAGCTCCCTAGACCTAAACTGTTCCTTCTTAGAGAGGGCAACTTCCTTATCATCTTTCCTACTATCTTTCTTGAAATCCTGGATCTATCTGTCACAGCATGTGAGTCAGGTAAGGTAGCCCACCTCAATTATTCCAAAAATGTTGTAAGCTCGTGACCATACGCAGCATGCTGGATTCTCGTGTTTGTTTTCCAGGCTGTGAGCATTTTCATCCGTATACTTGAGGAGGTACTCCTTTTGTGCTGTTTTTCCATTCCTAAGATCTTTTCTGTGTGACCCTGTACTCTTTGTTCTCTACTTGTCCTCCACTTCTTATGACATAATGAGTTTGCAGATACATTTAAAAATTACAAAGAAGTTACAAACTACATTATTTTAATGCAGGAAATATTTCCTCTTTCAAGAAAAATACAAGTACAGTAGATATAGGGTTTTTTTCTTAACATTTTACAGTAGGATTTCTGAAAGTATGGCCCACACAATATGTTCCAGTGAATAGATGGCTAGCTACATTGTGCTGATTTGGTTTGGGATTTTTTGTTGTTTTTGTTATTATTTTCCAGCTGCCAAACTTATGTTAAAAGATAACTAAAATACTTTAAGCACTTATTTTTTTGTCTGAAAAAATACAGTTTGATACAGTGATATTATACTTTAGTGAATCATGATCCGTGCTGCTAAAAATTGACGTGTCATACTACAGAGCTGTAATTCTGTAAGAAAGAATACGTATAGGTGAGGGCATTTTAGGATTTTAGGACTATAATAAATAGAATAATGAATGATAACTGAAAGCCTGTATCCAGAATTTACTTATTCCTTAAACCATAGTTCCTAGCTTCCACTTCCCATTTACATGTTGTGATTGTTTCCCCCCAGAAATTAAAACTCAATATATTTCAACTACAGAAATTTTTAAAAACAAACTTATTGTGATTACTACATCTCAAATTGACAAGAGTGGGAGTTCCCTATTACTAGCAAAGTCAGCTCCCGGCTTCTGGCAGGCGAGCATAGAACTAAATGAAAAACATACCATAAATAAAACCAAAATGCTATAGAACCCCATATCTTTGATTTCAAAGTCTTGATGAACCAAGATAGAGAAATAATATAGTATCATGTATCAAGTCAGGATCACAAACTCTGAATAAAGAATAAAAATATTGGTAGGTCATTCACAGCATGTTTGTGTGTCTCTTCTCCCCTTTCAGTTATTATATTCTAAGTAGTCATAGTCATATTGACTTGTCATAATTCACATTTCTGTTCCCCTGGGTTGATCCCAGAAGGGTACACTTACCCTGCAAAATTCATTCTTTATTGTAACATTTTTATTAAAAATATGCAATTACAGCAATTAGAGCAAATGGGTATAAAGGAGATTTTCAGAAGTACTGTGGTCCATTCCTCTGTCAAAGGTAAAATATTCATACATAAACCTTCTTGATAGTTGTTTGTCTAAGATGTTGTTAAAAACTGAATAAATGGTGGAGATTCCAGAGCATTTCTTACAAATTATTCTGTTTCCCCAGGGCTAGCTCTCTTTAATATTTTTATCAATGACCTGGATACAGGATTTGAGTGCACACTAAGTAAGTTTGCTGATGATACTAAATTAGGAAGAGCTATTTATTCCCTCAGGGGTAGAGAGGCCTTACAGAGACATCTTGATAGATTAGAGTGCTGGGCAAGCACCAACTGTATGAAATTTAACAAGGACAAATGCCAGATTCTAAATCTGAGAGGGTGAAATCCTGTATAGATTGGGGGACAAGAGGATGAGGCGCAGCCCTGCAGAAAGGGATTTGGGGATTTTGGATGATGGCAAGCTTAATGTGAGTCAACAATGTGCCCTGGCATCCTAAAAGCCAACCACATCCTGGGGTGCATTAAGCACAGTAAAATTAGCCAGTTGAAAGAAGTAATTGTCCCACAACACTCGACATTGGTGTGGCCTCACCTCAAGTACTGTGTGCAGTTTTAAGCTTCATAAGAATGATGTTAAAATATTAGAATGTGTCCACAGGAAGGCAATAAAGATGGTTAAAGGACTAGAAGGCATGACTTTGGAATGACCCAGAATACTATTTCTGTTCATCTTCAGGAAGACTAAGGGGTGGCCTCATTGCTGTCTACACTACGTCATGAGGAGGAGTAGAGAGGGAGGTGCTGCTCTTATCTCTCTGGTGCCTGCAGACAGTACAGGAAGGAATGGTTTACAGCTGCATCAGGAGAAGTTCAGACTGGATATTGAACTCACTCCATTCTCCCAGTTTAGTTTTGGTACCCCAAATCAGATGCAGTCCTCCAAATAAGACTTTGTAAAGTGGAAGGATTTCTTCACATTTTACTTATAATACTAATTATTATACACATCTGTTTTCTGTCAGCTTATTTAATAAACATCCATGGAAGTTACACTACATTTAATTTAAAAGTACCTGTTTAATGAAGAGCATGCAGCAGTGAAAAACTAGTTGTCACCCATTTCCAAGTAGACAGAAGATGCATAAAATACATATATACACATACACACACATAACAGAGCATAAAGTGTAATCAATATGTGTATATATAACAAAATATGCACTTCAAAGTACCTCACAGATGCATTCCAGGTTTGGTTTGTTGCTTTGTTTGTTGTTTTTTTTTTTTTTCCTGATGATATTCTAGTGATATAAGATTATTTCAATTTCACTAAATCTATGGGACTCTCAAATTTCCAATTATATATGGTGCTTCTGAATGTTTTGTGAGGCTCTGAATAATGTCAACCTTATTTCATTCTGCATTTCTGAAAGCTGCACAGTTTTTCTTCCTCAACTGAGGGATAAGTGGTTCAATTTGAATGAATGCTTACTTCACAGGCTTGATTTGTTTGGAAGAAATGTGCATAGGCTAGAAGATATAAGAGCAGTGCTTTTCCTGCATGGCCTCACAAGAGCAAGAAAAGAAACATTTTCCTCTGTGATATAATTGTGCAAGATTTCTTCAAAGCTTCCTGCTTTGGGGTGAGAGTCAAGAATATACATGGTTATGCATACAGTAGTAAGCCACCTGGGTGAGCTTCTGAAATGGAGGTTTACTCTTAAGGGAATAAATGGCACTTTAAAAAAATTACATTCACTTGAGCAACTTTAAAAAATGCAAAATATCTCCAACTGCTCTTTTGACCACCTAGCTGTCTGCAACATGCTCATTCCCTAATTTTTGTGGTTTATATTTAAATATATTGCTTCTTATTCCCACCTCACATAAACAGCTCCAGCTAGGAATAATTTATTTTACTTAGGTAATTTAGGTCTGAATTTGGATTCTTTCTTTGAGTGAATATCTAATATCATATACGTCTCTCCAGATAGTGTGAAAAGATACTAGAGTATGTTGGAGACATCCTTTTACTGCAGATAAGGGACAAAGTAACCAGTTGCAAGTGATTTAAAATCCCCATAATAGGGGATAACAGACTGAGACTAAGAAGATAAAAATAGTGTGGATGAAAGTGATCAAAAAGAATGGGACTCAGGTGCTCTAGTAATTATGTTTCTTATCTGAGCTAGTTATCTAATCTCTCTCTTTGGTCATTCTTTTATAAGTGTCTGTCTCTCTATACAGACTATTATCTATCACTTTCAATAAAGAAAGACGTAATTAGTTTAGGCTAAATGCCTAACTTTAAGAAATGCAAAATTACCTGAGCAGAATACGTTTTGTACATGGAAAATCACATTAGGAATCCAGTTTTTGGAAAAGTCTGATGCCTGTATAATTCATTAAAGTAACAACATCTATTGATTTGCAGACAATATTAAAACTGATTAGGCATTTTAAGTCATTCAAAATATTTTTGAAAAAATCATGCCACAAATTTTGTGTATTTCTATAGCAATTACTCTATAATTACTGTGAATTATTTGAAAATGGCATAATCTGGATGCACATGCATACGTATTTGGGGAGCTATGTAGCAACTCGGTGTATGAGACTGTGCCATGCCTACAATACAGTGGGGGTGAAAAGAGGCAAACCAAAGATCCTGGGTGCTCATGGATAGTCCCATTTGGATTTCACCTTCTTCTTGTAGAAATCCACTCCTGTACAGATATGCCTATAGCATTTCATTAATTTTTCTAATATATCACAAGCAAACTTACAGTAAGTTTGTAGTTGGTACAAAGTATCTTCACCTCAGTCACGAAGCCAAGTAGCTCCAGTGCCAGCAGGTTCTGAAGCAGGGTGCTCTAGCGCGGTGCACACGGGAGTTTCCCAAATTGGGGGGGAACTTCAGGTGGAGCCAATAGAGAAGCCAGGAGCCCGCAGCTCCCACAACAGTGGCTGGTGACACCATGGTGGGCCTCCCACACTTATAAAAGAAGACACAGGGGAGCGCTAATGACCAGGAGCACTGCAAACAGGGCACGAAAACAGGGCATAACATGTCAGCAAGGGCATGGCATGGCAGTTTTTGCGTCAGTTTGCATGGAAGGGTGTGCAGGAAGGGTGCTGTACCTCTGCTAGCTCTCCCAGGGAGCAATGGTGTCTACTTGGAAGAAGGTCACGTCCTCTCAAAACTCTGCACCCGCCATGACTGACACAGCTTCCCAGGCAGAGCTCTAATGGGAACATGCTGTCACCCAGGTATCAGGCCGCAGGGTGTGCGCTGGTCTCATGCCAGTACTAGACAGCAGGAGTGAGCACACCTGTGGGAGGTGCACTCAGGTTCAGGAACTCCTTTGCTTAGTGGAACAGCCCCCGGAAGAGGAGCTGAGGAGTATCAGGAGCCCACGAGAGACATAGATTATTGGAATAGCACCCTACCTTCCCTGGGACAGGCCCAACAGGCAGATGGAGGATTGCCTATCCTCTCTCCACCTGGCAGAATGTGGTGACTTAAGATACAGAGGGCAATGGCAACAAGTTCCTGCCCGGTGCAGCAGACGCATCTCCGCCATCATTACCTTACCTTCCCAGGTGCCCTTGCATAATAGATACAAAGCTCTGCAAGTGGAACTGAACTATGACATGGATGATGCTTCATCTAGGTTGGAAGTGTCACCAAGGTTAAGCCAGCCTACGCCCTGCATCAAAATCACTTTCATAATGAAAAAAAGACAGATTATTTTCATAGGAGACTCTCTCCTGAGGGGAACAGAAGGTTCAATATACAGACTGGACCCACTTCTTAGGGAAGTTTGCTGCCTTCCTGAGATCCAAGTTAAAGATCTGACAAGGAAACTTCCTACCTTGGTACAGACCTTGAAATATTATCCATTATTGCTTTTTAACATAGGGAGCAGTAAAGTTGCACCAAGAAGTCCAAGGGCAAACAAGAGAGACTTCAGGGCCTTGACACTACCGGTTAAGGTATCAGGAGAACAAGTAGTGTTCTCCTCTACCCTTCCAGTTGCAGGTAATGATGAGGGAAGAAACAGGAAGAGCCAGCAGATCAATAACTGGCTCTGAGACTGGTATCACCAGCAGAATTTTGAGGTTTTTGATCATGAGTCAGTCTACATGATATCAAGCCTGCTAGCAACAGATGGAGTATTCCTGTCTTAAAGGGGGTAAAGGATCTTTACACAGGAGTTAGGAAGGCTCATTGAAAGAGTTTTAAGCTCATAAGGAAAGGGATAAAACCAGGCTTGCAAAAGATAAGCCTGGGGGTGACATGCCAATGTTTGAAGGATGGCATGCTAGTGAGGTCATTCGGTCTGTTCCATGTTGTCCTGAGTACACTGGAGCACATTTGAAATGTCCCGGTACTAATGCATGCAGAACCAAACCACTTTCAATCATTTATCAGCAGTCCTGCCTAACCAGAGAGGTCCCAATTGACTGTAAGTTAGCAAATGGGACACCCATCCACAAGAACGGCTGGAAGGATGATCTAGGGAACTACAGGCCTGTCAGTCTGAACTGATGCTGGGGAACATTATGGAGCAGATCTTCTTGAGTGCCATCACACGGCATGTACAGGACAATCTGGTGATCAGGCCCAGTCAGCATGGGTTTATGAAAGGCAGGTCCTGCTTGATAAACCTGATCTCCCTGTATGGCAAGGTGACCTACTTAGTAGACAAGGAAAAGGCTGTGGATGTTGTTTACTTGGACTTTAGTAAAGCCTTTGACACAATTTCCCGCAGCATTTTACTGAAGAAACTGGCTGCTTATGTCTTGGACGGGCGTACTCTTTGCTGGGTAAAAACGGGATGGCTGGGCGCAAAAAGTTTTGGTGAATGGAGTTAAATCCAGCCGACAGCCAGTCACAAGTGGTGTTTCCCAGGGCTTTGAACTGGGGCCAGTTCTGTTTGGCATCTTTGTCAATTATTTGTATGAAGGGATTGAGTATACCCTCAGGAAATTTGCAGATGACACCAAATTGCACAAGTGTTGATCTGCTTGGGGGTAGGATGGGTCTACAGAGGGATCTGGACAGGCTGGATCAATGAGCTGAGGCCAATGGCATGAAATTCAACAAGGCCAAGTGCTGGGTCCTGCACTTGTGTCACAACCACACGCAACGCTACAGGCTTGGGGAAGAGTGGCTAGAAAACTGCCTGGGAGCGTTGGTTGACATCCAACTGAATATGAGCCAGCAGTGTGCCCCAGTGGCCAAGAAGTCCAAGAGCATCCTGGCTTGTACCAAAAATAGTGGCCAGAAAGACTAGGAAAATGACCATTCCCCTGTACTCAACAATAGCTAGGCCCCACCTCAAACACAGTGTTCAGTTTTGGGCCACTCACTACAAGAAAAACGTTGAGGTGTTTGAGCACGTCCAAAGAAGGGATGAAGCTCGTGAAGGGTCTGGAGAACAGGTCTTCTGAGCAGCAGCTGAGGGAATTGGGGTTGTTTAGTCTGCAGAATGGGAGGCTGAGAGGAGACCTTATCACTCTCTACAACTACCTGAAAGGAGGTTGTAGCGAGGTAGGGGGCAGCCTCTTCTCCAAAAGTAACAAGTGATAGAATAAGACAAAATGGCCTCAAGTTGCGCCAAGGGAGGTTTAGGATGGATATTGGGAAAAATTTTTTCACTGAAAGTGTAGTAAAACATTGGAACAGGTGCCTTTGAAAGTGTTTGAGTCACCATCCCTGGAGGTATTTAAAAGACGTGTAGATGTGACTCTTAGGGATAAGTTTTGGTGGTGGACTTGGCAGTGTTAGGTTTATGATTGAACTCGATGATCTTAAGGGTCTTTTCCAGCCTAAATGATTCTATGATTCTATGATTTTAGTGTAGTAATAGGGATAAATCACAAAGACCTAGTATTTAAATTACATATAAGTGGTAGAAAAATAACCTGAATAAAGTAAATTTATTTGGATTTAAATCCATTTACTAGAACTAATAGTACAGGGAGATTAAATATACAAGAATGTTCATTATGGTAGCAATAGCAAATGTGCTATTAATTACTTCAGAATAACATGGAAAAGATTTGTATGCTCCGTTTAGTTATTCTATATTGTGTAAGATTATTCTAAATTGCTCGACAGTAAAATATCCTCTTGACACAGAGTAATTATAATACATGAATGGATTTCAAAATCTTAATAATTTGCAATACATTATTTCAGATAAACAAATAAATAGGCATAGTCTCCAAATGAGCTTCTTATTACAACTCTCTAGAATTCTAGACTGTCCTATAATATACTTTTTTTTTTTTCATTTTAAGGTAATCAATCAATCAAGGAGTCTCTGATGACTAGAAACGAAGACAGCAAAGGGCATATAAAATTCACTCTATTAATTCACTCTATTATTTAAAATTAAATGAACAGAAAATGATTGACATGAAAAAAAATTATCTGAGACCACATACAAAATTTACAAGATATTTTCTGAAACATGGTTAGTTTTATTAGACAACAGTGACAAACATGCTAAGTTGTAATGCAGTAGTCTTTTAAAATAAGAAATAACTTATGAAAATTAGGGGGTGTGGAGGTCAGAAAGAGAAAAAGAATGAGATATAATTCACACAAGCAATGACATCATCGAATATTTTAGCTGCCCAAGCCCTCTAGGTGGGTCAATATTACTGTTTCAGTTTCATCAAGAGTGGTCTTCTGAAGAAAATTTCCCAGTTGGCACTGACTATGCATCTTTCTTGTGCTGTGGGTTACATAATGTTCGTTTACTATGTAATTCAAATTAACTAACATGAGATATGCACCTATGCAGGACACCTATGAACTTCAGCTATTAATGGACACTTATTCCATGCAACTAGATTAGAGACACTCTTAATCAAATGCTTCTGAATGCATTTAATGTATACATTGGGTTTTCAGCATTTTGTTCTGTACATTTCATTATATTGAACCGCACTACTTGCTAGTGTAGTCACTGTCTAAATTGTTATAAAGCAATTTTGATAATGAACCCATGATATTGCCTCAAATAATAGATATTAATAAGCATTTACCAAAGCATTTTATCAGCATCTGTATGTATCTATAGATGCATGCATCCTCTAATGGATTGTTATTGTTGTAAGGTGAACTACTCAAATCATTAGAACAGTGACTTAAACATGTGCAGGCAGAACTAACAAAACATTAGTTTTGGTTTTTAGGAAATCACAGCCTAAAGGCCATTGAAGACAAATGGGATTTTAACAAGGGGCCCTGAAAGAACAAGCACAAGATGAAAGATGACCTTGAAAGCTCATGCATAAAGTAATAACAGAAGCCCCAAATAATCAGTCTCTGTTAAATGATCAGTCTCTGTTCATTAAAAGAATACCGCTGTATAGATTTTCAAGCCTGGCAAAAACTGGTTTCAAGGTAAAAAACATAAAAAATAATTCTAAATGGACCCAAGATTAAAAAAGAACAGCCTCTGCTCAGACTTTTTGCAGCAAAGACCTCAGGAGAGTGGTGACTTCCTGCATTCTCCACCGTCTTCTTATTGAAGACTAACACCACTGACCTTAGGATCCAGATGGTCCTAGAAAGAGTGAGCAAAACATAAAAGAAAAATACAGATTATAGAAGATGTTTGCATGTCTGTTCTAGGGGTATTATTTTGGAACAAGCTCTAATAATTGCATAATTTGGACGTAATGTAACATATCTTGATTGAATTGCTAAAACTTAACAAGTTTATCAATTAATTCTTGGCTCCATATATAAGGTGTGTTTCTTTAGCATGCAGAAACTGAACATGATGTTTGGTCTTGTTCCTTGCCTTTGAGTCTTTGTTCAAATTTGGCTGCAGTGAAATGTCCGTCCTAAGTTAGTTCTCAATGCTACATTTTAAGCTGATGATTCTGTTTGTCCTGATGGAATTAAGATGAGCTGTACTGGAGAAGCTCTTTATGTTCTTTCACAGCTCAGGCTAAATTTCTGGGTTTTAGAAGGTTAAAATTAGGTGGGATGAATCTCATTTGCAGTGCCCAAATCACCTCTCTTTCAATGTATGAGTCTGAATATCCAGCTTATTTGATTCTTTTGCTACTGACCCAGCAAAATGGTAGGTAAGAAATGGCTTATCATCAAGATGTAAATCACAGTAGTCTGGAAACATTTTAGAACTGTAAAAGGTCTGCAGTGAAATTACAGTATTAAGGCAGAATGTTCTCTTCTCTGTTACTTGTCTGTGGCACTTTAATACAATTTATCTTAAGGAATCATAAATGACCTAAGCCAAAAGTATACCTTCTCAGTGTTATTTTTTGTCCTGATAGTCTCACTGGTTGGTATCTCTTTGGAATACCAAAGCACTGATTCTTCTGTAAGATGAGACAGTGCCAAGGAACAGCAGTCTGAAGTTCAGTGTGATTTAACAGCTGCAACAGACCAAAATTTTATGATGGTCCCCTTTCCCACTGTGCACAGAAAAAGGATGCACTTTTTGTAGTACGGGATGAGTCATGATTTTGCAGATACTGGGGTTTACGGGTAATTAAGAAGGGTGTTGCAATGAAAAAAAAATGCAACCACTAGTTTAATTTGAATGGATTTAATGGGTATATTTTTTGTATATAAATGTTAAAAAGAGAAGATTGTTTTGATTGGTGATTTTGAAGTAATTGTGATGCAGGAGGCTTTTATCAATGGTGAATGCAAATATCTAGATATTATTCAAAGTTTATATTCTAATCACAGATAAAAAAATAAATTTGAGAACAAAAGTATTCAAATCAAAATTCAGCATAACTGCTGAAGAAGTTATCATTATAATGAGTTATTCTAATAGTTACAATTATTTTTTTCTCATTTATAAAAAAGAAAGGTAAGAAATAGGTAAGAAATTCCTGTGAGACTGAAGACTGGAAAGCAGACACTTTGCTTCATTGTTGGATCATCCTGACATCCACTCCTTCAGGAACCAGTGAGAATATTTGTTCATTTAACTGCAGCTGACTGGTGAGCTCAAAATTGTGAGGTTGTGTTCTCAATTATCTCATACTGTGGGCCCAATATCTTTATCTTGTCCTTTCTTTCTCTCAGTTGGCTTCTCTTTAACTAAATTACGTGGCAGAAGGACACTGCTTTGATATTTATGATGCCTAGGTAAGGAAAAGGACCTGACCAGATCTGTAAAATGACATTCTATTCTAGATATTTGGAGCAAACCAATAGCAAACATAACTCCCATAATACATTCTCAACACTAAGCACACTACCATAATGGATTAGTCAGCACAAAAACTTAGATATTACCTATATTTTCCAATCCTTTTCTAATTTTACCAGTTGTTCTTTTTATGTATTCCTTTTTAGATGAGAAGCAAAAATAGACAGCACAATTCGGAAAACACTAAGCCTTTGCGCTCATGTCAATGTTCTGAAGAGACTTTGGAAACAACTTATAAAACCTAAAA
>VXAK01008803.1:176490-186649 GCA_013399435.1 Arenaria interpres | reverse complement strand
CGAGCGGGGACGGCGGGGGGGACACGGGCCCTGCCGCCATGCTGGCACCCAAAAAGTCTCTTTATGGGGTGGGGGCGGAGGGATGAATCCGAAGAAAAGCAGGAGTGGGGAGGTGGCATGGTCCTTCCTTCGCCGGCGTGGCCGGGGGTCCTAGGAAAGAGCAGAGGGTGAGCAGATGGGGTCTGGAGACAGGGGGGGACACGGACACCCCCTGCCAGCCTGTGCCGCAGCAGGATGGCAGGCAGTGCCCGTCCCAGCCCCAGAGGGTGCTCCATGACCACCCATTTGGGGGGCCACCACTGGGACTACCACCCACCTGGGCAGCGCCAGCCCTCAGAAGAGCCCGCAGTCCTTCAGGTTGTTTTTGATGATGACATCAGTGACGGCATCAAAGACAAACTGCACATTCTTGGTGTCGGTGGCGCAGGTGAAGTGGGTGTAGATCTCCTTGGTGTCCTTCCGCTTGTTCAGGTCCTCAAACTTGCTCTGGATGTAGCTGGCCGCCTCGTCATACTTGTTGGCCCCTGGGGAGGAAGAGACACTGGGGTGCCCTACAGTTGCCTGGAGACCCCACCACCACCGGCACCCAAGGGGTTTGGGCTCGGCTTGGCTCCCCATACTACTGCAGCCCCCACCCTGATGCCAAATTGATGCTCCCCAGCCACAGAGAGCCTCACCTAACCCTCCCCCTGCCCCCAAGGGCTGCTGCCCCTTGTTTCCCTTCCCATCTTTCCCTATCCCCTATCCCTATCCCTATCCCCTACCGCATCGCCCCTTCCTGCTCCAACACACCAGTCCCCAGGCACAGGACAGCCAGCATCTCCATCCCCAGCATCGCCATCCCCAGCATCTCCTGCTACACTGCCTGGGCAAAGCACCACCAGGGGAACTGCAGGGGACCCCACAGTACCTGTGTACTCAGGGAAGCAAATGGTCAGGGGGCTGTGCACGATCTTCTCCTCAAAGAGGTCCTTCTTGTTGAGGAAGAGGATGATGGACGTGTCTGTGAACCACTTGTTGTTGCAGATGCTGTCGAACAGCTTCATGCTCTCGTGCATGCGGTTCTGGCAGGGGAGATGGCAGCCTGAGCTGGGCAGGGACCCCCAAGCAGCGCCCGCCCCACTGCTGCCCCCCCAGGCAGGGGATGCTGAGGGCCTTGCAAGGCTTGGACCATGCTGGCCAGGTCACTGGTAGTCACCAGAGGAGGGGGTGCTCCCCCCGGATCCCCAAGGAGGGGAGGGCTCATGGTGCCGGCTCCATTACCCCCAACTCACCATCTCCTCATCTTCAGCCAGCACCAGGTCGTAGGCGCTGAGGGCCACGCAGAAAATGATGGCCGTCACCCCCTCGAAGCAGTGGATCCACTTCTTCCGCTCCGAGCGCTGGCCGCCCACGTCGAACATCCTGGGCAGGGAGGCAGCGTGGAGGTGGGCAGCAGCTCCTGGCCCCACCGCCCTCTCCCTGTCTCAGTTTCCCCAGCTGCCTGGAGCAGGAGCTGGGTGGGCAGAGCGTGGCCCCTCTCCCCCAGGGGTTTTGCTGCTGCCACGGATCTGCCCCAGCACCCACCGTCCATCCCAGGTGGTGTCTGGGCTTATTTCCCAGCCGGAGCAAATCCCCACCATGAGCTGGGGCAGGATCAGGCCACCTTTCCCAGACCGTGCCAGCGCGACGCTCCCTGGAGCCAGGTTCCAGGAGATGCTCTCGGAGACCTGCTCTGGAGCAGGCACTGCAGGGTTTTGCCAGAGACCCCGGACCAAGGGGAGCCACTGGTGCTCAGCCAAGTGTCCGGGAGCTCAGTGGGATCACGGGCAGCATGAGGGCTCGGGGGATGATCCCAGGACACCGTGTGCCTCTCCTGCTGCCGGCAGCAGAGGATGCCCTGACTCCACGGAGAAGAGCCCGGCTGCAGCCCCACATCCACCGCCAACCAGCCGGTCAGCAGGGAGGCTTCCCCACTGCCGTGCTCCCCCCTGGACTACCCTCTCTGCCCCGCTGCCACCTCCAAACCACAGCCCTGGCAACGCATGCCCGAGTATCGCCATCCCACCGGGGTGGCACAGGGGTCCCCACGCTGGGGGAGGAGCCCAGCAGATCCTTCTGCCAGCAGCTCCCTTGCAAAGCGACTAAATCCCCCGGGGATGTGCCCGGTGCCAGCTTTTTGCCTTGGAAACCTGACTATTTCCCATGGTTCTCGGTGGAAAGGAACGCCGGGATGCCAGCGGGCAGCAGTGACAGTTCCTGACCCCGAGACCCCCGGCTCCCGCCCAGCGCCCTTCCTGCGGCGGAAGCAGCGTCACGGCACCCGGAGCCGCCTTCCCCCTTCCCTCCTCGCCAGAGGCTGGATCCGCCCCCGGGCCAAGCCCTGCGAGGCGTTTTTGAGGCTGCTCCAGCTATTTCAGCGGTTTCCGCTCTCTCTGAGGCAGCAGCTCCCGCCATGAGCAAAGCCCGGGGTGGGGGGGAGCTCCGTGCACCGTGCAACCAGGATCCAGGGAGGGTTTGTGGGGTTTTTTGTGTTTTGCCTTGTAAAAGGCAAAAGGGAAAGGGTCAAACATACTTGAAGTGCAGGTCCTTGAAGGTGAAGTGGGTCTCTACGATGCCGGTGGTCTTCACCCTGGTGCGCAGCACGTCCTGCTGGGTGGGGATGTAGTCAGCACGGGCTATCCTCTCCAGGTCGTTCAGGTAGCTGGGGAAGGAGCAGAGAGGCGCTGGGGAAGCTGGACCCAGGGGGGCATGACCCACCCAAATCCCACCCAGGGCTCCCAGGGACCCTTGCCCGTACCTCGGCATCATCCCTTTGGGGTGGGCAGCACCCAGCCGGGCAGCCCAGCAGCCCCCATCCCCACCCCAGGGTCACCCTGCCGCCCCTGCCCGTGTTGGGGTGGGCAAGGGGACGCAGAGGAACGAGGGCTCGGGGGGCAGCACTCCGGCACTGGGGGGCGGGCAGGGGATTCAGCCAGGGCTGGGGGGCTCCCCCCCGGTTCCCCCGGCCGTTTGCACGGAGGGAAACGGCAAGAGGAAAGTATTCAGTGCTATGGCAACCGGCCACAGCGCCGGCGGAAACAATCGATGGCGCCGTGCCATTTATAGTCAAAAAACACAAAGGGCCGGCGTCCTGGGAGGAAGCGGGAGGCGGGCAACCGGAGGGATGGGGAGCAGCGTGGTCGGGGGGCTGCTGCCCACCCCGAGCCCCCCAGGGTGGCATCGCCTGCCCTGCTGCCTGCCTGCCCGTGCCAGACCCCCGCTCCCAGCAGCGGTGGTGGCTCCGTCCCTAAGCCACCGCCGGACCCGCCGAGGGATGCCGGGGATCAAGGCAGGTTTCAATTTCTCCAGCTCACGTTGCTTTAATTGGGTTATTATAAACGGGCTCCTTTAAGCAAATTAGGCTTGCGCTAATTAAGGCCTTTGCAGCCCCGTAATCTGGTGAAAGCCAGATTACAGCTCGCGAGGCCACGGAGATCCCGGACTCCGATAGCAGTGTGGCCGCTCTCCCGCTCCCGGGAAGCGCTCCGGTGTGCCGGGGCAAAGCCGGAGCCCTGGGTGCCCCGGGGACGCCGCTGCCGGTGGGAGGGCGGGGGGGCCGGCACGCCGCCGCCGCCGCGGAGCAGCTCAAAAACAGCCGGAAACACACGCGGCCTCCGGCTGACAAAAAAACAGGAAACACCGTGGCAGGGCCACGCGCGGCACCGGCAGCACTCGGACCTCGCACCCGGCACCCCGAGCTCTGGGCACCCCGGGGGGCTGCGGAGGAGGAGGCTGGGGGCTGCAGCCAGGCCACGGGTGGGCTGTGTGCCGGGCAGGGGGCTCCTCATCCCCAGGGTGCCCCATGTCAGCAGCACCGCGCTCACGGGGGGTGAACGGGCATCGGCCACCAGCATCTCCAGGGGGTTGGAGAAAGGCTGGAGCAACAGCTCAAGGCAGCTCCTAATTAACACCTGCCCAGCCCCCGCCACGTGCCAAGCGCTCCACGAACGCACTTAGGGCCATCCTCGGTTTGCAGAGACGCTTTGCCAGATGTGTTGGCTGGAACCGTGTGTGCCCGCCAGCTGCCAGGCACCCGCCAGGCGCTGCCGTGCCCCAAAACCAGCCCCAAACCCAGGGACGGCGCAGCGCGGCACCGCCACGGAAACGCCGGGGCTGGCTGGGGAGCAATGGGGCCGGGCGGGAGAGGGACTGGGTGCTGGGCAGGAGGAAGCGAAAGCCACGGGTGCCGGAGGAGAAGGCCGGCAGGAGCTTCTCCGTGGTCGGCACTTGGCGGCAGCTTTCCTGCAACCTCTTCCCCCCACAGTGACCTCGGAGCAGAAGAGGGACCCACCGGCGCCAAGCCCTAGGGGGACGGCTGAGCTGGCACACGGGGGCACCAAGCAGCCCCCAGGATGGCGGCGAGTCCCAAGGGTGCTCAATCCCCAGCAGGGGCAGCTTTGGAGGGGGTTTCCCGGGACACCACAAGCTCCCCCCACCCCGGCACCGCTTTACCGTGAGGGGTCTGGGCAGAGAGGGCAGGCAGGAGGGCACCGTGCGAGCTGAGCGCAGCCTGGGCCGCACCGCCCTCTCCAGCAAACATACTTTAGGCAGATTAACTTATTTAATAAATCTCTTCAGGGATAAACCCAACCAGATGCAGGCAATTTATCTCCCTAACACCAGTTTGCCGGCTAATACACCAGCGTAATGCCAAGTCCTTTCACATAGACTCATTTAATAAGAAAAAGAAAACCCTCTTCTGCACCCTGTTCAGATATAAGGGTCCCCAGTGCTTTCTTTGGGGCTCTCCCCTGCCCTTCATGGCCCGTGCCCACAGGTGGGCAGGACCCCTGGCTGTGCTTACACCGGGGGGAGCCACCTCAGGGAGGCCAGGAGAGAGCACCCCCGGAGAAGGGCAGGGGGGACAGAAGGGGATGCCCCTGTGCCCACCTCCTGGGGGACGCAGCACCCCATCAGAGGAGGAAACAGCTTTCAAAACATCTGCCTGCCCAGTTCTGCTCCGGCTCAGCCCCAGCGCCGGGCGGGAAGTGGCAGCACCAGCCCCCAAGCAGCCCCCGGGGGGATTTTCTGTTGGTCAATAAAAGCGACGCAGCCGGCAGGGCTCCGATCCGGCCGAGCAGGGGGAGAGGAGCAGGGGTACTCACTAGGCAGCAGAGTCGTTCAGCTGGTACTCTCGGGAGCGGTTAAAACAAGCCTGGACCCCGTTATCAGCCCACAGCCTCCGGATCACGTTGGCCAGGTCCTCCGGCATGATGCCCTGCTCCTCGGCAGTGCCGGAGAGCGCAAACAGCTGCCGAGCGTCATCCTGCAGGGAAAAAAAAACAGGGCTCAAGCATCAGCATGGAGTTATCAAAGCTCGCTCTGCCCCTAAGGACCTGACTGGAGCCCACCGTGTCCCACCCAGACAGCAGGGTGGATGAGGACAAGACCCAAGGGAAGCAGTGGGACCCCCACCCCTGCACCCGTGGGTCGTGCTTTGGGTCCCCCACCCTCAGTGCCAGGGATGGGAGGTCACAGCCAGCCAGGGAGCAGCAGGGCTTGGGCTGGGCCACCCTTACTCCTGGTTCAGCTTTGGGCAAATCTGCTTTTGCCCCCCAAGAACCTCCACCCCTGCCAGGCACAGAGGAAGCAGGAGGGCACCCACCGCTCTGGAGGAGTCTCCAAAGTCAATCTGCAGGTTCCCCATCGCCTTGATGATGGCCATGATGGACTGGATGGTGTTGCTGTAGACCACAGCTTTGTACTGCCGGCACTCCTCCTCTGAGTAGCCATCCTCGTGGATGATCCTGGGGCAGGGGAGAGACCACAGGCAAGGTCAGCCCTTTGCGGGGCACCCTGGGGTGCTGCTCCCCACCCATGCTCTGCGGCAGCACTGATGGGGAGCTTTCCCTGGCCGCCACCAGTTTCAGAGCCCGCAGCCGAGGTCTGCATGACATCGGCCACAGCGATGGTGTGGGGACCACTCACTTCATCTGTTTGACGATCGTGCTCTTCCCAGACTCGCCAGCACCTGGGGAGAAACAGAGAAGGGAGGGGGGGGACAAGCAGTGAGGTGCTGCCCAAAGCAAGAGACCCCAACCCTGCTGGCACCCCAGCCGGGGGAGGCAGGGCAGCGGGCACCTCAGCCGTTGGAAAAGAGCCACAGCAGATGCTTGGATGGGCACCGGGAATGTCAGGGCCAAGAAATGGGGGGGAAAAGAGGGGAGTCTGGGGGGGAGCCTTGCATGAAGAAACGACACCTGCTCTGGGCCAGGAAAGGGACATCAATGCACTAACGTTTGCCCTCTGGCTCTGGGGTAAGATTACTGACATCCCCGGCTTCGGCTGAGCTTGGGAACCCCCCTGCAACAGAGGGGGCTACACCCTGCCCATCACCTGCCATCACAGCTGCAGGCAGAGCCTGAGCTCAGCTGCCGCATCCCACATCCCACATCCCGCATCCCCATTGTGCCGGGGGACAAGGGAGCACCAGCCTCACCACGAGCCCAGGGATGGAGCTGGCAGCGGCCAGGACGAGGAGATGCTCGTGCCACCAGGTACGGGCAGGGGGGTGGGTACCTGAAGCCGAGCACCCCAGGGAACTCGGGAAGAAGCTGCCGCCTCCGCCAGGCAGCTCGAGCGAATCCCGGCGGGATCAGCCACCCCCGGGTTGCTTTTTAAATAGCGCGCACTTCCCAGCCTGCCGGGTCCCGTGCCCCAGCACGTGGAGGTGGCTGCCAGCAGGGAAAGCCGATGGCTTCAGGAGTGGGTTTATTTTTCAGCATCTGCATGCGGGATGCCAGGGGTTCAGAGAGGACAGCCAGGGCGCCTAAGGCTCCCCCTCTGCCACCATGTCCCCTCTAGGGGATGTCACACACACACATCCCCCCCAGGAAACATGCAGCTCCTGGCCCAGCCCTCCCTCCTCGGGCTGGGAGCAGGGAAGGAGCAAAGTCACCCCGGCTGCAGAAAAGGGGAAGCTCAAAGGGGAAGCTGAAAGGGATGGCGCATGTCCCTTGTCCCCTCTCCAGGCAGGGAGTGCCACTGAGATGGATGAGTGCCTGGCTCGCCTCACCCCCAGGACCCCCAGCAGGATGAACCCCCTTTGGCCAGAAACCAGCGTGGTCCCTGCCTCCAGGTGCCAATCCTGGGGGATCCCCCTGAGCCAAGCCCGTCCCTGTGCCCTCTTCCACCCCTCGGGGGTCCCTCCACTGCCGCCCTCAGCCACGGGGCTGCCCTTACGGGGGGCCCCAAGCAGGCAGCAGCAGGGCTGTGCCAGCACGGCCACAGAGGAGGAAGAGAGATTACAGAGGAGGGGAAAAAAAAAAATAATCATAAATTTAAAAAATGGAGATTATGCTAAAATTAACCAGGAAAAACAGAGCCCGCCATGCCAGCTGAGACACAGCGGCAGGGAGCAAACGCCTGCTGCCCCTGCCCATGCCACCGGCATAAATGCAGCCTAGGTGATGGGCGCGGACCCCCATGGACGTCGCTCAGGGCACAGAGACCCCCGAGGCTGGGGGGTACAGAGTACTGAGGCGGTACAGACCCTAACTTTACTGCCACGACCACCCCCCGCCCCACGGTTTCCAGGCAGCATGTGCTTTGCTCAGCCCCGGGGTCGGGGTTCGGCTCGGCAGGGGCTCCCCGGCACCGCCGTCCCGCCGCCCTGGGGATGCTGACGCGGCAGGCGGCACAGCCCGGCGCTCGTGGTCAGTGCTGGCAACTCCTGCCCGGAGCTGGGAGCAGGGTTGGGAGGGTGGGGAAGGACTCAGCGTATCCCTTCATTTTTTCCATGAAATATCTCCGGTTTCTGGCAAGGCCACCCCATACCGCCGGGCTGGGCAGCATTCCCCCGATGGGTGCCCGGGAGGGAAACTGAGGCACAGAGCAAGAGTGGACCCCGCTTATAATCATCCCTGGGGCAAGGAGGTGCCAGGCAGTCACCCCCCAGCCTCCTGCCTGCCATTCCCTCCCCGTCCGTCCGGGACCCTTCCTGCCCCCCTCCCGGGGGGAGCACGGCAGAGGGGAAGGGCTTCCAATCCCCGGAAAACCCCGGCTGCCGTCCATTCAGCCCCAAAACAATCCCTGGGCAGGGTGCCAGCGGCCAGCTTCCCCCCCCCTGCCCAAAGCAGGCAGAAGGCAGGCAGCACCAGAGGGGGCTGTGCATCCTTAGGACCCCCCCCACACACCAGCCAGGCATCGGGGGGGGGTGACAAAGAGAAGCCCACCACCATGGGGTGACCCCACAGACAGACGTTCTCCAGCCCTGCCCGCTCCCTGCCCTTCCTGGGACCGGGCAGCGCTCGTTCCCAGAGCGGCGCCTGTCAAAAATAGGAGGAGAGCTCTCTCTTGGGCCGATTTCTCCCCTTTTTTTTTTTTTTTTTAAGTTAAAAACAAACTTCAAAAAATTAAAACGAGCAAGCAGCTGCCCAGCTCTGAAACGCCCCGTTAATCCAGCGGCAAAAAATTCATCTAGCCAACATATATTTTGCAGCCTGCGATTTTGAGATGCTTTCTGGCCAGCGCATATTTAATGCCATATATTTAAGGAGCTGGTCACAGGTTTCAGAGTCCACCTCACCCCACGTGGCTGAGAGGGGATTTTCCATCTTGCCGCACAGCACCATCCTGCTTTACGCCTTGAAATATCCAGGCGCGGATGGAAGCAATGCACAGCTGGAAAATTTTCCTTATTATGAGGGAGAAGCTGGAATTCAATCCGTCAGTAGGTCCGGAGCCATCCCCATCACCGGCACCCGGAGCCCCGTCCCCAGTCCCTGTGCCAGCAAGTTTTGCCGGCCCGGCACAGAGCAGCTACTATTTGAGCATGGATTTACTGATGGTTTTTACCACCGGGCAAACCCGCCGATCCCCTTCCCTGCAGGACAGAGGGACGGCTGGACGGAGGGACAGCCGCCCAGAGCCCACCCCCCTCGGCACCGTGGGGTCCCCACCACCAAACAGGACTTTCAAAGGTGTGGGTTAAAAGCAGAGCGACCCTAAAGACTCAGAAAATAATAATAAAAAGAGATTCCCCTCGACATTTTCCTTCCTACCCAAAATAGATGGAAAATTGCTGTAAAAATAATCGCGTTTTTTTTTTTAAAACCCCGCAGCGACACAGGGCGTTTTTCCCAGGGGCCGTCCCATTCCGGCACAGGGCTGGCTGCTTCCCAGAAGAAGCCCAGGCATCGGTGGTCGGTGGGATGCCACGTCCCCAGGCAGGACCCCCCCAAAAACTGGGGGGCATCGGGGAGGCACAGACCCCTCTGTCCAAGGCAGCCCATGGAGACGCGGAAAAAAAAACCCCACAAAAATAAATAAAATAGAAATAAATCAGCAGTGGGAAGAACGTTTGGAGCACACGGAGGAGGAGGAGGAGGTGGGCTGGGGCTGGTTTCCCTGGGGGAGCACAGCAAACGTCCCCCCAGTGCCAACAAGGGCCGCTGGTGTTCGCAAGCCGGACAAAACTATCCTTGTGCCAGGCTTTTTTCCAGGAATCCCGGAACTTTGCTGCTCTGTTTCTGCCCCTGCCGTAGCCGGGGTGGTCCCTCTCCCCCTCCACGGGCACCAGCCAATTCCATGCCCTTGCCCCCCACTCCAGCTGTGCCAGCTGGGGAAGAACCCCCACTTGGCAGCGAGCTGTCCCCCCCTCCCAGACACGCTCGGGGTCACCAGCGTCAATTTTGGTGCTCAGGCCTAGAGAAGGGGGTTCCTGAAGACCGTCACCCACTGTGCCCCCCAGCTGCTCCGGGCAAAGGGATGCCACGATGCTCCCCACATTCCCACACGAACACCCGGAACCCGTGCCAGAGAGCCACCCCCGGCAGTGCCGTGTCCCTGGGTGCCACCATCCCCTCCATCCCCCCCTGTCGGGGTGGGGGTTCACCCCCTGGCACAGCTGGGATGCCGCCGGCACCCTGCTCCCCCCATCTGGGTTTTCCGCCAGCAGGGATGGAGGATTACTCAGCTCCCCCCCCCCTTCCCCCGCCAGCTCCGGTGATTCAGCCAGCCTCCGGCCCGGAAAACCACGCTCCGGCCCCGGAGCAGGAAACCCGGCGGCTCTGGAGAGACCAGGCCAGCCCCGGCTACGGCAGCGGCGCTGGGTCACACTGTGATCCTGGCCCTGGCACCCACAGCCCTGGGGGGGCTCAGCTTCAGGGAGACCTTCTTCTGTAAAGCAATATATATA
>VXAK01008803.1:155909-169274 GCA_013399435.1 Arenaria interpres | reverse complement strand
ACATGGAGGGGGGGGTCAGGCCCTGGGCACAGGCAGGATGCCAGTGGGCCCCAAGCCCCTGGCAGGCATGCCACCTCCCCAGAGCGATGCGACAGGTCCCCAAGCATGGCCTGGGAGTCCCCGGGGTCCCATCCGTGGGCACCAGGAGCCAACCTTTCCCTCGGCAGGCTCAAGAGGGGCCAGGGTGCCCCCTTGATGCTGGGGCAGTGGGGTGGCATCTCTTCAGGGACCAGGGGACAGCATGGGGAGAGGACAGGTAGCTTGGGCACTGGCACTGCCACGGGTCTCACCACCCCTCTGGACTCCAGCCCCCCCGCCGACACTGTTCATCAGGGCTCTCGATGCTGCCTGGGGGGCCAGGAAAGGGTCCCGGTCCTTGGCCCCCATGGCGGGCAGTGCCCGCTGCCGGTGGCTCTGGGTGTACAGAGACGAGCTCCACCTGACAGCCAGCTCCCGGTGAGGTAGGGCAGTATTATTCTCCCCATTTTACAGATGGGGAAACTGAGGCGCGGAGCAGGAAGGGTACCCGCTGGAGCTGGGCCGGGGCACAGCGCCTGCCCCAGGCTCGCTGCCCCATCCCGGGCACAGGTCGGGGGGTGCCCGCGCCTGCCATGGCTCATGCCCCCTCACCACCACCGTGGGTGATGGGCAGCAACGGCGGAAGGTCCCCAGGGAAGCCTGGCAGGGCCGTGGCACGGAGGCTGAGCCCGGGGCCGGCTCTCCCTGGGGCACCGGTGGGTCGGGGGGAGGTTGGCGTGGGCACCCGGTGCTGGCTAGTGGCTGCCGCCGCTCTTTCCACCCCCCGTGGCCCAGTCGATGATGATGAAGCTCAAGCTCATGATCATGAAGAGCACCCCGAGGAGCGCGAAGCAGGCAGCCTGCAGGGACAAGGAAGCGGGTCAGGGATGCCCAGGGTGACGGGGTCCCCAGACCAGCCCCAGGACCCCCATCCCTGTGCCCCCTTCATACTTACCAAGATTTTGGGGGTGGAGCGCAGCGGCTCCTTGTCCTTGGGCATGATGCGGATGTAGAAGATGGCGGGGAAGATGAAGATGAGGCATGGAGCGGAGGTGGCACCTGGAGCAGAGAGGGACAGAGCGGGCAGGGGGCCCCCGCCCCACGGCTCAGCACTGCCAGCCCTGCTGCCGGGCCAGGTCCTGTCCCCCCCACTGCTATCCCTAGCCCTGGCAAAGCCTTCCAGGAACCCGGGGACGCCGTGTCCTGGCACTGTCCCCATGCCCCCCCCCGGCAGCCAGGGCCTTGGCACCGAGCCGGGTGCCGAGGGGGGGAGCCCGGCTTGGGGGGAGGATCAAGGGAAATACCCAGGGGAAGAGCAAGTGCCAGCCGGCAGCGCTGCAAGCAGCCATCACCTCACCGCGGGAACCAGCCTGCCGGGAGGGGGACAGGGCTGGGGACCCCCCCCACACCCCCTGGTCCCATCATGGTGAGAAGGGGAAGCTGAGAAATGGCGGGGGGGGTGTTCAGGCAAAGCCCAGCGCCAAACCGGGGCAGGGGCTGGTGTGCTGCCCATGGAGCCCAGCGCCCAGGGGGGGACAGGAGCAGGGCGCTGCCACACACCGATCATGCCGAAGATGCCGAGGATGGAGGGGGCGAAGATGACCAAGAGGTTGATGAAGGTCAGCAGGACCACAGCAATGGTGATGTGGCGGATCCAGCTAAAGTCCTTCCCTTGGAACAGCATCTGCTGGATGGCCCGGCGCACCTGGGGCCAGGGCCCAAGAAAGGGTGTCACACTCCATCCTTGGACCCAGGGCCCATCCCATCCCCTGTCCCTGAGTTGTGATGGTCCCCATCATCCCTTCCCAGCCCTGTCCTCACAGCCTGGCAGTCCGCATCACCCCTTCCCCTGCCCCAGCCCTGTCCCCGACATCAACCCATCCTGTTCCTCAATCCCTGTGGCCCCACCAATCCCTGCCACCCTGTCCCTGGGCCTCAACCCCATCCCTGCCTCAGTTTCCCCCTCTCAAAGCCTGGTGCCGAGGTCCCTGTTTCGGCTGGGGAGTGGTGGTGCCACTGGCATCCCCACGAGGGGCCACTCACCGGGAAGAGGACGATGGGGACGGTGAGGGTGACGGCCGTCAGCACGGCCACCCGCACGCACAAGATGAGCACGTCGAAGGGGTCCACCTTGTTGTATGTGTGCAGCAGCTCTGACTCCACCCGGCCTGTGGGTACCGGTGGGGAGCTGCTGGGTGAGCCCTGCCACTGCCACCCCCCCGGTGCCAGCGTGCCGGCCGGGCCCCCCCTCTCCTCCCTGAGAGCTCACCATAGAACGTGAGGTAGCCGAAGAGGGCAGCCAAGAAGTACATGAGGTACATGACCATGATGGAGATGTTGGAGATGCACTGCATCTTCTTCTTGGAGGGGCTGTGGGAGATGGCGGGCTCAGCACAGCACCCCCTACCCAGCCCACCCCACCCCGTGGTACCCACTGGCACAGAGCATCCAGCCAGCAATGAGGGGTGACACCGGAGCACCTTTGGGGTGCATGAGGGCTGCACGGAGAGGGGCTGCATTCCCCTTCCTGGGCTGTGTGGTGGGTTAAATCACCCACCACTAGCCAACCACCCATCCTCGGTCATAACACCCACCTTCCAGGGGTCGTTTTACACATCACCCACCCCAAGTTGTATCACCCACCTCCCAGGGGTGATTTCACCCAACACCAACCAGCCACCCACCTACCTGGGGTTATATCACCAATCTCCCAGGTGTCATACCACCTACCACCCAACCACCCATGCCAGGTCCTATCACCCACCTCCCCACAGTGCCCCGGTGCAGGTCCCACACCCAGATGGCACTGCATTTGGGTTGGCGTTGGATGAAGCCCACCCCTCCCCGCGGGTGCCCCCACCCAGGACTCACTCCTTCAGCTCGGTGTAGATGGGCAGAACCTCGGGGTGGCAGACAAAGGCGAAGGCCATGATGGGGATGGTGTACGCTGTCTGCAGGAGAGGAGGGCATCTGAGTGCTGGGGCCAAGCTGGTGGACCTGGCCAGCACCAGGACCCCCCCGCCTTCATGGGGTGCACAGGGTGGGGGCTCACCCAGAGCCTCAGGTGCATCCCAGGTCCCTACCTGGGAGTTGAGGGTGAAGAAGCTGGGGGTGCAGGTGCCCTGGTCAGGCGCCTGGAGGACGGTGTAGCCATTCTGGTAGTCGCTGGTGCTGACAGGGGTGGCGTTGAGGCTGCCTGTGAAGTTGCCCTCCTGCTCAGGGAGCGGGCAGGGGATCTGGAACTTCTTATAGATGACCTGGCAGGGGGTGGACACAGGGATGGTCAGTGCCCAGCACCACCACCCCCCAGCACCGGCCACCCAAGCAGGCACCGCACTGGGTGTGAGGTTGCCCCTGCAGGGACACCCTTTGCCAGTGGTGCCCCACGGTGATGCTGGACCCCCAGTTTGCCCCTGCCAGAGCGGGGCGGCGGCACGTGGAGGGGTCACGCGCATGGTTCCCCCCCCGGCACCTTCTCCCTTCCCCTCTCCCCGGCGCTCGGCTCCTTCAGCCGAAAATAACCCAGCAGTGTGACAGCACCGCCACGGCGTCTCCGCAGCCCGGAGCGCCCGCTGTCCCCGTTGTGGCTGTCACCACAGCACGCAGCCCGGCCCCACGCCAGCAGAGCCATGCACCCCGGCAGAAGGGATGCTCTCCATCCCTGGCCACCGGCGTGTGCTCACCGAGATGAGGAAGAAGCCCATACAGCTGAGGGAGAAGCCGCTGGCATAGCCGAGGTAGCCTGGGGAAGGAGGAGAGTGGCCGGTGGGTGTGGGCCGGGTGCCCCCTGCTCGCCTGTCACCCCCAGCCTGGCACCATCACCCCGCAGGAGTCCCAGGGTGCTGAACCCTGGTGCCACACACAGCATCCCCCTGACTTACCCAGCTGCTTCATGAGGGCCAGGGGCAGGATAATGGTGACGGAAACCAGGATCACCAGGTAGTTCCCGTTCATGTACCAGTCCCTGGAAGCAGAGGGCCTGCTCACCGCCCCGCTCTGCCAGGGCACTGGAGGCACAGGCAGCCACTGGGGGGGAGGCTGTCTGCCATCTGTGGGGACCCCAGAGACCGCAGCCCCAGGGACCCTGGAGCTGGCATCCCTGGACCCCCGAGCTGGCATCTCCAGGGATGCTGACATCCCTCCAGGCTGGCATCGCTGCTGTGCTAAGCATCCTCAGGGACCTCTGAGATGGCATCCCTGGCAACCCCTGAGGCCCGTGTCCCTGGGGACCCTTGAGCTGGCGTCCTGCCTACCCACATAGTGGTGCACCCCCAAGGGCTAGAGCTGCTGTGGGCAGGCTGAGAACTGCTGTTCTCAGCACATGTCTGCCCGTGGGCAGCCCAGGATATCAGCATGGTGAGAGGGATCAGCCAGGTCCCCAACAGCCCGGGCAGAGGGAGCCACCCCTGTCCACCCGTGGGGCAGGACCCACATGCATTCAAGCACCCCAGAGCCAGCTCTGCCCAGCATCTGCCCGGCTCTCACCCCCCGTGCTGCCGGGTGGGGATGTGGGCACAGCATGGGGGGACCCCATTCCCAAGCAGAGCTCCGGTGCTCCCCCCGCAGCCCCAGGCTCTGCTCAAGGAGGAAAGCCTGATCCCAAGGGGATGTGAGGAGCGGGGATTGGAAGTTCAGCCCGGTTTAATCCCACCCGGGGGCTTATTCAGCACTGACAGTTATCAAAAATAGTAGTGGCTTAATGGCACTAAATCCCTGCCATGGGCTGCACAGCTGGAGAGGAAGCCCCGGCGGCTGCCCGGGGAAGGCAGGCAGGCAGCGCGGCGGGAGGCACTCACGTGGTCTTCTCCTCCAGGTTGAGGAAGGTCTGGATGACGAGAGGCACTTCAGATTTGACGATGTACAGGTAGCTGGACATGGCTGTGGGGCAGAGCAAGGTCATGCTGCGCTGGCGTGCCCCAGTCCTGTCCCCCATCCCCAGCCTCCCCAGGTCCCCTCCCCAGCCCTGTCCTCACCTCCGATGTTCTGCAGCGTGATGGCGATGGCTGCGGCCAGCTTCCCCGGCGTGCCGAAGGCTCGGTAGCCCAGCTGCTCGTAGGCGCGGATGCCTGTGGGATGGGGAGTGGTGGTAGGGTGAGGGTCGGGAGGGGACCCCCAGCGTAGCCCCGCTGGGGACCCAACACTCACCTACGATGCCAGAGGACTTGAGCAGCAGGTGGATGGAGTAGCTGGAGAGCAGGGCCACCGCCGTCAGGAGGAAGCTGCAGGAGGACAGGACCGTCACCCGTGGGTCACAGCACAGGCATGGGGCAAACCCTGCGTGGACAGGCTCTGCCTGCAGCTGTCCTGGCAGCCCACCCGGACCCTCTCCTTGGCACTGGCTGGGTGCTGATGGGGTGGATGGGTTCCAGGGTGCGGGCATCCCACAGGCAGGGGGGCTGCCAGTGCCCTGTGGGTCTGTGTCCCCACACCGGAGGGGAGCCAGCACCTTTGGGCCGTGTGGGGAAATCTGGCCTTGCATTAAGGAAGTCAAGCCTTCATCATCCTCCCCCTCTGTGGGGCACAGAGCCCAGCAGGGGCAGATGGGCACATGCCAAGGACTGGCATTGCTCAGGCAGCAGGACACCCGTCCCTCTGGCACCCTGAGGCAGGGACTCCTTTCTCACCTGCACCCCTGGCACACACCGATCCCCTTGGATGAGCCCCCCACGCCCGGATCCCCCCACCTGAGCCCCTGCGGGGATGCAGCACTCACAGAAAGAGGATGATGCCGGTGTTGGCCATGGCGTAGGCCAGCCCTAGGATGCCGCTGCCCATGATGGCGTTGCTCAGGTTGAAGACGGACATCCCGAAAGACGTTTTCCCTTCGAACTGCACACACGAGACACGACAGGGAGGGGATGCACCGGGAGCTGCCCCCATCCTGCCGCCACCGCGGTGCCCGTGCCAATACTCACGTCAGTGAAGTGCGTCTGCTTCTTCTCAGCGCCATGGGGCAGGAACTCCTCCATCTCCGCTGCACCAGACTGGTTCTCCTCAAACCTGGCCGCCGGAGGGAGGGGTGTGAGGCCGAAGCAGAGCTGGGGGCCACCATGCCCACCCTGTGCCCGTGCAGTGCTGGCTGGCATTGCAAGGGCAGGGAGCAGCCAGGAAGACTCCCCAAGTCCCTGGCACCCCCACTTGTCCCAGGGTCCCTACCTGTCACCTGCCAGCGAAGGGACAGCGGAGGCAGTGAGCGCAGCCGTGTGCTTCCCGTTGGGCACCAGCTCCACCATCTCGGCCTGGAGGGGCACGTCCGTGGCGTCCATGGTGAGGAGGTGGTTGGTCTCACTGCGGGCTCTCCTCGGGCTCTGCAAGAGGGGGGCAACAGGGTTCCAGCTCTGGATGGGAGCACTGGAGGGGCTGGTCCCACAACTTCTGCATCCGCCAGCGACGCTGGAGTCGGGCTCAACATCAGTGCCGGTGGCATCGCAGGGACAGGCACCCAGGGATGATGGAGATGCATCACCAGGGCTGAATTTCTCCCTTCTGCCCGCTCAGAGCAACACAACGCCCTGCCGAGCTCACCCCAGCTCCAACAGCCCTACAGAGTCTCCAGGTAGGACCGTCCCCTTGCCCGGCAAGCCACCCCACAGCCCACCCCTCAGGACCGCTCCTCTCCCCTGCCCGCAGCCCGGTGCCAGCCCCAGAGCCTCCATCCGCGACGCCTGCCCACCTCCACTCCCTCGCCTGCAGCTCTCCACTCCGTGCCTCAGTTTCCCCTCCTGAAGACGGGCACCGACAGGGACGTTTGGGAGGGCAGCTGGGGACGGGGCGGGGAGCTCAGGGACCCCCCAGCCACCGCCGTTACGTAAAGCCCGCAACGATGCCCGGCACGAAAGGCTCGCCCATGTCCCGCCGCCCGGGGCTGGCGCTACCGGGGTGCCAAGGCAGGGGGCTCAGGGGCACGTCAGGGCCGGACAAACGGAGCAGGAAAGAGCGCGGGACAGGGAGACAGCTCCTTGGCAGGGGAAGGCGGCCGGGCTGCCGAGCGCGGGACGCCTTGGCACGCCGCACAAAGCCGCCTCTGTGCGAGCCCCGGCCCTCCCCGCCCCGCTGGGAAACGGCACAGGGTGGCTTTCTGGGGCAGGCTGGCAGCCGGGGCAGGGTCCTCCACAACCCCCCAAAAGGCCCAGGGGGGGCTGGGGTCCTGTCTGCCCGGCCGGGGGGGCTCCACACTGGGGCCATGTCCGGCCGAGGGGCAATGCCATCTGGCACAAGGCGAGGGTTGGATGGGATGCGACACAGTCCCTGACCCCCGGAGGATGCTGCTGCCCCATCACCCTGGTGTCTGGGGTCCCCATGGGGCGAGCAGGGGACATGCCATTCTTTGGGCTCCCAGGGGATCGGTGGCCCTGGGGACCAGGCAGGTCTTCCCATGGCACCGCTGGGGCAGGGAGATGCTGGGGACAGAAGCTCCCCCGGCAAGCAGGAAGGAACCCCCATGACGGGGTGTGGGCGCCAGCATCTCCGGGCTCCTGAGCTGCTGCCCTGCTTGTCCAGGCCACCAAGGAGACCTGGTAGGGTCATCCCAGGCTACGTACTGGCTGCCAGCACTACCTGGGGGTCCAAGCCCCTAAGGCTGACCTGGGGTGAGGGGGACATGGCTGGGCCACCCTGCCTGCGGTACCCAGCCTGGTGGGGAAACTGAGGCAGGGTGCAGGCTGGAGGGGGGGGCAGAGCAGGGACGCTCAGCCGTGCGGGGGAAGAGAGGGAAGCGCTGGGTGATGATTTATCCCCTCTGCGAGGCCTCCGCTTGGGCCGGATCCAGGCACGAACAAGGCTGCCAGCACGTCCAAACGCTGCCGTTAACTCTGCGCCTTCCCGCCACCGCGGGGCGGGCATCCCCAAACCCACCGCTCCCCATGCCAGCCTCAAGGGGGGCCACCAGGTTCCCCGGTGCTCCATCACCTCCCCAAACTCCCCCCCAGCGCCTCCGGGCTGCCCACAGGGGAGGGCTCAGCTGCATCCCACCCGCGGCGGGCAGCAGCTGCCCCGCTCCCCCTGCCCGCTCCCCCCCGCGGGCGCCGGGGAGGCTGGGCGCTCTCCTCTGCAGCCCCTTTCTTCTCCCAGGTTATAATTACACCTCGCCGGGGCGGCTCAGGAAATACCAGCTTCTTCCCCCAAGCGCCTCTCGGAATAGCAAGCGGCACGGCCGGGCTCATTTCGCATGCACCGGGCTTAGCACCACCACCCAGACGCTTCCTCCCGCCAGGCAACGCTGGCACAGCCTTTGGCATAGCCCTGGCACAGCGCTGGCACAGCCCCCGGCACCGCTCACCACCACCACCTCCCCAGCCGGCCCCGGCCTTTGCCCCTCGGCCAGGGTCTCCCGGCGGTGGTGGCCAGGGAAGGGGGGGTAGATGAAAGGGGAGGGCAGGGGAGACGCTTCGATCGGGCAGAGCGTGCCCTGCCTGCCGCTGTTTGCCTTGCGATAAGGCTGGGCAGAACAGCAAATACGTGGAGCGGTGGATGGCCCCGGGGGGGTAGCGTGGGTCCCCCCTAAGTTTGGGGAGAGGGGTGACGGGTTCACCCCTGTCCCTGTGTGCCCACCTCCTCCTTTGGGGACCCTCCGCCCCAGGCGAAGAGCATCTCCGCAGGGATCTCTTCCCGTGGCGTGCCAGCCCGAGAGCCCCAGCCCACCCTGGAGCTGCTGTGCCACCGCACGGATGGGGACGCTGGTGTCCTCACCGCCACGCTGGGCAGCCCTTGTGCCACCCAGCATCATCTCCCTCCTGACTGCTAGCCCCAGCGCCCACTCGCCCACCCTGATGGCGTGGGCACGGCCACGTGCGTGGGCACAGACACCCCACACTCCGCCCCCCCCGTGGCACCCAGGGGCACATCCCCGGGGGTGCTGAGCCAGCTGCACTGATTTCCCGGCGTGCGCCTCTCCGCTGCCTGCCGGCCCCGGGTGACAAGGACAGTGACAGCCCCACCGCACCGACACCTCCCGCCTCTCCCTACCCCCAACCCCGGGGGCCGCTCTTGCCGTCCCACTGCTCGCTGACACCGGGGATGTTGTCCCCCCCGCCATCAACCCTCCAGGCAGCCCCAGCCGAGCCCCGGTGCAGTCCCGCAGCTCCCCCCCCCCGCCGCGGGGAAGGCCCAGCCGTATGCGTGGGGCGGCACGTACCCTCCCCGCCGGCCACGTCTGCGAGCCGGGGCAGGCTACGTTTGGCCTCGCACGCCACGTCCCGGCCAGCACAGATGCCTGCCCCCCCTCGCCGGGACGGGGACACGTGTGTGGGGCGGCAGGACTCCCAAATCCCTTCCCGGCCCTGGCAGGTGGCCCCATGCTCACCCCAGACCCCCACCAGCCTTCCCCCACTGGGGGGGATCCGGTCCTGGAATCTCTGCCCGACACCTCGCTTCTTCCCAGACTTTATTTAAAAGGTGGAAAAATCCCGGCTGGGAGCAAAGCACAAGCGGGAGCGGGGCAGGGGAGGACAGCTCTGTCATCAGACGTCGGATGGGGGGGTCCATCGTACCCGGCTGCGTGGCGAGGAGGAGGCATACCACCCCGGGAAAGCCTGGCGCTTGTGCCACAGCTGGATCCCCAGGTCAAGCCTTGGCACGGCACCCTCCCTGCCAGAGCACGCCGTGCCGGTGGGAGTACGGCACACGTGGGGACCGGCCCCCCGCCGCCTGCGCCCCCACGGTGCTGGCCCAGGGTGCGATGACCCTTCATGTCCTCCAGAGCCCACGACACCCCTCTGTGGGCACCCACTGCTGTCACCCACGGGGGACAAGAGCGCCAGGTCTCCCCGGCAGGGGGTGGGTGCTCCCCCGGGCTGGGGACCGCGGCGGGGCAGAGACCCCCCTCCCCGTCTCCTCTCCTTCTGCAGATGAATCCTGGCTAATCCGCCCCAGCTGGGGCGCGGGACTATTCCGGGTGGTAATCCGGATTTAGCGCCAAGCCTGCCGCAGCTGCCGGCCTGCGTGCTCACAGCCAGGTACCCCGCTGCCTCCGGTGTGTGCTGGGGGGCTGGCAGCAAGGCCCCCCCTACCCATGCCTGCCCGGCTGTTCGGGTTTCAGCAGAGCTGGGCACACAGAGGTCTCATGTTCTCTGGAGCTGCGCTTGGTGACAGAGCACCCCCCACACACACCCCGAAGAGACCTGTGGGTGCCAGCCGTGTCCCCCCCACTGCCATCAGCCCCAGGGTTACCCCCAGCACCGCTGCTGGACATGGGGTGACCCCCATGAGGTCCCTGGCCAGCCCCTAGAACCGCCATGGGGGGGTGTGGGCAGAGTTGGGGAGACAGCTCAAACCTCGGGGGTCCCCAGGCATCACCTCCCCAGGGAGGCTGGCCCCAGGAGGGCAGGCACACGCAGTGGGGACCCCTCCACACCTCCCACTCCCCCTCCACAGAGAACCCCCTACCCCATGGCAGCCCTGGGACCGCAGGCACTGGGAGCAGAGCCAGCCCGACCCCGCGGGAGCGGGACCTGCCCTTCCCCCCACCCCGGCACACACAGACATGGCTTTCCCCCTGACCTGCCGTCCTAAAATTAGCACCCCAAACCTGTTTTTAAACCTATGGCATTTCTCCCGCCCCACCACCTCCCAGCCAAGCAAGGGCAATGACATGGTTCTACCTCCCTTGGGGGCAGCAGGCACCCAGAAGGGCAAATCCAGCTGGCCAGTGGCACAGCCGGGCACCTCACTTTTGGGGTGAGGGCTCTGGGGTGCACCCACCATGTGCACAGGGACACCCGCAGCAGTGGGGAGGGGTGACTGGAGGCAGCCTGCGCAGTGCACAGCTGGAGAGTCCCTCTGGGTGGCCCCACTGAAGACCCTCCCCAAAGAGACCTGCTGGAGGCCCTCAGGAGATCGCCCCACCAAACAGCCAAGCCAGTCAGCCCCACTCATGGTCCCAGCACAAGCTGGGCAGAGCGGCCACCACTCCTGGGCTCACCTAGCCCCAAACACCACACCATGGCTCAGCTTCAGACCAAGTGATGCCCCTGGCACTCTGACCAGGGCAGAATTGGCAGCGGCAAGAAGGAGCAAGTGGCTCTCGAAGCTGCTGTCCCAGCTAGTGGGGCTCCGGTGGCACCAACACTGCCCCGGTAGTTCCAGGCTGCCCCTGCCATGCCATGTGGCAACCCGTGTTGACCCAGGATTTTCCTTTGAAGAGCACAAGCAGCGCCCATGTCCTCTGCCCGAGCCCAGGGACCTGCCCGCAGGCAGAACATGCCAGTGGCTGGGCTGGCTCGTGGCCACTGACCCCAGCACCGTCCTGCAGCGATGGATGTGCTGGGGTCTGGGACACACCGAGGAGGGGAAAGACACCCAGGGGAAGGGGGTGGTGGAGCCAAACATCACAGGAGGGCCATGGTGCCATGGTTTTCCAGCACCAGAGGCATGGCGCAGTTTAGTCACAGCAATGCCCTGCCACCCACACACCCTGGGATGGGGCCACGGGGGGAGCGAGGGGCTGTGACGCAGGTACCAGCCACCACCGTCACGCCACGTCCTCCCACATCCAAGCACCAGTACCGAGGTGAGCTGGGAAGAGCGATGGGGAAACTGAGGCCAGGCAAGGGGAGCTGTGCCCAGCAGCCGCTGACACAACCCAGTGTGGAAGGAAGGGGTAGAGTCCATGTGGGACAAGGTCAGGCAGCAGAGGCGGCTGGCAGCGTGGGGACAGGGATGGGGACAGGGTGAGCATAGCACAAGGCCATGGCACCCAGCGTGGCTCTGGGGGAGGCCGGGTGAGACGGCAGCTTGAGCCCAAAGCTCAAGGCTAGAAGTTGGGTTTTGCTTTAAACTTAAAGTCAATGCACTGCCCATCAGAGGCTCAGGGCCACCTGGGCAGGATGGTGGCATAGTTGGTGGCACAGTGGGGACTGATGGGCACATAACACCTGAAAAAACACTTTAGGTTTTCTATCGCACCTCTGGAGACACGTTTTGTCTTGGAAGTGAGATGTTTTCCAGGAGTTCCCATTCCCTAAAACACACCTGGCCTTGGTGGGATAACACCAAGAGGTCAACGGCAAATAATCCAAACTGCTTTTTGCTGCGGTAGCACCGAGGACACCGGGAGAGACCGGCCACAGCCTCATGTACCTGCCACCACCTCAACACCCCAGCACAGCACCCTGTCCCAACTGGGGGCCATGACCTGCCCACCATCGGGCCACCCCACCAGCCTGGCATCTGCTTCCCAGCCCGGGGACAGCAGGACGGTGCTGGCTGTCCCCCCACCAGCATGGGGGACCTAGCTGGCCCCAGACCTGTGTCAGCAGTCGGGGAGGCATGCAGCGGCCGAGACCCACGCGGCGAGGAGGGACAGGGACACGGGGGGCCCGTCCCATCCCTGACCCACCCCTGTTTTCTCAAGGGCTGCATTTCCATAGGAGCCCGTGGGATCCCGCTCCTTCCCCCCGTCCCCATGCGCCAAGGAAAATAGGCTCTGCCGGTGCCTGTTTATTTGCCGTGGCTGCGGCCCCGGCGTGTGATTACAGCTGCAGCACGGCCGGGTGCTGCGGGGCCCTTTGCACCTCGGCCAGGCCCCCCCACGGTGCCGGCACCCCCCTCACGTCCTCCCTGCACCAGCCAGGGTGTCCCCGCTGCCCCCCAGCATCCCTGGCCATTGGAGCCAGGGCACGTCAGCGCGCGGTCCCCGCGGGACAGGGCAGCATCCTGAGGTGTGAAGGGCTTTCTCTGGGGTACCCCCACCACCACCCTGACAAAGCTGGGGGGCAAACGCACACCGCTGGCCAGCAGCGGGGACCGGGCAGGTCTAATGTCTCAGCTTGGGCCAGGTCCAAACGCCAGTGGAAAATTCCCCGTCTCCTCGCCACGGCCATGCCATCCGCGGACAGCCAGGGCTCAGCCCCGCGCTGGGGCTCTGCCTCCCCTGCACCCCGTCTGCTGAGGGCTTCCCGGCTCCCCCCGTGCCACCGCAGAGCCACCCCCTGGCACAGGGAGCCGGGGGGACCCGGCAGCAGCCTGCCGTGCCTCAGTTTCCCCTCGGGGAAGGTTTCTCTCCAGTGGGACATTTCCAAGCCACCCGGGGCAGAGCCGAGGGCCACGTCGGCCGGCGTGGGACATGGGTGGCCGGTGGGAATGCAATGTTCTGCCTGTCTTCTCACGCCGCCATCCACGCCGGCCAGCCAGGCTCTATAAATACCCCGGGCCTGAGGAAGCCCCGCACGCACGGCAGCACCCGGGGGTGGCCGGCATGGCTCTCCCTGGCCGTGCCCCCCGCCACGCACCGCTCCTCGCCTGGCACCCTGACACCCGATCCCGGCCGCCATCGCTTCCAGCCTTAAGAAAACATATGTCGTTCCCACGGGTGATTAAAAATTAAAGCGGAAAAAAAGGGAAAGTGAAAGG
>VXAK01008803.1:104470-116911 GCA_013399435.1 Arenaria interpres | reverse complement strand
GCCCCGCTCCCGCCCGGCCGCACGCACCTCCTCCCCGGCCACACCGCCATGGGGGGGAACCGCCGGACCCCGGCAGCCCGGGGTGGGGGGGAACGGGGGGCGTCCCCCTCTCTGTGGTGCCAGCCAAGGGCCGGTGGAACCCCCCCGTGTGTCCCGGCAACCGGCAGTGCCTGCTGGTGTTTGAAGGAGCAGCAGCGACTTAGTGCCCTTTAGATCTTCTTTGGCCTTTTTAGACCTGTTTTGTCGCCTGCTGAGCGCTCCCCACCCGGTAAGGGGGGGTCAGGGAAAAACAAGGACACCCCAGGGTTGAAATAGAAACACGTTTAATAGAATAAGACTGAACAGTGACCGTAAAGAACCAACACTGAGCCCGACACTGGCATGAAATACACCGGGACTGTGCTCGGCCCCTTCTCTCAGGAGGAAGGGAAGGGCTTGGGGGTCTGGCAGTGGGGCAGGGGGTTCTCAGGATGGCAGCCATCCAGGGAGAGGGAGGACTTCTCAGCAAAGCTTCAGAACCTGACCCAGCTTGGGGCAAGTGCCCGGGTCTCGCTCCTCCTCGTCCCCGCGCCTGGCAAAGCTGGAAAACACCGAGACCTTGAAACCCGCACAGCAGAGCTGGCTGTAAAGTCAATCCTTTCACAAACTCCGACACTAGAGTCTGCGAAAAATGCATTTGTCTCCAGCGTTAGAAGAGACCTTAAAGTTACTGGAAAGAGAAATTAGTCCTGTGTGGCTCAAACTAGGATACTGGAGGACCCGGCCGACCCCAGCAGTGGTGGGTCCCTGCGGGTGAGCGCCCTGGTGTGGCCACCAGCCTTCGAGCAAGGGAGCCCCACAGGCTGGCGTGGGAGAGGGAAGGGCCTCGGTGTGCCTGAGGGGCTGGGGGCTGCTCCCCAGCTCAGCACGGCCACAGGGAGGGGGGCACCAGGCCCCGGGAGCAAGGGGGATGGGGGACAGAGGGGTCCCTGCGACATGGGGAACGTGCCCGGTACAGATGAACCCCAGCCCCATCATGGGAGGAAGAGGAGGAAGAAGGAGTCAGTCCCGTCCCCCCAGGGAGACGTCTTGGGGGGGGGGGAGCAGGGTGTCATGGGGGGTGTCAGTGGGGCGCTTTATGACATACTCCTCACCTAGAACTGTCCCTCAGTGTCCGGGAGGACAGCGTTGGGACAGTGTGGAACCGAGGAGCTCCCCGAGTGTTGCCACCTCCATCCCACTGCCCTGAGAGAGCAGCCCCGTGCGGTCTGCGTTCCCCTCACCACTTTCCTCCCTCCCTCCTGCAGGATGGAGAGGAGACCTCCCAGCCACCCCAGGCTGGCCTGGGAGGAGAAGGGAGCTTCCCCAGCTCCCAGCTCCAGGGCCAAGCCCTACGAGACGTGCAAGGTCCAGCTGCTGCAGATAGGTGAGTGTGTGGGCGCTGTGGGCAGGGGGCTGCCCACCCTGCCCTGTCCCACCATCACAGCCCCAGCCAGGCTGCCAGCAGGGTTCCCGACACGGCACCCCCAGGACAGGGACCCTCCATGCCTCCCCGGTGCCAGCGTGTCCCTCACTCGGGGACACACCGGTGTCCCAGCCTTGAGCCAGGTCCGGTGACACCCCCTGGCAGAGGAGTTGGATCTTCTCTCCTGCCTGCCCCCCAGCCCTGCCTGCTCTCTCCCGCCCAGATCCAGGCCCTTCCACCTTGGCTCTGGACGGAGAGGAGAAGAAAAGCCTGGACATCATCCAGAGCAGACCCAAGGTATCCGTGGCCACTTCTACAAGGCTGCACCCATGTGTCCTGGCCCGCCTTTCTGCCCCCAGCCTGTGCTCTGAAGGTGCCAGAGGCTGTGCTGGGCACCCCCCTAACGCTGCCTGCCCCCCCTGACTCTGTCTGTCCATCTCTCCCCTCCCCGGCCGACAGGATGAGGCCGAGAAGCTGCAGTTTCTGGACTCCATCTGCACCATCTGCAACACCACCAGCGTGCACTCCATGGAGTGGCACAAGCTTTACTTCTGCCAGCTGGAGGTGGCAGAGACCATTGAGGTGAGGGGACAGTCAGCCAGGCTGAGGCCGGGGCAGGGGCACAGCCCTGGGGGTGGGAGAGGGCTCAGCTGGGCAGTGGGGTGCAGATGAGCGCTGCTCTGGCTCTCCATCCTTGGAGGTGCTCCAAAGCCACCTGGGTGGCCTGGTTGGAGCCAGGGCTTGGACCCAATGAGGTTTGCAGGTCCCTCGGCCAGCCTGTGGCTCTGTGATGGGTACAGCCCTTCCCACCATGGGGCTTGGCATCACTGGCTGCAGGGTGGGGGGGAAGGAGAAGGACTCTGTCAGCCCCACTGGCTCTTGCTGGGCAAAGGAGACTGCCCTGTCCCGACCTGTCCCACCCTGCTGTGTTCTCCAGGAACTGCTGCAAGAGGAGCCCACTGACCAGCTGAGCAGCACAGTGCGGCAGCAAGCCATGTTGGCCATCACTTCCATGAGGTACCTGCCCCAACCCCAGTTTGGCCTAACCCGGTGCTGGGTGGCCCCGACGGCACCGGTCCCAGGTGGGGGGCATGCCCAGTCCTGGGTCCGAGAGGGAGGCAGACAGCAGGGCAGGGGGTGCCAGGGGGGTTTCCCCTCCAAAAGACAGTCTCAGTGTCATGGGGGGTTGAGGTGTCACCCGCAGCGTGGGGATCAGCCCAGGTCTCCAAGCTTCAGGGTCTGCCTCCTCCTTGCTGAGTCTGAAGAGCACCTCTTTGTCCCTGCAGCCGAGCAAAGCTGCTTCTGCAGGAGAAGAAGAGCATCCTCCTCCATGCCTGCTTCTGCAGCCTCTTCCACCTGCCTCCACAGGACACCTGGGGCCCCAGTGCTTTCCTCTACTCCAAGGTATGCCATGGGGTGAACCACGGGGAGCTCCCCCACCCCGAGGACCCTTCCTGGCCACTGCAGGGCCATGGCTGCCCTTGCCCCAACCCTCCTCCCCAGGCTTCCAGGCCTGCTCCCAAGACTCTGTCCCCCTCACAGACCCTGGCTGCGATGGACAGCATGCTGCAGACGCTGGTCTGCAGTGCTGGCACCGTCGGCATCATGGAGCTGAAGAACATCTTGCAGGTGTGGCCTTGGCACAGGGTGCCCATGGGCAGTGACCCCCACTTGAGTGGTGACCCCCCAGCGCCTGGTGCAAGGAGAGGGGCAGGGAACATCCCTCCTTCCCTGCCATCCCCCCACCTCCACCTCCAGCCCATTGCCTCCTGGCTGCTGCCAGAGCCCCTTCTCCTCCTGCCCCAGCCCACCTGCTGCCTGGCTGCCCTGCAGCCTTGCCTGCTGCCCCTCCTGCCCCACGCTCCCTCCCAGATGGACCTTCCTGTCTGGCAAGGGGAGTCCAGCCCTGGGGCTTTCCCACTCCAGCTTCACCACAGGCCATATCCCAGAGCCCCCGCCACAGGTTCCCAGAGAGGTGCTCACCCCAAAGCCTTGTGTGGGGCAGTGGAGGGACATTTTATAGGGGGGGGTGAGTAGAAGACAGCAGAGGGATGCGGCTGCCTACCTGCCTGCAGCAGGTTGCTGCCAAGGGGCCAGAAGCACACGTGCCCCATCACAGGCATGGCTCCGGAGCAAGCCTGGCTGTGCTGTGCCGTGCCATGCCACCTCCCTGGCACAACAGCAGCTTTTCTCCTCCCAGCTCCTGCTGTCCTTCGCCAACTCCCAGCTGGCAGTGGTGCAGGAGAGGGCCATAGCACGGATTGCTAGGCTGGCCAAATTCGTCACCACCTGTTCCCTGCCACAGGTACTGAGCTCCTGGGTTGGGCAGCCCCTGTCCCCCATCCCTGTGCCCGTGAGCCCTGGCACCTCCTGGGGGAGCCGGGCACCCAGTCAGCAGGTCAGGAGCCAGGGGCTTTGGCCTGCCCCTGTCCTGCTCGTGCTCTCTCCCAGGAACCTGGATCTGGCAGCTCTGCCCTCCTCTGGGCTGCTGCCTGGCTGCTCTGGGAGCAACTGGGACTCACCTTGTGCCTGGGCTGCCTCTCTTCCCCCAGATCTGCCCCTGCTTTGTACAACCCACTGTCCTTGGACACAAGTGCTTCAAGACCCATGAGTTTGAGATGCTGGGGAAGCTGGTGGGGCACCTCATCCTCTGCTGCACTTGCAAGGACAGGGGGACCCGTCAAGAGGCTGCAGAAGCTCTCCATCATCTGTACACCTTCGCCAGGCAGCTATTCAGTAAGAGAAGCCGTTTCAGGAGGGGTCCCCTCGGGTGTGGGCAGCCAGCGGCCATGCTCCTTGGCCAGAGAAAGCCTGAACCAACCTGGCCTGCAGTCTGAAAAGCCATTTGCCCTCACCCCTGCTTACAACAGTCCTGGACCCTTCCTGGCTATCTCTCCCCCAGACCCGTCCTGGTGCCCTCTTTCTTTGCCAGCACCTTTTCTGCCCAATGCTCTCAGACTGTCCCTCCAGCTGTGCACCCTCTCTCTGAACACCCCGCTTTTCTTCCTCCCCAGGCAGGTGGCACGGGCTGCACGACAAGCAGCAGCTGCAGCTCCCAGAGGGCTGGCCAGCAAACCAGCCCCGCCACCCTTCACACAGCAGCTACGCCATCAAAGTCTTCCTGGTAAGAAGTTCCTTTGGCTCCCGGCTGGTGGGTCAGCGTGAGTGAAGGGACACCTGACGCATGGGGATGACAGCAGCTCATGCTGTTCCTCAGCAGGAGCTAGACAAAGGTCCCCAGCAAGCTCCGGTTCCCCTGGGGACCCTGAACCCACTGTCAGTCTCCTCCCCAGCCCAGCCTGGCTCTGTGTCCTGTTCTCGCTGCACAGCCCAGATGCTCTGGGTGACGCTCTAGGTGACAAAATCTCACCTCCTCTCCTTCACCCCGCAGATGTTCATGAAATACCTCCAGCCCACGGACCGGGTAGACGTCATCCTCACAGCCATCAAGAGCCTGAGAGCCCCAAGTGCCTACAGCTTCAAGGTGGCTGCACTCATGGTGGACGTCCTTGTGGTGAACTCTGCCTTCCAGACGGGGCAGGTGGGTAGCCCGTGGGTGGCTCCAGCCTACCGGGAGACCGTTCCTCCCTGCTTCTGCGCCTGGCCAGCACTGACACTGTCTCAGGCCGGCATACCGCAATGTGAACAGGAGCAGCTCCCAGTGGGAGCTGGGGAAATGGCTGCGCTCGCCCTGCTGACATCCCCACTCCCACCCCTGTCTTCCCTCCAGGTGCTGAACATTGTGTGGGCCATCTATGGAAACCTGCCCTCCATCACCGTGGCGGTAGCTCGCAAGAGCGTGGACAGGGCCCTGCTGGTCCTGACGAACAAACACCCCACTTGGGTGGTGACCAGCCTGCTGCAGTGCTCCCCAACGTGCAACCAGTATGGGGCCCACCAGCTTTTGGGGCTCCTCTCACACTGGGAGAGGGGCCCCGACACCCTCCTGAGGGATGTCAGCCCGGCCATCCTCCAGGGTGTCCCCGCTGACAGAGCCCCGGGTCCCCACAGAGTCGCCGGGGTCATGTGGAAGACAATGTTCTCCGAGCCCCAAGCTGCGAAGAAGGTGCTGCGGGAGCTGCTCAGCATGCTGATGAGCCAGTCGCAGCGCAAGACCTCCACCTCCACCAGAGACAACCCGCGCATCCTCTCCCTGGCTGTGAGTGGCTGGATTGAGGCCTCGCTCACCTCCAGAGCTCCTCTCAGATATCTGGGGCGCCTGCTCCCCTTCCCTGGCCAACGCAAACCTTGGCCTCCCCAGGGGCACGGGGACATCTGAGTGTCTGTCTTCTGCAGGCCACCAAGACAATAAGCGAGATCCTCCTGCATCCCACCTGCCTGCGGGAGGTGGATGCGATTTTCCCCCAGCTTTTCCTGGCGCTCCTTTTCCAAGTGTCCTTCACCACAGAGCTGATGGTGCAGGAGGTGCAGATCTTCTGGAAGGAGCACCAACAGGATATGCTCACTCCCATCAGGTGCCCCATCCCTGTTCTCTCATCCCTGCCAGCCACCCAGAGCCAAGTCGGGGGTCCCGGTGGGAGCTGGCTGCTTCTCCTTGTGCAGGTCTGCAGTGAAGGCCATGAAAGAGCTGCTCCACGTCATGGGCTTTGAGACGCAGGTGGTGGCCATCGAGGCGCAGGGCGGCTGGGATGCCCTTCTCAGCACCCAGACCCACCTCATGGGAGTGCGCACTGTGGCCAGGTGAGAGCCCCTTCTCCCCACTCCTTGGGGACCAGGCACCCCACGTCACCCCCTCCCTTGGGGATGGTGGCATGAGAATCCCTGTTGCTCAGACAAAGTGCTGTACACTGGGGAGGCCTAGGCTGGTCCAAACCCCAAAGAGATGTGCCCGCCCAGCTCAGGCCTGATAGTGCCTCCTTCCCCCTGCCAGGGAGATGATGACGACCAGAAGATCCCTGCATCACACCATCTTCTGCCGTCTGGTAGAGTTCCTCAGTGTGGAGGACCCCACCTGGGAGATGGTCGCCATGACCTTTTTCGTTGAGGTGAGCTTGATGGCAAGTCTCCAAGCTCCCGCCGATGCTCAGTTCTCCCTCCCCCCACTGCTGCGGGGGGAGCTGGGTCAGCGGGTGGGCTTCGGTTGCTACTGTGGAGGAGCAGGCGAGCAACCCGGATGGCGTGGTATGGGGCATGGGGGCTCTCTGCAACCCCTGCTGCCTCCGTCTGGGCTTGGTCCTGCCCCCACGTCCTTGCCTTGAGCTGGTGATCGAAGCCATTGACGCACCTTGCCCTCTCCCGCTGCGTGTTTTTCAGATGCTGGGCAGCATGGACCTTGGTGAAGACCTTGCCCGTGCCCTGGAGCTCTTCCCCATGTACCTGCAGAGCCAGTGCGTGGGGATGCCCAGCCTGGTGCTCCAGGGCATCCTCAAGCTCACCGAGAGACCCGACGTGGTAAGTAGGGGGCAGCCGGGAGAGTGGCCCAGGGTGGAGCAGCAGGCGGTGGGTAATGCAGCAGCCCGGGCTTTTCTGGGCCCCATGGGGAGCTGTGCTGGCTGAGGTGGTGCGTTTCCCACAGGCAGGGAAAACCCTGGTCCTGCTGCCCGATGTCATGGAGCAGCTCCAGGGCGATGACAGCGCCGTGGCCCTCACCGTGCTCACCAACATGCTGCGGCTGCTGGAGGGGAAGGCGTCCAGCCCCACCGCCCTGGCCCTGGCTGAGAAGCTCCGGCCATTCTTTGACGATGTAAGGAATGGGGGAGAGCCCCCACAGGGTCTCCCTCTCTGGCCCCCAGGCCCGGGGACCCCAGTTCCCCTGGGCAGACCTTCTCCATCCCACAGCCCACTTCCCTTTTGGAGCAGGACTGCCTGCATCTCTTTTGGGGACATCCATCTCCATGTCAGCCCCTTGCCTGCTTGCCATGGGCTTGGGGCTGAGGCCCTCCTCCCTTCCTCCCCCAGGAGTCGAACACCATGCGGCAGCTCTCCATCCGTCTCTTCCGAGACACCATGGGGCGGGTGGTGGGCCCCGAAAAGAAGAAGATGAAGACGCAGGTGTGGGACAGCCTGCTGCCACTGCTTTTTCACCTGCATGATGAGGATGAGAGTGTTGCTAAGGTGGGATTCCCAACCCGAGTGGTTCTGTGTGCAGGGCATTGCTGACACTGGACCCTTAAATGTGTGTCACTGTGAGGTCGAGCTCGCTGAGTCCCTAGGACCAGGCAGAACCCCCTTCCCTGCCCACAGCTGCCTTTCTCCTCCTGCTGACTAGATGGATGGGGAGGGGGGGCCCTTTCCCACCCTGCTCCCTCCGCTCAGCCCATGGCAGGAGTCCCCGCCACCCCAGAGACTGGGCTAGTGCTCCACAGCAGCCTGGGGCCACCAAGGCCAAAACACTGAAGCTCTGACAGGCTGGCAGCCAGAGAGGGTGGCTGCCTCTATCTTCTCCTGGGGTTCTGAACCTGGTGGCAGCATCAGTCCCCAGCTGGTGCCCCTTCCCTGCATGGGCCGGGACAGGCTCTGAGCCCTGCCAAGAGGGGACACACGGGGTCCTCTGTGGTCCCAGTGGTGATGGCATCTCTGCTTCTCCCCAGGCCTCCCAGGAAGCCCTCTGCAGCGCTGGCCAGTTCCTGAAGTGGAGGCCACTGGCAGAGCTGACAGAGCTTGCCCAGGCATGGAGGATGTGCGAGTGCCTGGTAAGCCCAGCCCCAGTGTCCCCAGGATCTGTCCTGGGTGAGCCCTGCTCCATGCCCAGCGGGGGGGATGCAGGGCTGTGCCACCGCGGCTGCACGCACCCTCCCGGAGCAGGCTCCGCTCCACGCTGTCCTTGCCCCCAGGGGACCAAAGGGGACGCTGCCACTAGCATGGCACCCCAGTGTCCCTGGGGAGCCCTCTGCTCCCTCCGGACCTGGATGCTACAGAGCGAGGAGCTGGGAATGTCCTGTTGGGGGAAAGAAGGGTGGCTCTGGGTAGGGGGACAGCCCGACTTGGGGGCAGCTCTGCACCAAGGCTGCATCCTTCTCCTCTCTCCAGCTGGCCAGGAAGAGCAAGGCCAAGGACTACCTGCAGCAGAGCCAGCCCTACCTGCAGAGCCCGCAGGAGCCACTCCGTTGGGAGGCTGTCAGGTTCATCGGTGAGCCACGAGCCCTGGCGTCCCTCCCTCTCCCAGGTCCCAGGGTCCCCATGGGGTACCCCTCATCCCCTCCCACCCCTGTCTGCGCAGGGGGGGCTGGCAGGAGCCTCATCCATCCCCTCCCCAGTGCTCAGCACTCTCCAGTGGCTGTGCGGCCAGGCAGGCTGGGTGGCACTGTCGCTGATGGGCAGTGAGGTCCCTGATGGGCAAAGGGGTCCCTGACATGCTGTGTCCCCCCAGGGCTCATCGGACGGCAGGCGAATGAGCAGAAGATGGCCCAAGTCACAGCGGGTGAGTGAGGGCAGCGGGGGGGAGGAAGGACCTGGCACGGAGCCCCCCAGCCAGCCTGGACAAGGGGGGCTCTGTTCCCAGCACATCTTTGGGGAGGAAGGTGTTTCTGGAGGGGGACATCCCTGACCAGCAGCCTCCAGCTGAGTCATTTGCCCCCTGGCTCCCTCCTGGCCCTGGGAATCACGGGGTGCAACGTGCCCTGCCTGGAGGGGACACAGGGCTGTCACCTCACTTCTGCTTCTTTGTCCCCACAGTCCTTGAAGGCGCAAGGAAAGATTCCAGCCCCCTGGTCTCCTCCCTGGCGGCTCAGACGCTCCTCATCCTCAAACAAGGCAGGCAGAGGAGGAGGTTTCGCCTGCAGTGGCCCAGCTCATGGCTGCTAAGGGCACGATGAGGTGCCACTCGGCCCCCGGCGAGGACTCTGCTGAGGCACAGACACTCTGCAGGCTGGGCCATCTCCTCTTCCTCAAGTCTAACTGGAAAGAAGAGACCTCAGCCCCGGAGGAGCCGGCATCCTCTGGAGAGCGGCGGGACAGTGGTCCAGGGCAGCACCTGCCCACACGCTGCCTCTGTGCCACAGAGCCCCAGCTGCTCCGCTGGGCAGAGGGAAGGGGAAGCCCAAGCCAGAGGCTGAGGCCCAAGCTGAAGTTCAAACTGAAGGCTTCTCTCGTGGTTGGAGCTGGACTCACCACTAAAACAAACAATAGAGGCTCTCTCAATCCTCTCCCAAGGGAGGGAAGAATGAGAGGGAGAGAGAATTAGGAGCTGAAAAGAAACTCCTTTAATGAAATATTAATAATAAAATAATTAAAAGATCATGTGGGACAGTGTCAAGTGCTTTGCATAAGTCCAGGTAGATGATGTCTGTTGCTCTCCCCTTATCTACCAATGCTGTGGCAATATCGTAAATTGCCACCAAATTTGTCAGGCATGACTTGCCCTCGGTGAAGCCATGTTGGCTGTCACCAGTCACCTTCTTATTTTCCATGGGCCTTAGCAGGGATTCCAAGANCCCTCAGGACCCGTGGATGGATTCCGTCAGGTCCTTGGACTTAGACACCTTCAGGTTCCTTAGATGGTCTCGAACCTGATCTTCTGCGACAGCAGACGGTTTTTCATTCTCATAGCCCCTCTTTTTGCTTTCTGCAACTTGTGCAGCGGGGTTAGAGCCCTCGCCAGTGAAGCCCAAGGCGAAAATTCATTCATTACCTCAGCCTTCTCCATATTCTAAGTGACCAGGTCTTCTGTTTCCTTCCAGAGAGGGGCTACATCTTCCTTTTACCCCTGTCATGCTTCAAGAAGTTTTTCCTGTTATCCTTGATGTCCCTGACCAGATTTAATTCTCTCTGGGCTTTAGCTTGCCTAATCTGGTTTCAGGCCACTTGGACAGATTATCTGTATTCCACCCAGTCCACATGGCCTTGCTTTCACCCTCTATAGGCCTCCTTTCTGCTTTTGAGCTTGCCCAGGAACAACTTGTTCATCCATGCAGGCCTCCTGGCTTTTTTGCCTGACTTCTTTCTTGGAATGCACCACTCCTGAGCTTGGAGGAGGTGATCCTTCAATATTGACCAGCTTTCTTGGGCCCCTCTTCCCTCCAGTCCTTTTTGCCATGTTACCCTGCCAAGTGGGTACCTCAAGAGGCCAAAGTCTGCTCTCCTGAAGTCCAGGGTAGTGAGTTTGCTGTGTACCTCCCCTCCCTGCCCTAAGGATCTTGAATTCTACCACCTCGTGATCACTGCAGCCAAGGCTACCCTTGCGCTTGATATTCCCCACCAGCCCCCTCCTTGTTGGAAAGGACAATGCATGGCCACGGCTGGCACCCCGAGCCGCCGTTGGTAAGGATGACGCCCAGCATGGCTCCTTTCCTCGTTGGCTCTTCCTCCACCAGCTCCTTCTCTGCAGAAGACACAGGGCGTGAGGGCCTTTGCTAGTGACCCATCCCTCAGACCTCAGAGCATCGTCCCTTGGCTTGTCAAGGGCTAGCAAGATAATATCTCCCTGCCTCAGCAAGCTTAGTCACCCAGCATTGACCCAGCAGGCTCAGTCAATGAGCCCCACCAGCTCATGAGCGAACACCCTCTTCCCACTTTCAGAAAGGTGAACCCCATCCGATGCCAGCAACCCTGGTGCCATGTGGGCCACCCCGTTGTTGAAATACCCAAAACCGTGGCGGTGACACCAGCCACGGCGCCATGCGTTGACAGACTGTACACGTCCGTTTCCTTCAGAGCCCCTGCCTATAGCCAGGAGAACAGAAGAAAAGATCACCCGCACCCCAGACTCCATTATGAACCTTCCCAACGCCCTGAGGTCTCTTTTGATTGCTCTTGGGCTACGTGTTGCCACCTCAGCGCCACCCACATGAAGGAGCAACAGTGGGTATCAGCCTGAGGGCCAAATCAGGCCGGGGAGTTTCCTGTTGATATCCCTGGCCCAGGCCCCAGGGAGGCAGCAGAATTCCCTGAGAAGAGGGTCAGCCCAGCATATTGGGCCCTCTGTTCCCCTCAGAAGGGAGTCACCCACAACCGTAACCTGCCTCTTCTTTCTTGTGGAGGTGATTTTTAAATGGAGGGTAGGCCTTGCCTGTCCTGGCAACTCAAACCATCTTCCCTATCATCCATGGGCTGTCCTACCTCCCCGAGAGCCTCATACCTATCGCACAGAGGCACCTGGTATGAGGAGAACAAGTCCTGTGAGGAGAGGCTAAGGGAACTGGGCATGTTTAGTTTGGAGAAGAGGAGGCTGAGGGGAGACCTCATTGCCCTCTACAACTAACTGAAAGGAGGGTGTAGAGAGGTGGGGGTTGGCCTCTTCTCCCAAGGGAATAATGACAGGACCAGAGGAAATGGTCTGAAGTTGTGGCAGGGGAGGTTTAGATTAGATATTAGGAAGAATTACTTGACTGCGAGAGTGGTCAGGCACTGGAACAGCCTGCCCAGGGAGGTGGTGGAGTCCCCATCCCTGGAGGTATTTAAGAAATGTGTAGAACATGGCACTTCAGGGCATGCTCTAATGCGTGAGATTGTTGGGTTGTGTCTGTCTGTGGGTGGGTGTAGTGTGTGGGTTTTGGGGTTTTTTTGGGTTTTTTTTGTGGTTGGACTTGATGATCTCAAAGGTCCCTTCCAACCATGAATATTCTGTGATTCTGTGGGAGGTGGGCAGGGAGGGGGTTCGCTTGCCATCCCTAGCACAGGCTTGTGTCCATGCACAGTTCTTTTGTCCCCTGCCTTCAGTCTGGCAGGGGGAGGCTGCTCCATCTCCTTCAGCTCAGGGGAGGTTTTCTGGTGGCTCTTCTGGTTTTTCTCTCAGGGAGGTCAGAGCTTGGTTCCACCAATCTATTTCTTTCTCGCGCTCCCTGATGCTCCACAGCCTTTCTACCCCCCTTTTTAGTTCTGCCACCAGGCTGAGCAGATCATCCGCCTGGTGGCACCTCACACAGGGGGCAGCCCTTCTACCCCCGGCAAGAACCGTGAGAGGCCGTGGCTCCCCCCCGCAGCCGGAGACCCGGGGGGCTGCTGCTTCCTCGGGAGCTCTCTCTGTGGGGCTGGGGCTGTGTCCGCTCCGGCAAACGCAGCAGACAGAGCCCTCTGAGCCTTTCGGTGGGCTGGGAGAC